>JAIXND010000751.1:0-331013 GCA_023646645.1 Varanus salvator macromaculatus | reverse complement strand
CCCTGCATTGGGTCATGCCAGCTCACACCGAGCAGCCCCCCCTTTCCCCTCTAATGGGTCATTCCAAGTCACACCGAGCAGCCCCCCCTTTCCCCTCTAATGGGTCATTCCAGGTAACACAAGCAGCCCCCCCCTTTACCCTCTAATGGGTCATTCCAAGTCACACCGAGCTGCCCCCCCACTCCCCTCTAATGGGTTATTCCAGGTAAACACCGAGCAGCCCCCCCTTTACCCTCTAATGGGTCATTCCAAGTCACACCAAGCAGCCCCCCTTTCCCCTCTAATGGGTCATTCCAAGTCACACCGAGCAGCCCCCCTTTCCCCTAATGGGTCATTCCAGGTAACACCAAGCAGCCCCCCCTTTACCCTCTAATGGGTCATTCAGCTCACACCGAGCAGCCCCCCCATCCCCCTCTAATGGGTCATTCCAGCTCACACCGAGCAGCCCCCCCATTCCCTCTAATGGGTCATTCCAGCTCACACCGAGCAGCCCCCCCCATTCCGCTCTAATGGGTCATTCCAGGTAACACCAAGCAGCCCCCCCTTCCCCTGCGTTGGGTCATCCCAGCTCACACCAAGCAGCCCCCCCTTTACCTATAATGGGTCATTCCGTCACACCAAGCAGCCCCCCCATTCCCCTCTAATGGATCATTCCAGGTCACACAAGCAGCCCCCCCTCCCCTCTATGGGGTCATCCCAGCTCACACAAACCCTCCCCCATCCTCCATGTTGGGTCATTCCAGGTCACACCGAGCAGCCCCCCTTTCCCCTCTATTGGATCATGTCAGCTCACACAACCCCCCCCCTTCCTCCACATTGGGTCACCCCAGGTCACTCTGAGCAGCCCCCCCCCTTTCCCCTGTATTGGGTCATCCCAGCTCACACTGAGCAGCCCCCCTTTCCCCTGTATTGGGGTCATCCCAGCTCACACCAAGCAAAGCCCCCCCCTTCCCCTCCAATGGGTCATTCCAGGTCACGCCGAGCAAAGCTCCCCCTTTCCCCTCTAATGGGTCATCCCAGCTCACACCGAGCCAGCCCAGACATGGGTCCCCCCTCTTTCCGCCCTCCCCTCCGCCCCCCTCCCCTCCCCTCCCCACCCCCCCGGCCCCCCCACCTCTTGCAGATGGCCGTGCGCCCGCTGCACTTGGGCTGCTGTAGGTCTTGGGCAGGGCCCGGTAGCTGGAGCCGATGCGCTTGCAGGAGGCGTAGTCGATCTCCCGGCACACGCCGCCCTCGCCGCCGCCGGGCCGCTCGCCGCCGCCGGGGCCCCCGAAGCTCAGCTCCTTGACGCCGAAGAAGGACTTGAACTGGGCGAAGAGCTCCGGGAACTTCCTGCCGGGAGAAGGTGGGAGAGGAGACGGGTGGGGTGGAGCCCCCCCCACCGGGGGGGGGCGTTGGTGCGGTCCGGGGGCCCCCCGCCGGGCAGGTGCATTGGATCTGTCCGGGGTCCCCATGGGGAGGTGGGAGAGGGAGAGGAAGGGGATGGACCCCCCCTGCTGGGGGCGTTGGTACGGTCCGGGGCCCCCCCGCTTGGCACTGCATTGGTTCGGTCCAGGGTCCCCAGTGTGGAGGTGGAAGAGGGAGAAGAGTGGGATGGATCCCCCTGCTGGGGGCGTTGGTGCAGTCCGGGGTCCCCCCGCCTGCCACGTGCATTGGTTCGGTCCAGGGTCCCCATTGTGAGGTGGGAGAGGGAGAGGTGGGGGATACACCCCCCTGCTGGAGGTGTTGGTGCAGTCCGGGGTCCCCCCACCTGCCACGTGCATTGGTTCGGTCCAGGGTCCCCATTGTGAGGTGGGAGAGGGAGAGGTGGGGGATACACCCCCCTGCTGGAGGTATTGGTGCAGTCCGGGGTCCCCCCACCTGCCACATGCATTGGTTCGGTCCAGGGTCCCCATGTGGAGGTGGGAGAGGGAGAAGAGTGGGATGGATCCCCCCACTGAGGGCGTTGGTGCGGTCCAAGGTCCCCCCACCTGCCACATGCATTGGTTCGGTCCAGGGTCCCCAGAGTGGAGGTGGGCGAGGAAGAGGAGGGCGATGGACACCCCCGCCGGGGGCATTGGTGCGGTCCACCCCTTCCACCTGCCACATGCATTGGTTCAGTCCGAGGGGATCCCCATACGGAGGTGGAAAATAGGGAGTGGGATGGACCCCCCCCACTGGGGGCGTTGGTTTGGTCCGGGGTCCCCCCCCATGGAGATGGGAGATGGAGCGGGCGGGATGGGGATGGGAGGGGGGCTGGCCCATGGGGGGGGCAATTAAAAGGAGAGGGCTCCATTAAGAGGAGGGGGGCCAATTAAGAGAGGGGGGGCTCCATTAAGAGGAGGGGGGCCAAATTAAGAGGAGGGGGCTCCATTAAGGGGGGCCCAATGAAAAGGAGAGGGACTTAATTAAGAGGCGGGGGGCTCAATTAGAAGAGGGGAGCCCAATTAAGAGGAGGGGGGCTCCATTAAGGGGAGCCCGATTAAGAGGAGGGGGGCTCAATTAAGAGAGGGGGGCTCCTTTAAGAGGAGGGGGCTCCATTACGGGGGGCCCAATTAAAAGGAGAGGGACTTAATTAAGAGGAGGGGGCTCAATATGGAAGAGGGAAGCCCAATTAAGAGTAGGGGGGCTCAATTAAGAGAGGGAGACTCCTTTAAGAGGAGGGGGCTCCATTACGGGGGGCCCAATTAAAAGGAGAGGGACTTAATAAGAGGAGGGGGGCTCAATATGGAAGAGGGAAGCCCAATTAAGAGGAGGGGGGCTCAATAAGAGAAGGGGGCTCCTTTAGAGGAGGGGCTCCATTACGGGGGGCCCAATTAAAAGGAGAGGGACTTAATTAAGAGGAGGGGGCTCAATTAAGAGGAGGGGAGCCCAATTAAGAGGAGGGGGGCTCAATTCAGGGAGGGGGACTCAATTAAGGGAGGGGGGGCTCATTCAGAGGAGGGGGCTCCATTAAGGGGGGCCCAATTAATAGGAGAGGGACTTAATTAAGAGAAGGGGGCTCCATTAAGGGGAGCCCGATTAAGAGTAGGGGGCTCAATTCAGGGAGGGGGACTCAACTAAGGGAGGGGGGCTCCATTCAGAGGAGGGGGCTCCATTAAGGGGGGCCCAATTAATAGGAGAGGGACTTAATTAAGAGGAGGGGGGCTCAATTAAGAAGAGGAGAGCCCAATTAAGAGGAGGGGAGCCCAATTACGAAGGGGGGAGCCCAATTAAGAGGAGGGGGGCTCAATTCAGGGAGGGGGGCTCCATTCAGGGAGGGGGACTCCATTAAGGGAGGGGGGCTCCATTCAGAGGAGGGGGCTCCACTAAGGGGGGCCCAATTAAAAGGAGAGGGACTTACTTCATTAACAGGAGGGGGGCCCAATTAAGGGGGGCCCCATTAAGAGGAGGGGGGCCCCATTAAGAGGAGGGGGCCCCCCCAAAGGGCCCGGCTGGCCTACCAGGAGCGGGGCCGCCCCCACAGAAGGCGGGGGGACCCCCCAAACGCCGGGGGGTGGGAGAGCGCCCCCCAAAGGGACCCCCCCGATTCCCCCACCCCCACCCCCCGGGGGGGGGAGGGAGACCCCCCCTTTCCCACTCACCCCAAAAAGGGGGTGACCAGCTGCAGCAGCTCGGCCCCCGAGACCAGCTCCTGGTTGAAGAGGGCGATGCAGCGCAGGAAGTTCTCGTACACCTCCTGGCTCTTCAGCACCCGCCGCACCTGCGGGGCGGGCCGGGGATGATGGGCGCCGGAGTGGGCCGCCCGGCCCCCCCCCAAAAGGCGCCCCCCATTTGTTATTTAGGGGGAAAAAAAAACCCGGATTTGGGGGGCCACCGCCGAGGAGGCCCCGCTGCTGGGAGCCGGGCGGGGGGCGTCCCCGCGGCCCCCCCCCCCGGAAGTGGGGGGGTCGGCGGCCCCCCCCGGAAGTGGGGGCGGGGGGTGGGGGGCAACGGGGGGTGGAGGGGGGCTCCCAGCATGCCGCGGGGCGCACCTTGTCGAAGAAGGAGAGCTCCTGCAGGGTGCCGTACTTGCCCACGGCGGCCACGGAGGGGTCCTTGGCGCCCCGGAGCTTCATCTTCTTCTGGGGGGGGGAGGAGGAGGAGGAGGAGGAGGAGGGAGGGGAGGGGGAGAGGAAGAGGAGGAGAGGGGGGAGGAAGAGGAGGAGGAGGGAAGGGGAGAGGGAGAGCAAGGGGGAGGGGGAGAGGAAGAGGAGGGGAGGGGAGGGGGAGAGAAGAGGAGGGGAGGGGAGGAGGAGGGGAGGGGGGAGGAAGAGGAGGGGTGAGGAGGGAAGGGGAGAAGGAGAGCAAAGGGGAAGAAGAGGGGAGGGGGAGAGGAAGAGGAAGGGGGAGGGGAGGGGTGAGAGGAAGAGGAGGGAGGGGGAGGGGAGGAGGAGGAGGAGGAGAGGGAAGGGGGAGAGGGAGAGCAAAGGGGAAGAGGAGGGAAGGGGGGAGAGGAAGAGGAGGCGAGGGGAGGGGAGGGGAGGAGGAGGAGGAGGAGGGAAGGGAGAGGGAGAGCAAAGGGAAAGAGGGGAGGGGGAGAGGAAGAGGAGGGGAGGGAGGAGGAGGGGAGGGGGGAGGAAGAGGAGGGGAGGGGAAGGGAGGAGGAGGAGGGGAGGGGAAGAGGAGGGAAGGGGAGAGGGAGAGCAAAGGGAAGAGGAGGGGAGGGGAGAGGAAGAGGAGGAGAGGGGAGAGGAAGAGGAGGGGAGGGGAAGGGAGGAGGAGGAGGGGAGGGGGAGGAAGAGGAGGGGAGGGGAAGGGAGGAGGAGGAGGGGAGGGGGGAGGAAGAGGAGGGGAGGGGAAGGGAGGAGGAGGAGGGGAGGGGGGAGGAAGAGGAGGGGAGAGGGGAGGAAGAGGAAGTGGAAGAGGAAGAGGAAGAGGAGGGGGTTAAACATGAAAATGAATGGAAAACAAATGAAATAAACAAAAATATAGAAATTAAACATACAAATAAACACACATATATAAATATACAAATATGGTTAAATATATACATACAGACATTTTAAAAGCATATATATCTTTTTACAAAAATTTTGAAACACATACACACACACACTTACACAAACTCACATATATATATATACACAGACACAAACACATACACACTTACACAAAGACACACATATATATACACACACAAACACATACACACAAAAACACATACATATGAAAATGAATGGAAAACAAATGAAATAAGCAAAAATATAGAAATTAAACATACATATAAAACACACACACATATATACACAAAACACGCAAAAACATATACAAAAACGTATACATATAGCCACAAACACATTTACACAAACATATGTACACCCCCCCCCAAAATATGCATATCCAAACACACAAATCGACATACACACACAGAAACACAGAAGCAACACAAATATACATGTATACAGAAACAAACACACATATACACACACACACACACACAAAACATGCACATATACACATATAACCAAACACACACATATATATACAAACACATATACACACAAACAAAAAAACACATATATATACCCAAAACATATACAAATACATGTACACAAACACACACACTTATTTATTCACACACACACACACACACACATGTATACAAAAAAATACAAACATATACAAACGCATACAAATATAGACATACAAATATATACACACACACATATATACACAAACAGATATATATATATACACACAAACACACAAACACACACACACAACAGCGTCCCGGCCCCCCGCCTGCCCCCACATGCCCCCCGCCCCCCACTTGCCCCTCAAAGGGCCCCGCCTGCCCCCAACGCCCCCCGCTTGCCCCCAGTGCCCCCACCTGCCCCACAAGCCCCGCCCCCAAATGCCCGCCCCCAAATGCCCCCCCGCCCCCCCAAATGCCCCCCGGGGGTACCTTGGCCGGCCCGGGCAGGGGCCGCAGCATGAGGGGCCGGGCGCGCTTCTTGCCGTGCTCCAGGGGCTTCTCGGCGTCGGCCTTGGGGAGGCGTGGGGGTCGCAGGGCCCGTTGCCGGTGAACTGGGGGGCAGAGGGGGGACGGGGCCCATCAGCCACGGCCGCTGCCCCCGGAGCGGCGGGGCAGCCGCCCCAGGGCGAGGCGAGGGGTCTGGGGGGGGTGGAGGGGGGCGGGGGCCAGCAGCCCCGGCAGCTGCCCCCCGGAGCGATGGGGGACCTGCCCCATGGCGAGGGGAAGGGCTGCCTGTGGTGGGTGGAGGGGAACGGGGCCCATCAGCCCGACAGCTGCCCCCGGAGCGATGGGGGACCTGCCCATGGCGAGGGAAGGGCTGCCTGTGGTGGGTGGAGGGGAACGAGGCCCATCAGCCCCGACAGCTGCCCCCCGGAGCGATGGGGGACCTGCCCCATGGCGAGGGAAGGGCTGCCTGTGGTGGGTGGAGGGGAACGGGGCCCATCAGCCCCAACAGCTGCCCCCCGGAGGGAAGGGGTGCCTGTGGTGGGTGGAGGGGAACGGGGCCCATCAGCCCCAACAGCTGCCCCCCGAGGGAAGGGGTGCCTGTGGTGGGTGGAGGGGAACGGGGCCCATCAGCCCCGGCAGCTGCCCCCAGAGGGAAGGGGTGCCTGTGTGGGTGGAGGGGAACGGGGCCCATCAGCCCCAACAGCTGCCCCCGGAGGGAAGGGGTGCCTGTGGTGGGTGGAGGGGAACGGGGCCCATCAGCCCCAACAGCTGCCCCCCGGAGGGAAGGGGTGCCTGGGTGGGTGGAGGGGAACGGGGCCCATCAGCCCCGACAGCTGCCCCCCGGAGCGATGGAGGACCTGCCCCAGGGCGAGGGGAGGGGGGTCTGGGGTGGGTGGAGGGGAACGAGGCCCATCAGCCCCGACAGCTGCCCCCAGAGTGATGGGGGGACCCGCCCAGGGCGAGGGGAGGGGGGCCTGGGGTGGGTGGAGGGGGACAGGGCCCATCAGCCCCGGAAGCGTCCCCGGCAGGAAGGGGGGGTCCCTCATCCGGGGACTGCTCCAGGCCCCCCACACTGCCAAGGGCCACCCCGCCCCCCATAGCTGGAGGACCGCCTGTGCCAGGCACAGATCTGCAAGTCCCATCAGCCCCAGAAGCCTCCCGGCGGGAGGGGGGTGTCCCCAATCCAGGGACCGCCCCAGGGCCCCCCACACTCATGAGGGCCACCCCGCCCCCTATGGCTGGAGGACCGCCTGTGCCGGGCACAGATCTGCAAGTCCCATCAGCCCCAGAAGCCTCCCCGGCGGGAGGGGGGTGTCCCCCAATCGGGGACCGCCCCAGGGCCCCCCACACTCATGAGGGCCACCCCGCCCCCTATGGCTGGAGGACCGCCTGTGCCGGGCACAGATCTGCAAGTCCCATCAGCCCCAGAAGCCTCCCGGGGGAGGGGGGTGTCCCCCGATCCGGGGCCCCCCCGGGGCCCCCCGGCACTGACAAGGGCCACCCCGCCCCCCAGGACTCACCAAGGACCGCTTCGCCTCGGGGAGGAACTGCCGAACTCGGCCAGCAGGTCCTCCTGCCCCGGAAGAGGTTGGCCACCTCGGTGAAGACCTCCTCCTCGGACATTTCCTCGGAAGGGACACCCTTTGGTGTTCAGTTGCTCCTTCTGTGGGGGGGGGAGGAGAGGGGGGGGTGTCCTCATGGGCGGCGGGACACCCGGACCCCGCAACTGGGGGGGGTGTGTCCTCGGCGGCGGGAGGGGGCTCCGGCGGGTGTCCCGAGATCCCGGAGCATCGCATGCTCCCGAGGTTTCCGAGGACTGCCCCCAGCAAGGTTTTAGAGGACCGCGCGCCCCCGCGATTTGGGGGTGGGGGTCACCCGACCCCGGAATGCCGGGAATTGCAGGCCCCAAGGGGTCAAGGGTCGCAGCCCCCCCCCCACGGCGCAGAGGACTGCACCCGCCCGGGGTTTCGGGGAATTGCAGGCTCCCGGGATGGCAGAGGACTGCACCCACCCAAGATTACGGGGAATTGCATGCTCCCGAAATCTTGGAGGATTCCAAGCTCCCAAAATTTTGCGGAATTGCAAGTGCAAAGACGGCAAAGGATTGCATGCTCCCAAAATTTTGCGGAATTGCAAGTGCAAAGACGGCAAAGGATTGCATGCTCCCAAAATTTTGCAGAATTGCAAGTCCAACATTCAAAGGATTGCAAGCTCCCAAGATTTCAAAGGATTGCAAGCTCCCAAGATTTCAAAGGATTGCATGCTCCCAAAATTACGCAGAATTGGAAGTCCAAGAACTTCAAAGGATTGCATGCTCCCAAAATTTTGCAGAACTGCAAGTCCAAAGACTTCAAAGGATTGCATGCACCCAAAATTTTGCAGAATTGCAAGTCCAACATTCAAAGGATTGCATGCTCCCAAATTTTGCAGAATTGCAAGTCCAACATTCAAAGGATTGCATGCTCCCAAGATTTCAAAGGATTGCATGCTCCCAAAATTACACAGAATTGCAAGTCCAAGAACTTCAAAGGATTGCATGCTCCCAAAATTTTGCAGAACTGCAAGTCCAAAGGATTGCATGCTCCCAAAATTTTGCAGAACTGCAAGTCCAAAGACTTCAAAGGATTGCATGCTCCCAAGATTTCAAAGGATTGCATGCTCCCAAAATTATGCAGAATTGGAAGTCCAAAGACTTCAAAGGATTGCATGCTCCCAAGATTTCAAAGGATTGCAAGCTCCCAAGATTTCAAAGGATTGCAAGCTCCCAAGATTTCAAAGGATTGCAAGCTCCCAAGATTTCAAAGGATTGCATGCTCCCAAGATTTTAAAGGATTGCATGCTCCCAAAAATTACGCAGAATTGGAAGTCCAAGAACTTCAAAGGATTGCATGCTCCCAAAATTTTGCAGAACTGCAAGTCCAAGACTTCAAAGGATTGCATGCACCCAAAATTTTGCAGAATTGCAAGTCCAACATTCAAAGGATTGCATGCTCCCAATTTTGCAGAATTGCAAGTCCAACATTCAAAGGATTGCATGCTCCCAAGATTCCAAAGGATTGCATGCTCCCAAAATTACACAGAATTGCAAGTCCAAGAACTTCAAAGGATTGCATGCTCCCAAAATTTTGCAGAACTGCAAGTCCAAAGGATTGCATGCTCCCAAAATTTTGCAGAACTGCAAGTCCAAAGACTTCAAAGGATTGCATGCTCCCAAGATTTCAAAGGATTGCATGCTCCCCAAAAATTATGCAGAATTGGAAGTCCAAAGACTTCAAAGGATTGCATGCTCCCAAGATTTCAAAGGATTGCATGCTCCCAAGATTTCAAAGGATTGCATGCTCCCAAAATTACGCAGAATTGGAAGTCCAACATTCAAAGGATTGCATGCTCCCAAGATTTCAAAGGATTGCATGCTCCCAAGATTTTAAAGGATTGCATGCTCCAAAATTACACAGAATTGCAAGTACAAAGATTTCAAAGGATTGCATGCTCCCAAAATATTGCAAAATTGCATGCTCCCAAGATGTCAAAGGACTGCATACTCAAAAAATTTTACAGAAAAACATGTTCCCAAGATTTCAAAGAATTACATGCTCCATAATTTTGGAGAACTCCATGCTCCCAAGACTTCAACGGATTGCATGCTCCCAAAATTTAGGAGAATTGCATGCTCCCAAGACTTCGAAGGATTGCATGCTCGCATCATTTTGGAGAATTCCAAGCTTCCAAGATTTCAAAGGATTGCATGCCCAAAATGTTGCAGCATTGGAAGTCCAAAGATTTCAAAGGAGTCAATGCTCCCAAAATCATGCAGAATTTCATGCTCCCACGATTTCAAAGCATTGCATTCTCCAAAATCTTGGAGAATTCCATGCTCCCACGATTTCCAAGGATTCCATGACCCCCCCCCCGATTTGGGGAATTGCAGGCTCCCAAGAAAGGATTACATGCTCCCAGGATATCAGGGAAATCCATGCTCCCCAGTTTCCGGGGAATCGCATGCTCCCAAGGAGGTCAAAGGATTGCACGCCCCAAAATTCAGGGAATCGCATGCTCCCAGTTTTCGGGGAATTGCATGCTCCCAAGAGCTCAAAGGCTTGCCTGCCCCCCCAGTTTTCGGGGAATCGCTCCCCAGTTTTCGGGGAATCGCATGTCCCCAAAGAGGTCAAAGGATTGCACGCCCCAAAAATTCAGGGAATTGCATGCTCCCCAGTTTTCGGGGAATTGCATGCTCCCAAGAGCTCAAAGGCTTGCCTGCCCCCCAGTTTTCGGGGAATCGCTCCCCAGTTTTCGGGGAATCGCATGCTCCCAAAGAGGTCAAAGGATTGCACGCCCCAAATTCAGGGAATCGCATGCTCCCCAGTTTTCGGGGAATCGCATGCTCCCAAGAGCTCAAAGGCTTGCCTGCCCCCCAGTTTTCGGGGAATCGCTCCCCAGTTTTCGGGGAATCGCATGCTCCCAAGGAGGTCAAAGGATTGCACGCCCCAAAATTCAGGGAATCGCATGCTCCCCAGTTTTTCGGGAATTGCATGCTCCAAGAGCTCAAAGGCTTGCATGCCCCCAAAATTTCGGGGAATCGCATGCTCCCAAGAGCTCAAAGGCTTGCCTGCCCCCAGTTTTCGGGGAATCGCTCCCCAGTTTTCGGGGAATCGCATGCTCCCAAAGAGGTCAAAGGCTTGCGTGCCCCCCAATTTCGGGGAATCGCATGCTCCAAGAGCTCAAAGGCTTGCATGCCCCCCCAAATTTCGGGGAATCGCATGCTCCCAAGAGCTCAAAGGCTTGCCTGCCCCCAGTTTTCGGGGAACGCTCCCCAGTTTTCGGGGAATCGCATGCTCCCAAAGAGGTCAAAGGACTGCACACCCCAAAATTCAGGGAATCGCATGCTCCCAAGAGCTCAAAGGCTTGCATGCCCCCCCAATTTCGGGGAATCGCATGCTCCCCAGTTTTCGGGGAATCGCATGCTCCCCAGTTTTCGGGGAATCGCATGCTCCCCAGTTTTCGGGGAATCGCATGCTCCCAAGACTGCAAAGCATTGCATGCCCCAAAATTTGGGGAATCGCATGCTCCCAAGAGCTCAAAGGCCTGCATGCCCCCCCAATTTCGGGAAATCACATGCTCCCCAGTTTTCGGGGAATCGCATGCTCCCCGGATCTGAAAGGCTCCCAAAACGGCTCCAGGACCCGTGGCCCGCGGGGGAAGCGGCTTGCCCCCACCCGAGAGCTCGTGGGAAGGGTTCGGGGCGGTGGGGGGTGGGAAGGGACCCCGGGGGCCGCCCCCGAGGCCGGGCGCCCAGGGCGCTCTGCACGCGGGCAGGAGACCTGGGACCGGAAGTGGATGCGGAAGCCCCAGGGAGGGTGCCCGGGGCCCGGCGGCCCCCCCGAGCCCCAGAGGGGGGGGCACCGGCCCCCCGGCAGCCCCCACGCTCACCTGGTAGGTGTGCAGGATCTCCAGGAAGGACCGGTAGATCTCCGGGTGATCCAGGAAGCGGGTCTTGATCTTGTTGACGTAGCTGATGGCGTTGTTGAACTCCACCGAGTCGGCCTCCAGGGGGGCCCCCGGCTTCTCCTCCCGCCGGGGGCCGGCGGGGGGCCCCGGGGGTCCTCGGGGCCCTCGGGGGGCCGGCCGGGGGGCCCCTCGGGCCGCCCCCGCTGCCCCCGAGGGGGGGCTGGCCACGGGCTCCAGGGAGACCTGGGGGGAGAGCGGGGGGGGCGGCGGTGAGGGGGCACCCTGGGGGGGCAAGGCACTGGGGGCCCCCCAAAGCTGCCGCAAGGGGGTCCCCGAGGCGGGGGGCGACCCCACGTGCCCCCACAGGGAAGGGGGGCACCCATCCCCCCGTTGGGGGGTTGTCTATGGTGCTTAGGCTTAGAGAAATGAGGGGGACCGCCAAATATGGACCAAGGGGCCCCCCACACGGATCGGGGGCACCCGCCCCCCTGCCTGGGGGGTGCCTGTGGGGCATAGACTTGGATGGGGAATGAGGGGGACCCCAAATATGCACTGAGGGGCCCCCCATTCATGGGGGGTGTCTGTGTTGGGTAGGACGAGGCAATGGGGGTCTCCCCAAAGCTGCCCCGAGGGTCCCCCCACACTGATAGGGGGCACCCGTCCGCCGGCCTGGGGGGGGTATCTGTGTTGGATGGGGGTGCATGAGGCAGCAGGGCACCCAAAGCCCCCCCGGGGGGGGGGCAGCAGCCTGGGACGGACACCAAGTCCCCCACACTGATGGGGGCCCCCCATCCCGCTGCCTGGGGGGTGTCTGTAATGGATAGAGCTGGGCAAGGCCCTGGGCCCCCGAAATACACCCAAGGGTCCCCCCACACTGATGGGGGCCCCCCATCCCGCTGCCTGGGGGGTGTCTGTAATGGATAGAGCTGGGCAAGGCCCTGGCCCCCCCCAAATATGCTCCGAGGGTCCCCGCACCCTGATGGGGCCCCTGCCCCCTCTATGGGGGGCTCCCTGCCTGGGAGCAACCAGAGCCCCCCCAAAGCGGGTCCTGCCTGGGACGCAGCCGGGCCCGCCCCATCGCCCCCGGCCCCCCTCCCATGCTCCCCGGGTCCCCCCGGGGGGGCCCCGCGCCCCCCGGCACCCACCTGTCCCAGCAGCGGGCCCTGCAGGCTGAGGCGCCCGTTTCGGGGGATCTCGATGCGGTACCCCAAGGGCAGGAAGGTGTTGAAGCCGATGATGAGGTCGGGGTGCTCATGGAAGAGGTGGGAGACCCTCCGGATGACCCCCGGGGTGTCGATGCTGCGGGGGGGGGGGACAGAGGCACAGTGGGGGGAGGGTCAGGCCGGATTCGGGGTGCGGGGCCCCCCCGGGAGCCATCGGGGGCCATGGGAACCGGACCTGGAGCCATCGGGGGCCATGGGAACCGGACCGGGAGCCATCGGGGGCCATGGGAACCGGTCCGGACAGGAGGTTCCCATGGCCCCGACGGCTCCCGGGGCCCCCGATCCCCCGTTTGCCGGCTGTGCGGGCGGGACTCCGGTTCCCATCACGGGGCGGGACTACACCTCCCATCTACCTCTGGCTCTTGAACTCCTTCATGATCTCCAGGAAGCCGTTGTAGGTGGCCGGGTCGCTGCCGAAGCGGATCTTGACCTGGTCCAGGTAGGAGAGGGCGTCCTCCACCTGGGGAGGGAATGATGGGACATGTGGTGGCTTTTTTAGGGGGGGATTGGGGACCCCACTTGGGCGGGGAGGGGGGGTGGAATTATGGCTTTTGTATGGCGCTTTTCCATGGCAAACGGAATTTATGGCTTTGTATGGCGCTTTTCCATGGAAAAACGGAATTTATGGCTTTTATATGCTCTTTTCTATGGAAAATGGAATTTATGGCTTTTATATGGCGCTTTTCCATGGAAAAACTGAATTTCTGTCTTTTACATGGCGCTTTTCTATGGAAAATGGAATTTATGGCTTTTATATGGCGCTTTTCCATGGAAAATTGAATTTCTGTCTTTTCTATGGCGCTTTTCCATGGAAAACTGAATTTCTGTCTTTTATATGGCGCTTTTCCATGGGAAACTGAATTTCCGTCTTTTATATGGCGTTTTTCTATGGAAAATGGAATTTATGCTTTTATATGGCGCTTTTCCATGGAAAATTGAATTTCTGTCTTTTATATGGCGCTTTTCCATGGAAAACTGAATTTATGGCTTTTATATGCTCTTTTCTATGGAAAATGGAATTTATGGCTTTATATGGCGCTTTTCCATGGAAAACTGAATTTATGGCTTTTACATGGCGCTTTTCCATGGAAAACTGAATTTCTGTCTTTTATATGGCGCTTTTCTCTTCCATAATGCGCTTTTCTTTTTTACATTGTGCTTTTTTATTTTACATTTCATTTTCCTATTTTGTATTACGCTTTTGTTTTATATTGCGCTTTTGTTTTATATTGTACTTTAATATTTTATATTGCACTTTCCTACTTCGTATTCTGCTTTTAGCTTCGATATTGTGCTTCTAGCTTCATAGTGAGCTTTTCTATTTTATATTCTGCTTCCCAATTTTATATCGTGCTTTTAGCATTTATATTGCGCTTTGCAATTCAAATTGTACTATTATCTTTTATATTGCATTTTTCAATTTTAAATTATACTTTTCAATTATATAATGCACTTTTCTAAATTTGTATATATATATATATATATATATAATATTGCACTTTCCCATTTTACATTGTACTTTTCCATTTTATATTCTGCTTTCCACTTTATATTCTGCTTTTCTATTTTATATTCCGCTTTTCTATTTTATATTCCGCTTTTCCATTTTAGATTGCGCTTTTCCATTTTCTCGCACGTTTCTCTTTTATCTTGCACTTTCCAATTTTATATTGTACTTTTCTATTTTCTTTCGCGCTTCTCAATTTTTTATTGGACTTTTATTGTTGATTTTACGTTTTTCTATTTATATTGTCCTTCTAACTTTTATATTGTGCTTTTCTATTTTATATTGCGCTTTTATCTTTATATTGAACATCAAACTTTTAAATTCCGCTCTTCTGTTTTATATTGCGCTCTTCCATCCTATATTGTGCTTTTATATTCTAAAATAGAATATATTCTAAAATAGAATATATTATGTATTAAATACGATATTCATATGTTAAATAGGATATTTTATATATCAAATAGTGTATTTTGTATTCTATTTTATATTTCGCTTTTATATTCTGGAATAGAATATATATTCTGGAATAGAATATATTAGATATTAAATAGAATATTTTATGTTCTACTTTATATTGCGCTTTTATATACAATAGAATATATTCGAAAAATAGAATATTTTATATATTAAATAGAATATTTTATACATTAAATAGGATAATGTATATATTAATAGAATATTTTATATTCACTTTATATTGTGCTTTTCTCTTTCGTTAGCCACCCTTAGCGCTTGAGGATGGGATATAAAGGCCTGCCAGAAATACTAAAATAACCAATTAATAAATGCATGTCCGGTAGGACTGGGTGCAAACGCTTGGAATAGAGAAAAAAAAGAAAAGAAATAAAAATAAAAAATAAAAAAAAACACAAATAAAATAAAATCAATAAAACAAAATAAAAACAAATAAAATACAAGAAAAATAAAAAAGAAAAGAAAAAATTAAAGAAAAAAAAGAAAAGAAAAAATTAAAAAAAGAAAAGAAAAAATTAAATTAAATTAAATTAAAATAAATATAAAATAAATATAAAAAATAAAAGAAAAATAAAAGAAAAATAAATAAAAGAAAAATAAATAAAAGAAAAAGAAAAAATTAAATTAAAAATTAAATTAAAATAATAAATATAAAATATAAAAAAATAAAAAATGCAATTAAAACAAAATAAATGAAATAAAATAAAAATAAAAACAAATAGCTGTGAGCAGACACATGGGTGTTGCGGTGGGAGGTTGGGGCCTGCTTGATCCTCCGGGCTTTTGCCGAATTTGCCAGGGAGGAATGAAGGAGAGGCACTCAGTGAGGAACCAGAAGAGGAAGCCAGACGAGACGATCCTATGAGGAAGATGGGACATGGAGTCCCTGGAGGAGGGACTCCAAGGCTGCCCCATAGAGGAAGGTCTGGGTGGATGATGGGTCGAGTTGGGACAAGCCGGGTTCGGGGTGGAGAGGAGGAGGTCACTTGGGGTCGGGGCAAGACGGCGGAGGGTCCATGTGCCTGGGCGGGGGGTGGGATCCACACATGGGGGACCTTCGGGGACTTCACTATTCCATCATCCTGATCCAGGGGCTGGACTGGATGCCCTCCGTGTCCCTCCCTATTCCATGATCCTGACCCAGGGGTTGGACTTGATGGCCTTCATGGTCCCTTCCAACTCCACGATCCCATCATCCTGACTTCCATCATCCTGAGGGGTGGGACCTGATGTCCTCCATGGCCCCTCCAACTCCACTATCCCATCATCCTGATCCAGGGGTTGGACTTGAGGGCCTCCATGGCCCCTTCTAGCTCCTCTATCCATCATCCTGATCCAGGGGTTTAACTTGATGTCCTTCAAGGTCCTTCCAGCTCCACTATCCCATCATCCTGATCCAGGGGTTGGACTGGATGGCCTCCATGGCCACTTCCAACTCCACTATCCCATCATCCTGATCCAGGAGTTGGACTGGATGGCCTCCAGGGCCCCTTCCAACTCCACTATTCCATCATCCTGATCCAGGGGTTCGACTGGATGGCCTCCATGGCCACTTTGAACTCCACTATCCCATCATCCTGATCCAGGGGGTGGACTAGATGGCCTCCAGGGCCCCTTCCAACTCTGCCAGTCTGATTCTCCATGACAAAGGAGCCGGGGACTGAAAAAACGGAGCTGGGGAGTGAAGCCGAGGGTGGGGGGGGGCGGGTTGTGCAGATATGGGGGGCCCCCACACTCCCCACAAGCAGACAGCCACATGGGCATGGTGGTAGGTATGTAATGAGAGGAGCCGGGGTCAGACTAGATGCCCTCTGAGGTCCCATCTGCCTCGCTCTGTTTCTATGTCTCTCTGAGCAGAGCCGGGGTCAGACTAGATGCCCCTGAGGTCCCATCTGCCCCGCTAGGTTTCTATGGGTCTCTGCGCAGAGCCGGGGTCAGACTAGATGCCCCTGAGATCCCATCTGCCCCGCTCGGTTTCTATGGGTCTCTGAGCTGAGCCGGGGTCAGACTAGATGCCCCTGAGGTCCCATCTGCCCCGCTCGGTTTCTATGGGTCTCTGAACAGAGCCGGGGTCAGACTACAGGACCCATGAGGCCCCTTCCACCTCACTCTATGTTCTATGATCCAGAACGCAGCTCGGCTCCTCTGCTGGGGATGCTGGGCCCTGCGTGCCTCTTGCCTGCACCCCTCCAGTCCTGCTGGGATGCTGGGCCCTGCGCGCCTCTTGGCTGAGCTCCTGCCTCCCCCCCCACAGGCCTGCTGGGGATACTTGGCCCTCTGGGCCTCTTGGCTGAAGCTGCCTAGCCTAGCCAGGGATGATGGGCCCTCCATCCCTCTTGGCTGCCCCCACACAGTCCTGCTGGGGATGCTGGGCCCTCTATCGCTCATGGCTGCACCCCCCCCAGTCCTGCTGGGGATGCTGGGTCCTCCATCCCTCGAGGTTACCCCCCCACAGTCCTGCTGGGGATGCTGGGACCTCCATCCCTCTTGGCTCACCCCACACAGTCCTGCTGGGGATGCGGGCCCTCCATCCCCCTTGGCTGAACCCTCCAGTCCTGCTGGGGATGCTGGGCCCTCCATCTCTCTTGGCTCACCCCACACAGTCCTGCTGGGGATGCTGGGCCCTCCATCCCTCTTGGCTCACCCCACACAGTCCTGCTGGGGATGCTGGGCCCTCCATCCCCCTTGGCTGAACCCTCCAGTCCTGCTGGGGATGCTGTGCCCTCCATCCCTCTTGACTCACCCCACACAGTCCTGCTGGGGATGCTGGGCCCTCCATCCCTCTTGGCTCACCCCACACAGTCCTGCTGGGGATGCTGGGCCCTCCATCCCCCTTGGCTGCACACCTCCAGTCCTGTCGGGGATGCTGGGCCCTCCATCCCTCTTGGCTCCCCCCCCCCGCCACACAGTCCTGCTGGGGATGCTGGGCCCTCCGTGCCTCCCGCCTGTATCCCCCCAGCCCTGCAGCGGAGGCTGCTCCCTCAATCATCTAGGCTCCCCCCCCCAACAGTCCTGCTGGGGATGCTGGCTTCCCCCCCACTTGCCTCTCACCCCCCCCACAGTCCTGCTGGGGATGCTGGGCCCCCGGCCTCCCCGCGGGCCCGCCCCTGCCCGGATCAGGACGGCGGCGGCGGCGCGATCGGGCCGAGCCACGTCAATGGGGGGGGGGCGAAGGAAGGGGGGGGCCCGGCAAGGCCTCCAAGGCCCATGGGGCGCGGCGGGCGCGCGATCGGCCCCCCCCGGCGCGTGGGGGGCCGGAAGTGGGGGGCATTCGGGGGGCTGCCCCCCACCCGCCACGGCGGAGGCCCCCCCCCGACTTACGTGCACCGGGAGCTTCTCCGGGGCGGGGGCCGCGGCGGCGCCCCCGGGGCGACCCCCCGCTCGGGGCCCCCCGCCCCCCCGGCTGCTTCCTCCTCCTCCTCCTCCTCCCCCGCCGCCATGTTGGGCTCCTCGGCGGAGGCGGCGGCCGCCGTCTGCCTCCCGTCCGCCGCGGGAGCGCGCACGCACGGCCGGAAGTCGGCCTGCGTGTGGCGTCAGCCCGATGGCCGCCCACCCCCCTCCCCAAACCGGGGGGGGGTGGGCGGTACCTTCGCGCGCGGGGAGGCGGGGCCGCCCGGACGGAAATAGCACCGGACCAAGGCGATCATAGAGTGTATGGGAGGAAAGGCGGGAAGGGAGCGGCTAGAGCGGCCGCGCGGGAAAGGGGACGCAGGGGCCGCACACTCGGCGTCCCGGCATGCCGGGAATTGTAGGCGAACTATTTGCAGGCGCCTGAAAAGTGGAAGGGGGAGAGAGTGTGACCGGCGGAGGGTTTTTTCTCTTCCCAACAGGGCGCCCTCTGGACACAGGGCCGGAAGTCGGACTGCTTGTGACGTCAGCAAACAGGCCGCCGCTTTCACTGCCCGCGCCGCGGAACCTTCGCGGGGGGGTAGGAGGGGTCGCCCGGACGGAAATAGCGCCGGACCAATTCGATCATAGAGTATATAAAACGCGAGGCAGGGGGAGCGGCTAGAGCGGCGGCCAGGAAAAGGGGACGGGACGAACAGCACAGCACAGCACACAAGGGGCCCGGAGCATGCCGGGAATTGTAGGCCAAGCGATTTGCAGCGCCTGAAAGGAGCGGGGGGAGAAGAGAGTGTGAGCGGCGGCGGCTTCTTCTTCTTCCCCAACCGGGCGCCCTCCGGAGCGCTGGGGCCACTCCGGCCTCCCGGCGGCTGCGGATGATGGGTGTTGGAATCCGAGGAGACCACCAACTTGCTTGGGGATCGCTTTGCCGGGTGGGTCACGTGGTCAAGCCTGGACTACCTTGCAGGGCTGGCGTCAGTCTTAATTTGCATATTACATTAGGCGGCCTAATTAATATGTAATATGCCAATACAATATTCTGATTTACGATTTTAAGAATTTCAGGCTTTTTAAGATTCTATTAAGATTCTTAATATTTGAGAATTTCAAACGTTTCAAGAAATATTTTAGGAAGAAATAAATATATGAAGCCACATCCTTCCTTATGCGGCTTAATTAAGTAATGAATATTCAACGCCTCAATATTTAATGTGAATTCAATCAAATATCTGATGGGATTAAATACTTAATTTCACGACATAAAATTCAAACACGAAATCAAATATTTCCCGAAATATTTTAGCTATTAATCCATCTAGCTATTAATCAATTTAGCTATCAATCAATTTAGCTATTAATCAAACGCAGGAATTTATTATGCGGCTTCATGAAATATGATTATGCAAATCAATAGTTAATATGCATTAAAATACCTGAATTAAATAATTTTAATTTCACATAAAACTTTCAAATTGTTCCAGAAATATTTTATGCATTAATCAATGAGTGAATCCACATCTTTTATTATGCAGCTTAATTGAATAATAAATATTCAAATCATCTGTATTTAATGTGAATTCAAATATCTGAATTAAATATTTAATTTTAATTTTAGGGTTTTTATATTTATGGATTTAGTTAGGGAAATATTTATTACCGAATCCATAGATGAATCCACATCTATTGTGCGGCTTAATAAAAAATATGCAAATCTTCCGTAATTTCTGCAAATTACATTTTATTTTCATATAATATTCAATTTTAATTTCACGAGAAAAGCTTCCAAACATTTCAAATCTTTCCAGAAATATAAGTCCATGGATGAATCAGATGTGGATTATGCGGCTCAAATGAAATAATAAAGGTTATGCAAATCTTCCATAATTTATGCAAATTGCAATTTATGCCAATTTCATACGTCGATTTAATTACATGAATCTTGCACGCATGAATCTTCCGCACAATTTCAAATCTTTCCAGAAGTATTTATTTCCCAATCCATGAATCCACATCTTCTATTATGCGGCTTCTTCTATTATGCGGCTTCTATTATGCGGCATAATTTACTATTATGAAATAGCAAATATCATGCAAATCTTCCATAATTTATGCAAATTGCACTTTAATTTCATACGTCGATTCAATTACATAATTTCACGGAAATGTTCCACACAATTTCAAATCTTTCCAGAAATATTTCGTTCCCAATCAATGCATGAATCCACATCTTACGCGGCTCAATGAAATAATAAATATTATGCAAATCTTCCATAATTTATGCAAATTGCATTTTAATTTCATATGTCGATTGAATTACATAATTTCACGTAAATCTTCCACACGATCTCAAATCTTTCCAGAAATATTTATTTCCCAATCAATGCATGAATCCACATCTTCTATTATGCGGCTCAATGAAATAATAAATATTATACAAATCGTCCATAATTTATGCGAAACAAATTATGTGAAACACATAATTTATGTGAAAGACATAATTTATGCGAAACACATAATTTATGTGAAGCATAATTTATGTGAAAGACATAATTTATGCGAAACACATAATTTATGTGAAGCATAATTTATGCAAATCGCATAATTTATGCAAAACACATAAATTATGTAATAGAAACAGGCGTTCGGTCCGCCGCTTCGGAAATAAATAACCAATTAAATACGTTTCATAAATACATCATTCCATTGAATTATTTCAATTGTTGATTGGAGTGGGGGTCCTTTCCTGGGGTGGGGGATCGCCCTGCCTAGCATCCCCGGCGGGCGAGGATTCTGCGCTGCTGGGGATTGCGGTCCTCTCGGGAGCGTGGCGAAGGCGCCCACGAGAGCAGTGCCCCCCCCCCGGAGGGGAGTCCCACTCGGTCGGGCAAGGGGGGTCCGGGTCTGGCTGGGGGGCCGAGGCCTGGGCCCCCCCGGACCCCCGGGGGGCTCACTCGGCCTTCTTGGCCTTCCGCTTGCGGGTGCCCTCGTTGAGGTCCTCCCGGGACTTGGCCGGCGGGGAGGGGGGTGGCTCGTGGGCGCCGGCGCGGGGCGGCGGGGGCTCGTGGGGGGGCCCCTCGTGGCCCCCGGGGGCCGAGCCGAAGAGCAGGGGGCAGACCAGGCCCTCGAGGGGCGCGAAGGGCGAGCCGTGGGAGTGGGTGGCCGTCAGGAAGACCTGGGGGAAGAGAGGGGAGGGAGGAGAATGTCCGGGAAAATGGGCCAGAATGCAGTTGAATAAATTAGCATCGATTAGCATCGATTAATACGAAAGCCCTCATTTGAATATTTGAATACTGTAAGGAGTTTCAATGTGTAAAACATATTCTATATTTTAATAAAAGTGTGTGTGTATATACACACACACATATACAGCATAGTATATAATTATATATACTGAAGTATATAGAAAGTACACATATATATATATATACAGCGTAGTGTACAATGGTATATACTGAAGTATATAGAGTATGTATATATACAGCGTAGTGTACAATGGTATATACTGAAGTATATAGAGTACGTATATATACAGCGTAGTGTACAATGGTATATACTGAAGTATATAGAGTACGTATATATACAGCGTAGTGTACAATGGTATATACTGAAGTATATAGAGTACGTATATATACAGCGTAGTGTACAATGGTATATACTGAAGTATATAGAGTACGTATATATACAGCGTAGTGTACAATGGTATATACTGAAGTATATAGAGTACGTATATATACAGCGTAGTGTACAATGGTATATACTGAAGTATATAGAGTACGTATATATACAGCGTAGTGTACAATGGTATATACTGAAGTATATAGAGTACGTATATACAGCGTAGTGTACAATGGTATATACTGAAGTATATAGAGTACGTATATATACAGCGTAGTGTACAATGGTATATACTGAAGTATATAGAGTACGTATATATACAGCGTAGTGTACAATGGTATATACTGAAGTATATAGAGTACGTATATATACAGCGTAGTGTACAATGGTATATACTGAAGTATATAGAGTACGTATATATACAGCGTAGTGTACAATGGTATATACTAAAGTTTATAGAGAGTATACATATATATACAGCGTAGTGTATAATGGTATATACTAAAGTTTATAGAGAGTATACATATATATACAGCGTAGTGTACAATGGTATATACTAAAGTTTATAGAGAGTATACATATATATACAGCGTAGTGTATAATGGTATATACTAAAGTTTATAGAGAGTATACATATATATACAGCGTAGTGTATAATTGTATATACTAAAGTTTATAGAGAGTATACATATATATACAGCGTAGTGTATAATGGTATATACTAAAGTTTATAGAGAGTATACATATATATACAGCGTAGTGTACAATTATATATTAAGGTATTTAGATATATATATATACACAACAGAGTGTATAATTATATATATTAAGGTATAAGATATATAATATAGTGTATAATTATATATTAAGGTATATAGATATATATACAGCATAGCATATAATTGTATGTACTAAAGTATACAGAGTATAAATATATATATAGTACAATATATAATATATATATATATATGTATAGTGTATTTGCATACAGTGAAGAGTATAATTATATATACTAAATTATATAGAGTATACATATATATACAGTATAGAGTATAATTATATATACTAGAGAGAGTGTGTGTGTGTGTATAATATTGTGTAGAATTATATGTATAGTATTATAGCACAAAGTATGCTATATACTGTGCTCCTATTATTTTAATTCTTAAACTCATAAAATATGTTAATGATTCCACCCCCATTTGCATAATTTATGCTCACCTTGCAGACCACCATGAAGAGGGTGAAGAAGAAGATGAGGGTGGCTTTGGAGACGGGCAGCCAGCGGGCCTGTTGCAGGGTGAAGAGCAGCGCTCCGTACAGGCTGGCCTTGGAGGGGCTGCAAGGCAAAGGGTCGGGCCTGAGGACCGTCCGGGTCTGGGAGGGGATTCCGCAACCCAGGTGCCACCGCGGAGGAGGCCCTGCTGTGGGGAGCCACCCTCCTGGTCTCCTCCAAGGAGTTCTCTTGAAGGAGGACCTCCGACCAGCATTTTATGGGGTGGGGAGCCACAGATAGGAGGCCCCGCTTCCGATATCCAGCCCTGGGAGGGGATTCCACAACCCAGGTGCCACCGCGGAGGAGGCCCTGCTGTGGGGAGCCACCCTCCTGGTCTCCTCCAAGGAGTTCTCTTGAAGAAGGACCTCCGACCAGCATTTTATGGGGTGGGGAGCCACAGATAGGAGGCCCCCCTTCCGATATCCAGCCCTGGGAGGGGATTCCGCAACCCAGGTGCCACCGCGGAGGAGGCCCTGCTGTGGAGGGCCACCCTCCCGGGCCCCTGCCAGGAGTTCTCTTGAAGAAGGACCTCCGACCAGGATCTTATGGCAGGTACATAGTGACAGTCCTCCTTCAGAGATGCAGGTCTGGGAATGGATTCCATAACCCAGGTGCCACCACCGAGAATGCCCCGCTCCGAGCAGAGCAGATCTGAAGGGGGATATACGACAGGAGACGCTCCTGCAGGTATCCCGGTCCCCAGCCTGCCAGGGCCCGGCCTTCTGGAAGGAGGGTCCAGAAATCCCATGATCCTGGGGCTGGACTTGACTCACAAGCTCATGTGGAGCAGCTCGTTGGATTCCGGCTTCCATACGCCACGGAGGAGCTGCTCAAAATTGGACATCAGGGCGACGCCGGACCCTGTGGAGAGAGAACACCTGTGGGCGAGGACTGCATCCCGTCGAGCAGGACACCCAGACGCCTCCCTTCCCGCCCGGATTGGGATGGGAGAGCCCACGGAGCAGAGGACACCCGTGGGTGAGGACTGCCCCCCTGTCAAGGAGGACACCCGGACGTCTCCCTTTCCACCCAGGTTTGGATGGGACGGCCCTTTGAGCAGAGGAAAGCTTTGGACGAGGACTGCCCCCTTCCAGTAGGCCACCTGGCCACCTCGTTTTTGGCCCAGTCTTCCACCTGATGGCCCAAGAAGGACACCTTCGGACGGGGACTGCCCCCACTGAGTAGAAGACCCGGACATCTCATTTTTGGCCACCCGGATGGGACAACCCATGGGAGGTCCTACAGACTGGATGGGACCTCCCATGGGCTGGGGGACACCCTTGGACGGGTCCTTCCTTGCCTGGACCGGAGGACACCCTGGGACGGTCCTTCCTTCTCTGGACCGGAGGACACCCTTGGACGGTCCTTCCTTCCATGGGCCGGAGGACACCCTTGGACGGTCCTTCCTTCCATGGGCCGGAGGACACCCTTGGACGGGTCCTTCCTTCCATGGGCCGGAGGACACCCTTGGACGGGTTCTTCCTCCATCAAGCAGAAGACCCGGCCACCTCATCTTTGGCCACCCGGATGGCACAACCCATGGGAGATCCTACAGGCAAGATGGGAGCTCCCATGGGCCAGAGGACACCCTTGCACGGTCCTTCCTTCCACGGGCCGGAGGACACCCTTGGACGGTCCTTCCTTCCACGGGCCGGAGGACACCCGTGGACAGGTCCTTCCTTCCATGGACCAGAGAACACCCTTGCACGGTCCTCCTTCCCTGGACCGGAGGACACCCTTGCACGGTCCTCCTTCCCTGGCCTGGAGGACACCCTTGCACGGTCCTTCCTTCCAGGGGCCAGAGAACACCCTTGCACGGTCCTCCTTCCCTGGGCCAAAGAACACTCTTGCACGGTCCTTCCTTCCACGGGCTGGGGGACACCCTTGGACGGTCCTTCCTTCCACGGGCTGGGGGACACCCTTGGACGGCCCTTCCTTCCCTGGGCCAGAGGACCCCCTTGGACGGTCCTCCTTCCACGGGCTGGGGGACACCCTTGGAATGCCCTTCCTTCCATGGGCCAGAGGACACCCTTGGACGGTCCTTCCTTCAACAGGCCAGAGGACCCCCTTGCACGGTCCTCCTTCCCTGGCCCGGCGGACACCCTTGCACGGTCCTCCTTCCCTGGCCCGGCGGACCCCCTTGCACGGTCCTCCTTCCCTGGGCCAGAGGACCCCCTTGGACGGTCCTCCCTTCAACAGGCCGGAGGACACCCTGGGACGGGTCCTCCCCCCACCACGCGGAAGACCCGGCCACCTCCTCTTTGGCCCCCCAGCCGGGCCCACCCCGGGAGGCCCCACAGCCCCGGAGGGACGTCCCCCGGGGCAGAGGACCGCGCCCCCCGCCCCCCCGGAGGCCACCCTTGCACGGTCCTCTTTCCCCGGCCCGGCGGACCCCCATGCACGGTCCTCCCCCCCACCACGCGGAAGACCCGGCCACCTCCTCTTTGCCCCCCCAGCCGGGCCCACCCCGGGAGGCCCCACAGCCCCGGAGGGACGTCCCCCGGGGCAGAGGACCGCGCCCCCGCCCCGCCCCGCCCCCCCGCCGGCCACCCGGCCCCGCCGCCCCACCTTTGACGAAGCCCACCAGGACCATGGCGACCCAGCCGTGCTGCTGGGCGTGCCGGACGCCGGCGGCGATCTTCCGGACGCGGGCCACCTCCTTCATGGCCACCAGGACCAGCTTGACGGGCAGGAAGCTGACGCACTTGTGGAAGAGGTCCAGCGGGCAGTAGAAGGTCAGGTACCTGGGGGGGGGGGGGCGGGACCCCCGGCGGGGGGCGGGGTCAGGCTCGGGGGGCGCCCCACGGCGGCTGGGGGGCCGCGGGAGCGGTCCTCTGCGGCCGGGCGGGCCGGGCGGCGGGGCCCGGCTCGGGGGAGCGCCATCTGGGGTGTCCCCCTGGGGAACGTCGGCGGGGGAAGGGGACTCCCCTCCCATCGTCCCCCACAGCCGCCCGGGGGCCTTGAGGGACGTCGGCGGGGGAAGGGGAGGAGCGGGGTCGCGGGGGGGCCCGACCCCGGGCGGGACTCCCCTCCCATCGTCCCCCACAGCCGCCCGGGGGCCTTGAGGGACGTCCATGGGGTGAGGACCGTCACCGGGCTCCATGAGGAACGTCAACGGGCCCCGTGAGGAACGTCAATGGGGGCCGTGGAGGATCGGGGTCACCGCAGGCCCCGACCCCGGGCGGGACTCCCCTCCCATCATCCCCCACAGCCCCCCGGGGTCCTTGAGGAACGTCCACGGGGCGAGGCCCGTCACCGGGCTCCGTCAACAGGGTGAGGACCGTCAACGGGGTCCATGAGGAACGTCAACGGGGGGCGGGGAGGACCGGGGTCACTGAGGGCCCTCCCCCTAGGCAGGACTCCCCTCCCATCATCCCCCACAGCCGCCCGGGGTCCTCGAGGAGCGTCCACGGGGCGAGGCCCGTCACCGGGCTCCGTCAACAGGGTGAGGACCGTCAACGGGGTCCATGAGGAACGTCCCCGGGCCCCGTGAGGCACGTCAACGGGGGCCGTGGAGGCCCGGGGTCCCCGCCCCCGGGCAGGACTCCCCTCCCATCATCCCCCACAGCCCCCCGGGGTCCTCGAGGAGCGTCCACGGGGCGAGGCCCGTCACCGGGCTCCATGAGGAACGTCACCGGGCTCCATGAGGAACGTCAACGGGGGCTGTGAGGACCGTCCACGGGGGCCGTGGAGGATCGGGGTCACTGCGGGCCCTCCCCCTAGGCGGGACTCCCCTCCCATCATCCCCCACAGCCCCCCGGGGTCCTTGAGGAACGTCCATGGGGCGAGGACCGTCAACGGGCTCCATGAGGAACGTCAACGGGCTCCGTCAACAGGGTGAGGACCGTCAACGGGGTCCATGAGGAACGTCCCCGGGGGCCGTGGAGGCCCGGGGTCCCCGCCCCCGGGCAGGACTCCCCTCCCATCATCCCCCACAGCCCCCCGGGGTCCTCGAGGAGTGTCCACGGGGCGAGGACCGTCAACGGGCTCCATGAGGAACGTCAACGGGCTCCGTGAGGAACGTCAACGGGCCCCACGAGGACCGTCCCCGGGGTGAGGAACGCCCCCGGGCCGCGTCGGCAGCGGGCCCGCCCCTCCCATCGTCCCCGGCGGGCTCACCAGACGCCGGTGGCCAGCAGGACGCCGGCGGTGTTGCCCAGGGGCTCGAGGGGCGCCTCTCCCAGCAGCAGGCCGGCCAGGGCGTAGGAGCCGAAGCAGGAGAGCATGGCGCACGCCCAGGAGGCCGCGGGGCTCTGGCGGGACAGCTGCGCGGCGCCTGCGGGGAGAGCGGCGGCAGGTGGGGCGGTCCTCCCCGGCCACCCGGCCCCTCGGGGGCCGGCCCCCGGGAGCGTGGGAGCGCGGGGGGGGGCGGGGCCGGGGAGGAGCTCAGGGCCAATCGGGGGAGGGTCGGGAGGGTCGTGGGGGACTTCAGGGCCAACCCTGGGATGATGGGAGGGGTGGGTGGCCGGGGAGGAGCTCAGGTCCGGCCCCAGGATCATGGGAGGGTTGGGTGGCCCTGGAGGTCATCAGGTCCGGCCCAGGATCATGGGATCGTGGGAGGGGTGGGTGGCCGGGGAGGAGCTCAGGGCCAACCCCAGGATCATGGGAGGGTTGGGTGGCCGGGGAGGAGCTCAGGGCCAACCCCAGGATCATGGGGGGGTTGGGTGGCCGGGGAGGACATCAGGTCCGGCCCAGGATCATGGGATCGTGGGAGGGGTGGGTGGCCCTGGAGGACATCAAGGCCAACCCAAGTATCATGGGAGGGTTGGGTGGCCCTGGAGGACATCAGGTCCGGCCCCAGGATCATGGGATCGTGGGGGGGTTGGGTGGCCCTGGAGGACATCAAGGCCAACCCAAGTATCATGGGAGGGTTGGGTGGCCCTGGAGGACATCAGGTCCGGCCCCAGGATCATGGGATCGTGGGGGGGTTGGGTGGCCCTGGAGGACATCAGGTCCGGCCCCAGGATCATGGGATTGTGGGGGGGTTGGGTGGCCGGGGAGGTCATCAGGGACAACCCAAGGATGATGGGAGGGTTGGGTGGCCCTGGAGGTCATCAGGTCCAGCCCCAGGATCATGGGATTGTGGGGGGGTTGGGTGGCCGGGGAGGTCATCAGGGCCAACCCAAGGATCATGGGAGGGTTGGGTGGCCCTGGAGGTCATCAGGTCCGGCCCAGGATCATGGGGGGGTTGGGTGGCCGGGGAGGAGCTCAGGGCCAACCCCAGGATCATGGGAGGGTTGGGTGGCCCTGGAGGTCATCAGGTCTGGCCCAGGATCATGGGGGGGTTGGGTGGCCGGGGAGGAGCTCAGGGCCAACCCTGGGATCATGGGAGGGTTGGGTGGCCGTGGAGGACATCAGGTCCGGCCCAGGATCATGGGAGGGTTGGGTGGCCCTGGAGGACATCAGGGCCAACCCAAGGATCATGGGAGGGTTGGGTGGCCCTGGAGGTCATCAGGTCCGGCCCAGGATCATGGGATCGTGGGAGGGGTGGGTGGCCGGGGAGGACTTCAGGGCCAACCCAAGGATCATGGGGGGGTTGGGTGGCCGGGGAGGACATCAGGTCCGGCCCCAGGATCATGGGATTGTGGGTGGGTTGGGTGGCCGGGGAGGTCATCAGGGACAACCCCAGGATCATGGGAGGGTTGGGTGGCCGGGGAGGTCATCAGGGACAACCCCAGGATCATGGGAGGGTTGGGTGGCCGGGGAGGACTTCAGGGACAACCCAAGGATCATGGGGGGGTTGGGTGGCCGGGGAGGAGCTCAGGGCCAACCCCAGGATCATGGGAGGGTTGGGTGGCCGGGGAGGACTTCAGGGACAACCCAAGGATCATGGGGGGGTTGGGTGGCCGGGGAGGACATCAGGTCCGGCCCCAGGATCATGGGATTGTGGGTGGGTTGGGTGGCCGGGGAGGTCATCAGGGACAACCCCAGGATCATGGGAGGGTTGGGTGGCCCTGGAGGTCATCAGGTCCGGCCCAGGATCATGGGGGGGTTGGGTGGCCGGGGAGGACATCAGGTCCGGCCCCAGGATCATGGGATTGTGGGTGGGTTGGGTGGCCGGGGAGGACTTCAGGGACAACCCAAGGATCATGGGGGGGTTGGGTGGCCGGGGAGGACTTCAGGGACAACCCAAGGATCATGGGGGGGTTGGGTGGCCGGGGAGGAGCTCAGGGCCAACCCAAGGATGATGGGAGGGTTGGGTGGCCGGGGAGGTCATCAGGGACAACCCCAGGATCATGGGAGGGTTGGGTGGCCGGGGAGGACTTCAGGGCCAACCCAAGGATCATGGGGGGGTTGGGTGGCCGGGGAGGAGCTCAGGGCCAACCCAAGGATGATGGGAGGGTTGGGTGGCCGGGGAGGTCATCAGGGACAACCCCAGGATCATGGGAGGGTTGGGTGGCCGGGGAGGTCATCAGGGACAACCCAAGGATCATGGGAGGGTTGGGTGGCCCTGGAGGACATCAGGGACAACCCAAGGATGATGGGAGGGTTGGGTGGCCGGGGAGGTCATCAGGTCCGGCCCAGGATCATGGGGGGGTTGGGTGGCCGGGGAGGAGCTCAGGGCCAACCCCAGGATCATGGGAGGGTTGGGTGGCCGGGGAGGAGCTCAGGTCCGGCCCAGGATCATGGGAGGGTTGGGTGGCCGTGGAGGACATCAAGGCCAACCCAAGTATCATGGGAGGGTTGGGTGGCCATGGAGGTCATCAGGTCCGGCCCAGGATCATGGGATTGTGGGTGGGTTGGGTGGCCCTGGAGGTCATCAAGGCCAACCCAAGGATCATGGGAGGGTTGGGTGGCCCTGGAGGTCATCAGGTCCGGCCCAGGATCATGGGGGGGTTGGGTGGCCGGGGAGGAGCTCAGGGCCAACCCCAGGATCATGGGAGGGTTGGGTGGCCGGGGAGGAGCTCAGGTCCGGCCCAGGATCATGGGAGGGTTGGGTGGCCGTGGAGGACATCAAGGCCAACCCAAGTATCATGGGAGGGTTGGGTGGCCATGGAGGTCATCAGGTCCGGCCCAGGATCATGGGATCGTGGGAGGGGTGGGTGGCCGGGGAGGAGCTCAGGTCCAAGCCAAGGATCATGGGGGGGTTGGGTGGCCGTGGAGGTCATCAGGGACAACCCCAGGATCATGGGAGGGTTGGGTGGCCCTGGAGGTCATCAGGTCCGGCCCAGGATCATGGGATCGTGGGAGGGGTGGGTGGCCGTGGAGGACATCAAGGACAACCCAAGGATCATGGGAGGGTTGGGTGGCCATGCAGGCCATCAACTCCAACACCGGGATCAGGATGATGGAATAGTGGAGTTGGAGGGGCCACGGAGGCCATCAGGTCCAACCTGTGGATGATAGGATCATAGTAGGGCTGGAAGGGCCATGAAGGCCATCAAGTCCACCCCCTGCTGTTGCAGGACACCAAGTCCCACCATCCCAGTAAAACCCACGCAACTTCAAGCTCTCGTACTGGCAGGAACTGGGCAGCTGGTTTCCCACCATGTGACCGGTGCATCGGACTACCGGGCCCATCGTCCTGAGCCGGCAACTCCCCGAAGTCCAGCTTTCCACTCTCATATTCCCAGCAAGTTGGCGGCTGCTTTGCCCCAGGGTGCATGGAGCATCGGACTACCGGGCCTATCGTCCTGAGCCAGAAATCCCAAAAACCCACTCCGAGCTCCCATATTCCCAGGAATTCCGCTTTTGGAGATGAATCCCAGCTTTCCGGGCTCTTCCAGACCTCCCAACCCATCTTCCCCGCTTCGCTCTGGGATTTCCCGGCTTCCTGGTCCGATCCGTGTGGAAAATCCGCTTTTTCCGCCTGGAAAATCCCATTTCTCCGTATGGAAAATCCCAGTTCTCCTCCCAAAAAATCCCATTTTCCCATATGGAAAATCCGCTTTATCCATCCGGAAAATCCCATTTCTCCATGTGGAAAATCCGCTTTATCCATCCGGAAAACCCCATTTGTCTTTCCAGAAAATCCCATTTCTCCTCTTGAAAAATCCCATTTCTCCGTGTGGAAAATCCGCTTTATCCATCCCGAAATTCTGCTTTATCCATCCGGAAACTCCCCTTTCTCCATCCAGAAAATTCAATTTCTCCGCTCAAAAAATCCTATTACTCCAAGTGGAAAATCCATTTTTTTCATCTGTAATATCCCATTTCTTTGCCTGGAAAATCCATTTTCTCCGCCCAGAAAATCCCATTTCCCCATGTGGAAAATCCACTATATCCATCCGGAAAATCGTGTTTCACCATGTTGAAAATCCGCTCTAACCATCCCAAAGATCCCATTTATCCGCCCAGAAAATCGCATTTCCTCATGTGGAAAATCCGCTTTATCCATCCGGAAAATCCCATTTCTCCGTGTCGAAAATCCGCTTTATCCATCCTGAAAATTCCATTTCTCTGTGTGGAAAATCCGCTTCATCCATCCCAAAAATCCCATTTGTGTGTGTCGAAAATCTGCTTTATCCATCCAGAAAATTCCATTTCTCCGTGTGGAAAATCCGCTTAATCCATGTGGAAAATCCCATTTTTGTGTGTCGAAAATCCACTTTTTCCATCCAGAAAATCCCACTTCTATGCCCAGAAAATCCCATTTCTCCATGTGGAAAATCTGCTTTATCCGTCCTGAAAATCTGCTTTATCCATCCGGAAAATTCCATTTCTCCGGGTGGAAAATCCGCTTTATCCGTCCCGAAAATCCGCTTTATCCATCCGGAAAATCCAATTTATCCATCCGGAAACTTCCATTTCTCCACCACATGCTCCGCCCCCAACCCAGCCTAGCCCCGCCCCCACCCCGTTATGCGAGGCCCATTGGTGGAAACGGCCATGGCGGCGATAGGGATAGACGTGAACCCTCCAGCTCCACTATCCCATCATCCTGAGCCAGGGGGTGGACTGGATGGCCTCCCTGGCCCCTTCCAGCTCCACTATTCCATCATCCTGATCGACGGGTTGGACCTGATGGCCTCCAGGGCCCCTTCCAGCTCCACAATTCCATCATCCTGATCCTGAGGTTGGACTAGATGGCCTTCGGGGCCCCTTCCAGCTCCACTATCCCATCGTCCTGATCCAGGGGGTGGACTAGATGGCCTCCATGGCCCCTTCCCGCTCCACTATTCCATCATCCTGATCCAGGGGGTGGACTAGATGCCCTCCATGTCTCCTTCCAACACCACTATCCTATCATCCTGATCCAGAGGATGGACTTGATGGCCTCCATGGCCCCTCCAACTCCACTATCCCATCATCCTGATCCAGGGGGTGGACCTGATGTCCTCCATGTCCCCTCCAACTCCACTATCCCATCATCCTGATCCAGGGGGTGGACTAGATGGCCTCCATGGCCCCTTCCCGCTCCACAATTCCATCATCCTGATCCAGGGGGTGGACTAGATGCCCTCCATGGCCCCTCCAACTCCACTATCCCATCATCCTGATCCAGAGGATGGACTAGATGCCCTCCATGGCCCCTCCAACTCCACTATCCCATCATCCTGATCCAGAGGATGGACTAGATGTCCTCCATGGCCCTTCCAGCTCCACTATCCCATCATCCTGATCCAGGGGGTGGACCTGATGTCCTCCATGGCCCCTCCAACTCCACTATCCCATCATCCTGATCCAGGGGGTGGACCTGATGCCCTCCATGGCCCCTCCAACTCCACTATCCCATCATCCTGATCCCCCTCAGGCCCCCCCACCCGGCGTGACCCCTTGGGGCCGCCGCCCGGCGGACGCCCCCCCGGGCCTCCGAGGCCCATGCTCCCCGTCCTCTCAAGGACGGCCCCAGCTGCTGCTGCCCGTCCGGCTCTCGGGTTTCACCCAGGGCTTTTTTTAGCACGCGCCGCGGCGGCTGCCCATCTTTGGACAGGCCGGCCCATCGTCCCCGGCGCTCTGGGCGGCCCCACGGGGCACGACGGGGTGGGGGGGGGCTGCTGGGTTGCCGCTAGGCTGGAGCTGCCCCCTATAGCCCAAAATTGCCCCCTATAGGGCAGCGCTGCCTCCCTGGAGCCCAGAGCTGCCCCCCATAGCCCAAAATTGCCCCCTATAGGGCAGAGCTGCCTCCCCGGAGCCCAGAGCTGCCCCCCATAGCCCAAAATTGCCCCCTATAGGGCAGCGCTGCCCCCCCAGGAGCCCAGAGCTGCCCCCCTGGAGCCCAGAGCTGCCCCCCATAGCCCAAAATTGCCCCCTATAGGGCAGCGCTGCCCCCCCAGGAGCCCAGAGCTGCCCCCCTGGAGCCCAGAGCTGCCCCCCATAGCCCAAAATTGCCCCCTATAGGGCAGAGCTGCCCCCCCCAGGAGCCCAGAGCTGCCCCCATAGCCCAAAATTGCCCCCTATAGGGCAGAGCTGCCCCCCCAGGAGCCCAGAGCTGCCCCCCTGGAGCCCAGAGCTGCCCCCCATAGCCCAAAATTGACCCCCACGATTTGATCCTGTCCTTCCAACAAGCACTTTAAATATAAATATGAATGTAAATATGAATATAAATATGAATATGAATATAAATATGGATATAAATCGTCAAATGATTTGATCCTGTCCTTCCAACAAGCACTTTAAATATAAATATAAATTTAAATATAAATATAAATATGAATATGAATATAAATATGGATATAAATCGTCAAACGATTTGATCCTGTCCTTCCAACAAGCACTTTAAATATACATATAAATTTAAATATAAATATAAATATGAATATGAATATAAATATGGATATAAATCGTCAAAACGATTTGATCCTGTCCTTCCAACAAGCACTTTAAATATAAATATAAATTTCAATATAAATGGATATAAATCGTCAAAACAATTTGATCCTGTCCTTCCGACAAGCACTTTAAATATAAATATAAATATAAATATAAATGAGTATAAATCGTCAAAAGAATTTGATCCTGTCCTTCCAACACCCACTTTAAATATACATATAAAAATATAAATATGATATAAATTCTCATGACATTTTGATCCCGTCCTTCCAACAAGCGCTTATATAAAAATAAAAATAAAAATATAAATATAAATATAGATGGAAGGATATAGATTTTTAGAACATTTCTATGCTGTCTTTCCGACAGGCACTTATATAAATATACATTAAATATAAATATTCAAGATATAAATGGCAGGATATAAGTTTCTATCCTGTGCTTCTGACAAGCAGTAATATATAAATATGAATAAATATATAAATATAAATATAAATGATGGGATACAAATTCTCCTTCTAATGAGAGCTTATATAAACGTAAATGAGTGGATATAAATTGAACTTATCATAATCAATTTATTATTATTGAATATATTCCGAATGGCCGGATATAAATAGTACTTATCATAATTATTCATTTTTAATTGATTTTATTCCGAATGGCGGGATATCAATATCATACTTATCATAATCTTAAATACTTATCATAATCTATTCATCGATTCATAATCTTATCATAATCATAAATACTTATCATAATCTATTCATTTTGATTGATTGTATTCTGAATGACGAGATATAAATAATACTTATAATCTATTTATTATTATTGATTGTATTCCGAATGGCCGGATATAAATAGCACTTATCATAATCTATTCATTAATATTGATTTTATTCCGGATATAATTAGTACTTATTATAATATATTCATTATTATTGATTATATTCCGAAAGGCTGGATATAAATAGTACTTAATCTATCATTGATTTTATTCCGGATATAATTAGTACTTATATTCATTATGATTGATTATATTCTGAAAGGCTGGATATAAATAGTACTTATCATAATCTATTCATTATCATTGATTTTCTTCCGGATATAATTAGTACTTATCATAATATATTCATTATTATTGATTATATTCCAAAAGGCTGGATATAAATAGTACTTATAATCTATTCATTATTATTGATTGTATTCCAAAAGGCTGGATATAAATAGTACTTATAATCTATTCATTATTATTGATTGTATTCCAAATTATAGTATATAAATAGCACATCATAATCTATCTATTATTATTGATTTTATTTCTAATATAAATAGTATCATAATCTATTTATTATTATTGATTGTATTCCGAATGACCGGATATAAATAGCACTTATCATAATCAATACATTATCATTGATTTTATTCTGGATATAAATAGTACTTATCATAATATATTCATTATTATTGATTGTATTTTGAATGGCCGGATATAATTAGTACTTATCATAATATATTCATTATTATTGATTCTATTCTAAATGGCCGGATATAAATAGCATTTATCGTATTCTATTCATTATTATTTTATTCCGAATGGCCGGATATAAATAGTATTTATCATAATCTATTCATTATTATTTTATTCCGAATGGCCGGATATAAATAGTACTTATCATAATATATTCATTATTACTGATTATATTCTGGATTGTCTTTTTATTGTTCTGCTTCTATATTTAATCCAACGAGACGTTTGGAAAAAGTTTTATTAAAGTAGAACAATTTAAATATGAAAATTAATTAGGCTTTAAATATCAAATAGTCTTTAAATGAGCAAATTACATAGCTTTGAAATATTAAATAGGCTTTAAATTAAATATTAAAATTATAAATTAATAGTAAAAATTAAATACTTCCATATATTGACCCCGATCGAAATCTCGCCCCACAGAAAGGGGGTGATATAGGAATCAATACGTCCGGGGGCTTTGGGGATCCCCGAACCCATCTGCCGCTGCTGGGGAGCTTTTGGAGGGGACGGGGAAGGGAAAGGGGATCAAGCGGGGATGATGGGACCCGGATCGGGCGGCGGCAGATGGGCCCCCGAACCTACCTTTCTCATATTTGAGGTAGAGGATCGAGACCACGAAGTAGCCCAGGTCGAAGATGGGGAAGATGGGCACGCGGGAGAAGGCGACGGCCAGGTCGGCCACGTCCAGGGCGCCCACCAAGTCCATGATCCACAGTCGGGAGGAGGAGGAAGAGGAGGAGGAGGGCGGCCGGTCGCAGCCCCGATCGCGGCCGCGGGGACGCGCGCAGCTGTTCGCTCCCCCCGAGCGGGGGGGGGAGAGAGGGGAGGGGCGGCCCCCCTGAGCGTGTGCAGAGTGCAGGCCCCGCCTCCTCGCGGCGGGGTTGCCCAGCCCGGCGCCCGCGGGCGCCGACTCGGAGTGAATCCGGCGCTAGGCGGGAGTCCAACCGGTGCAGCAAGCCGGACGGGCCTGCGCGGACAGGGGGCAGGGTCCGGGTTGCCCCCCCGCCCCCGGGAACTCGCCCCGCATCCCGGCCCCGCCGGGCGACCCGGATCCCCGCTTCCCACGAGCGCCAGAAGCCCTCCTTTTAGGGCAAGGAGAGGGCAAGCGGGCAGCGCGGCGGCGTCGGCCGGCGCCGCCGCGCATGCGCCGCCGCCGCGCGCAACGGCGCTCGGCCCCTCCCGTGCGGGGAGAGAGCAGCTCGGTCGCCGCCGGCCTTTCCCCCGCCCGCTGATTGGCAGCTCGGGCTCGCGCGTCACTTCCGCTCGGGGCCGGAAGCGGGAAGTGGCAGGATGTTGGGCGACTTGCTGCTCTTTGGGTACGTTCCGCCGCGGAGGCGGTTGCTAAGCGACGCGTTGCGGGAGGGGGTGCCCGGGAAGGTGGACCCGACACGTGTCGGGCGTTCCCACGGTGCTCCCTTGAAACCCGGCCCCGTGCACGCTTCGGATCTCACAGAACAGTGAGCTGTGGCCCCCATGCTCCAACCAGGGAGTACACCCCCCATCATCCCGGGCACGGGCCGGAGGCACGATCTGGGCGGGGGGCCGCGAGGGGGAGAGCGACACGTGTCGCGCCTCCCCACGTTGCCTTGTTGGAACCCGGGTCCCGGCCCCGTGCGCGCCTGTTCGAATCGCGCAGCGAGGGGCCGCCTCCTCCCCCTGCGCTGGGCCTGCGGCCCCATGCTCCTGCCGGGGACTACACCTCCTATCATCCTGGGCCGCCTGGCCCATCATCCCGGGCACGGGCAGGAGGCGGAATCTAGCGGGGGTGGGGGAAATCCAGCGACTAAAGTCATTGGACTCCATGGAGAAACTTTAATTAAACAGATACGGAATTAAATGGTTTAAATAAATAAATACGGAAATAAAATGGTTTAAATAAATACATGTAGAAATAAGCGGTTTAAATGAATAAATGCGGAAATCGACGGTTTATATAAATGCAGAAATAAGTGGGTTGAATGAAAAACATGGAAATAAAAGGGTTAAATAAAAAATGTAGAGATAAGCAGTTTAAATAAAAAATGCGGAAATAAATGGTTTAAATGAATAAAGGCGGAAATAAGCGGGTTAAATGAATGAAGGCGGAAATTGATGGTTTGTATAAATGCGGAAATAAGCGGTTTAAATAAATACATGTAGAAATAAGCGGTTTAAATGAATAAATGCGGAAATCGACGGTTTATGTAAATACAGAAATAAGCGGTTTAAATGAATAATCGCGGAAATCGATGGTTTATATGAATTCAAAAATAAGCGGTTTAAATTAATAAATGCGGAAATAAGCGGTTTAAATGAGTAAATGCGGAAATCGACGGTTTATATGAATTCAAAAATAAGCGGTTTAAATGAATGCGGAAATTGAGGGTTTATATGAATTCAAAAATAAGCGGTTTAAATGAATAAATGCGGAAATTGAGGGTTTATATGAATGCAGAAATAAGCGGTTTAAATGAATAATCACGGAAATCGATGGTTTATATGAATGCAAAAATAAGCGGTTAAATGAATAAATGGAAATAAGCAGTATAAATGAATAAATGTGGAAATAAGCGGTTTAAATGAGTAAATGCGGAAATCGACGGTTTATATGAATTCAAAAATAAGCGGTTTAAATGAATAAATGTGGAAATCGACCGTTTATATAAATGCAGAAATAAGCGGTTTAAATGACTAATCGCGGAAATAAATGGTTTAAATGAATAAATGTGGAAATCAACGGTTTATATAAATGCAGAAATAAGCGGTTTAAATGACTAATCGCGGAAATAAGCGGTTTAAATGAATAAATGCGGAAATCGAGGGTATAAATGCAGAAATAAGCGGTTTAAATGACTAATCGCGGAAATAAATGGTTTAAATGAACAAATGCGGAAATCGACGGTTTATATAAATGCAGAAATAAGCAGTTTAAATGAATAAATGTGGAAATCGACGGTTTATATAAATGCAGAAATAAGCGGTTTAAATGAATAAATGTGGAAATCGACGGTTTATATAAATGCAGAAATAAGCGGTTTAAATGAATAAATGCGGAAATCGAGGGTTTATATAAATGCAGAAATAAGCGGTTTAAATGAATAATCGCGGAAATAAGCGGTTTAAATGAATAAATGTGGAAATCGAGGGTTTATATAAATGCAGAAATAAGCAGTTTAAATGAATAAATGCAGAAATCGACGGTTTATATAAATGCAGAAATAAGCGGTTTAAATGGCTAATCGCGGAAATAAATGGTTTAAATGAATAAATGCGGAAATCGAGGGTTTATATAAATGCAGAAATAAGCGGTTTAAATGAATAATCGCGGAAATAAGCGGTTTAAATGAATAAATGCAGAAATCGACGGTTTATATAAACGCAGAAATAAGCGGTTTAAGTGAATAATCGTGGAAAACCGCCGGCCGGAATCTCATTTCCCGTCCCTTTTCCCCCTTCTCCCCGCAGGACGCTGCTGGTCAACGCAGGGGCGGTGCTGAACTTCCGGCTGTAAGTCCCCCGGGATCCGGAACGGCGTCCGCCCGGAGAGGGCAGGCCGGGGTGGCCGGCAGAGGGTCCCTCCGGCTCGGACGCGGGGCGGGATTCGGGGCGTGTGGGTCTGGGGGGGATCGGAGGGCCGGCGGAGGATGGGGGAGGAGGTGGAGGCGGAGGGGCCATGGAGGCCAGCAGGTCCCACCGTGGATGATGGGATCGTGGAGTTTGAAGGGCCATGGAGGTTAGCAGGTCCAACCGTGGATGATGGGATCATGGAATACTGGAGTTGGAGGGGCCATGAGTGCCGTCAGGGCCAACCCAAGAATCATAGTAGAGTTGGAAGGGGCCGTAAAGGCCATGAAGTCCAACCGTGGATGATAGGATCATGGAATACTGGAGTTGGAGGGGCCATGAGGGCCGTCAGGGCCAATCGTGGATGATGGGATCATGGAATACTGGAGTTGGAGGGGCCATGAGGGCCGTCAGGGCCAATCGTGGATGATGGGATCATGGAATACTGGAGTTGGAGGGGCCATGAGGGCCGTCAGGGCCAATCGTGGATGATGGGATCATGGAATAGTGGAGCTGGAGGGGCCATGCAGGCCATCAGCTCCAACCGTGGATGATAGGATCATGGAATAGTGGAGCTGGAGGGGCCATGGAGGCCTCAGCTCCAACCGTGGATGATAGGATCATGGAATAGTGGAGTTGGAGGGGCCATAGAGACCAGAAGGTCCAACCATGGATGATGGGATCATGGGATAGTGGAGCTGGAGGGGCCATGGAGGCCATCAGGTGCAACCATGGACGATGGGATCATGGAATAATGGAGTTGGAAGGGCCATGAAGTCCATCAGGTCCAACCGTGGACGATGGGATCATGGAATAGTGGAGTTGGAGGGGCCATGGAAGCCATCGGGTCCAACCGTGGATGATGGGATCATGGAATGGTGGAGTTGGAAGGGTCCCTGGAGGCCATCAAGTCCAACCCCAGGATCAGGATGATGGAACAGTAGAGTTGGAAGGGGCCAGGAAGGCCATCAGGTCCACCCCCTGCTGCTGCAGGACACCAAGTCCCACCACCCCACTCATCCGGCCACCCAGCTCCCCCCCGAACGCCCCCCCGTGTGGGGATCCCACCCCCCGCCCAGGCACATGGGCCCTCCGCCATCTTGCCCCGACCCCGAGGGACCTTCCCCTGCTGTCCAGCCTGAGAAACCTCCGTATCTTTTTCTCGCCCCAGGAAGAAGGAGACTCACGGCTTCGGTCCGGAGGCGAGAGGACCGTCCACAGGTGAGGGGCCGGCCAGGGGTGGGGTGTCCACGTCGGCCTGTGGGGATGTTCGGAGGGTGGGGTGGGGTGGGGGGGGGGTCTCCCGGGAATCGGAGGAAGGGGAACGTAGGAAGAGGAGGGGCAGATGGGACCTCAGGGGCATCTAGTCTGACCCCGGCTCTGCTCGGAGACGCAGAGAAACAGAGGGAGGCAGATGGGGCCTCAGGGGCATCTAGTCTGACCCCGGCTCTGCTCGGAGACGCAGCGAAACAGAGGGAGGCAGATGGGACCTCAGGGGCATCTAGTCTGACCCTGGCTCTGATGGGAGATGCATAGAAACAGAGGGAGGCAGATGGTACCTCAGGGGCATCTAGTCTGACCCTGGCTCTGCTCGGAGATGCATGGAAACAGAGCGAGGCAATTGGGACCTCAGGGCCATCTAGTCTGACCCCGGCTCTGATGGGAGATGCATAGGAACAGAGGGAGGCAGATGGGACCTCAGGGGCATCTAGTCTGACCCCGGCTCTGCTCAGAGACGCATAGAAACAGAGCGAGGCAGATGGGACCTCAGGGGCATCTAGTCTGACCCTGGCTCTGGGCAGAGGAACATGGAAACCGAGCGAGGCAGATGGGACCTCAGGGCCATCTAGTCTGACCCCGGCTCTGCTCGGAGGAACAGAGAAAGAGAGCGAGGCAGAAGGGGCCTCTGGGTCACCTAGTCTGTCCCTGGCTCTGCTCATAGAAACAGTGAGTCAGAAGGGGCCTCTGGGTCATCTAGTCTGACCCCGGCTCTGCTAAGAGAAAGAGTTAGGCAGAAGGGGTCTCTAAAGTCATCTAGTCTGACCCCGGCTCTGTTCAGAGAAACATAGAAAGGGAGCAAGGTAGAAGGGGCTTGTGGGTCATCTAGTCTGACCCCGGCTCTGCCCAGGGAAATATAGAAACAGAGTGGGGCAGAAGGTCCTCCCGAGCATCTAGTCTGACCCCGGCTTCGCTCAGGGAAACAGAGAAGCAGAGCAAGGCAGGAGGGACCTCCAAGATCATCTAGTCTGACCCCGGCTCTTCTCAGACACACATAGACACAAACTGAGGCAGAAGGGGTCTCCCTGGCCATCTAGTCTGACCCCGGCTCTGCCCGGAGGGACAGAGAAACCAAGCGAGGCTGAAGGGTCCTCTTGGTCATCTAGTCTGACCCCGGCTCTGCTCATGGAAACATAGAAACAGAGCGAAGTCAGAGGGGCCGCCAAGGTCATCTAGTCTGACCCCGGCTCCGCTCACAGGAGGGGCCTCTTTCCACTTTCCAGGTGACAACATCCGAGAATTCCTGCTGAGCCTCCGCTACTTCCGCATCTTCATAGCCCTCTGGAACATCTTCATGATGTTCTGCATGATCGTGTGAGTAATCCGGCGGATTCCCCCCCGATCCCCATCTCTGGTCTCCAAATAAAATCCACGAAGATCCAGAAATTCCATTTTTCCCCCCGCCGTTTTTTTCCTAGGCTCTTCGGCTCCTGAGCGACTGGAGGCGACGCTTCCGGCTGGAAATCGCCGCGTACGATGCAGCAAAATCCGAATTTTCCGTTTCTCGTTTCCTTGTTCTTCCATCTATGAGCATTAAAGGAAGATTTCCGGCTCTCGGGATCTTTGGAAATGTGTCTTTCCTAGAAATATATCTATTTATTTGAATTTTTTCCCCCAAAATATGTAAAAATAAAGATTCCACAGCCGGGTGGCCAATGCAGAGAAGGTCCTGCTTCATGGACGGTCTTTTTAAACTCCCTTCCAAGGGGGTTGGGTTGAATTTTTGGGGTTTTAGGGTGATTTTTTAAAGTTGGAAACACGCGACAGAACTTGCAAAATGGCAACATTACGGAAAATACGAAAATGGGAACAATGGGAGAAATTGCAGATGTTCGAAAAATGGGAGGAATGACAGATGTTTGAAAAATGGGGAAAATTACGGATGTTACAGAACTAGAAAAGTGGGGAAAATTACAGAGATTACAAAAATGGGAAAAATTACAAAATTTAGAAAATTACAAAAATGGGAAAAATTACAAATAGTAACAAAATTACAAAATTACAGCATTACAATATTACAAAAATTACAAATATTACAAATATTAACAAAATTACACTATTACAATATTGCAATATTACAAACTCACAAACTACGAAAATTCCAAAATTTACAAATATTAACAAATTACACTATTGCAATATTGCAATATTAAAAACTCACAAACTTAGACAATTACAAATATTAACAAAATTACACAGATTACCAAATTACACTATGACAAAAATTATAATACTGCAATATTACCAACTTACAAACTTAGAAAATTACCAAAATTACAAATATTACCAAAATTACAAACATTACCAAGTTATACTATTACCAAAATTATAATATTGCAATGTTACCAATTTACAAACTTAGAAAATTACCAAAATTACCAAATTACACATATTACCAAAATTACAAACATTACCAAGTTACACTATTACCAAAATTATAATATTACAATATTACCAACATACAAAGTTGGAAAATTACCAAAATTACAAATATTACCAAAATTACAAACACTACCAATTTACACTATGACAAAAATGATAATATTGCAATTTTACAAACTTACAAACTTGGAAAATTACCAAAATTACAAATATTAAAAAATTACAAATATTACCAAAATTGTGAACATTACGAAATTACACTATTACAAAAATTATAATATTGCAATATTAGACACTTGGAAAATAAGCAAAATTACAAATATTAACAAACTTACAAAAATTACAATATTGCAATCTTACAAAAATTACAATATTGCAATCTTACAAAAATTGCCAATATTACAAATTTCCCGAATTCCCCGCCTTCCCAAATCCACAGATCCAGGCGACAGAAATCCCTTTCTACAGATTGGACCCTGACCGGGTCATGTCATGTGTCTTACGGACATTTTCCACATTTGAGCTATTCCTATCCCGTCCCGTACGGAGAAATGGGAGCCACCGCAGAGAAGGCCCCGCTCCGGGGACCCTCTCCCCGACCTCCTTCGAAGAAGGTTCTAGAACAGGGCCTGTGCTGCATTTGAGATATTTAAATCCCGTCCCATTAAAAAGAAAATTAAAAAAAAAAAATCCGATACCATGGGGCCACCACGGAGAAGGCCCTGTTCCCATATAGTCTCCCAACCTCCTTCAAAGAGGGTTCCCGGAGCAGGGCGTGTACCCCAGATCTTAAGGAGCAGGGGGGCATATAGGGAAAATACGTTCCTTTCGGGATCCCGGTCCCAAGCCGCAAACTAATAAATAATATTGTCATAATTTCATTTTTTTCTGTTGGAGTTTATATCAATTTCTGCAAATAAAGCATCATTCAGAAGACATCAGACATATTATAATTTTTTTTTCCTTTAAGTTTATATCATTTTCTGCAAATAAAGCATCATTCAGAAGACATCGGACATATTATAAATTCTTTTTTTTTCCTTTAAGTTTATATCATTTTCTGCAAATAAAGCATCATTCAGAAGACATCGGACATATTATAAATTCATTTTTTTTCCTTTTAAGTTTATATCATGTTCTGCAAATACAGCATCATTCGGAAGACATCGGGCATATCATAATTTCATTTTTTTTCCTTTGGAGTTTATATCATTTTCGACAAAGCATCATTCAGAAGTCATCAGGCATACCTGGTTATTACCTTATTCTGTATATTACCTGTATATTATTCTATATTATCTTATGTAGAGATTTTTTGAGTCCTGGACGGCAAAGAAAAAATTTAAATAATACAGATATTTAAGGTTTCTTCCTTGCAAGCTGTTTGGAGAATTTTTTAGTCATGGAGGGCACAGAAAAACTTCAAATAATAAAGATATTTAAGGTTTCTTCCTTGCAAGCTGTTTGGAGAATTTTTTAGTCATGGACGGCACAGAAAAACTTTAAATAATAAAGATATTTAAGGTTTCTTCCTTGTAAGCCGTCCAGAGACTTTCTTACGCATGGACGGCATAGAAAAAGGTTAAATAAAGAGAAAATAAATCGGTGTGTCATATATATTATATTAGTGATCTGGGGGATCATATATACATATTAGTGATCTGGGAGTCACTTTCAGGCCTTTCAGAAATCGTTCCTTGGCTATCCCTTGGTGGAAGGACAGGGTATAAGAGCTTGCAAAAAATTAAATTAAATTAAATTAAATTAAATTAAATTAAATTAAAGGAATTCTTTCAGCCAAGCCTGCTTCATGGAATGGCAGTGTCTCCGTACTCTGGGAAGGGGGACTTGAAACCCTTATGACCCCATAAGATCCGAAACTATTCCTTTGGGGAAACCCAAAGAAATTTTATTTTTCAGGACTTACCATTTGTTCTGCGTCTGTTTCTTACTGGATGGGACCACACAAGATTAGGCCTCGAGGCATCTCAAAAGCGGGAGGAAGAGCTCCTGAGCGTGATTAGTTTTCCACAGTGATCTGCAATATTAATATTAATATTAGCATTGCTTCTAGTACATATATTGTAGTCTATGTGTTATATTACGTAATGTCACGTTATTTGCTTTTTGGCGCCAGGCGAAGACCTTTGTATTCAAACGCTATTTTAATTGTTAATATTATTTATTTATTTTATTTTTCGGGCCGGGTTGACTCAGATTATCTTGTTTTATTCTGTCCTTATGTATTTATTATTGTGAGCTGCCCCGAGGCTTCGGCGAATGGGGCGGCGTAGAAGCCTTCTAAATAAATAAATATCAATATATCAGTTCTATTAATTATACTTATTAATATTATACAATATTTTGTAATAATATATTACCAATATATATATTCTATATTGTATATTTCTAAGATTATAAATATATTAGGCATTATAACATACATATGTTATTTATATATATCGCTTTATTTTTACAGCAATATAAAGAAATCACACACCCCAAACAACCTAATGTATAATATTCTAATTAAGATATGCATAATGTTCTAATCCTAATTATATAATTAATTAAATCGATAATATATCCGAATATCAAATTGCCAAATATCAAATCTAATTAATTAACACACACAACCATCTCCACTGATTATATATACCAGCATTACTGTGGCTGTCATGCTTAAAATCAGTATTATTCAGTCGGGCAAGATTCATATGCATTATCTTGCACATTAATACTATATAATTATGTATCTACTTTAAGTAAGTATCACACATTATTATTCATATGATTAAAGATATATATGTATGTATCGCATATCATTATTACGATTGATATATATATATATATATATGTGTGTGTGTGTGTATTTGCCTGTCTATATTTGTGTGTATATATCCGTCTGTGTATTAATGTGTGTCTGTGTGTATTTGTATATGTGTACAGAAAAATATAGTGTGTAGTTTGTGTGTCTACATATGTTTCTTTGTTTGTGTATGTGTGTGTGTATGTTTGTCTATATTTGAATGTTTGTGTTTAGTGTGTGTATATGTTTGTGTATATGTGTGTGTCTGTCTATATTTGAATGTTTGTGTTTATAGTGTGTATAGTTTGTGTATGTGTGCGTCTATGTCTGTATATATTTGTGTGTTTTTGTAGCGTGTAGTTTGTGTATATGTGTGCGTCTATGTCTGTATATATTTGAATGTTTGTTTTTGTAGCGTGTATAGTTTGTGTATATGTGTGCGTCTACGTCTGTATATATTTGAATGTTTGTGTTTTTGTAGCGTGTATAGTTTGTGTATATGTGTGCGTCTACGTCTGTATATATTTGAATGTTTGTGTTTTTGTAGCGTGTATAGTTTGTGTATATGTGTGCGTCTATGTCTGTATATATTTGAATGTTTGTTTTTGTAGCGTGTATAGTTTGTGTATATGTGTGCGTCTATGTCTGTATATATTTGAATGTTTGTTTTTGTAGCGTGTATAGTTTGTGTATATGTGTGCGTCTATGTCTGTATATATTTGAATGTTTCTGTGTTTTTGTAGCGTGTATAGTTTGTGTATATGTGTGCGTCTATGTCTGTATATATTTGAATGTTTCTGTGTTTTTGTAGCGTGTATAGTTTGTGTATATGTGTGCGTCTATGTCTGTATATATTTGAATGTTTCTGTGTTTTTGTAGCGTGTATAGTTTGTGTATATGTGTGCGTCTATGTCTGTATATATTTGAATGTTTGTTTTTGTAGCGTGTATAGTTTGTGTATATGTGTGCGTCTATATGTCTGTATATATTTGAATGTTTGTGTTTTTGTAGCGTGTATAGTTTGTGTATATGTGTGCATCTGTATGTCTGTATATATATATGTTTGTTTATATAGTGTAGTTTGTGTATATGTGTGTGTCTATATATATATGTGCATAAAAACATAGTGTGTGTACAGTGTGTGTGTATATGTGTGTCTATCTACATATGTGTGTGTATATTTATATGTGTTCCTGTGTGTGTATATTCATCCATATATATGTATATATATCGGTGTGCGCGCGCGTGTGTGTGTGTGTTTGTGTGTGTGTACATACACGTGTGTGTGTATATAATTCTATCCATACCACACAAACCGTAATATGCGACCAATCAATCTGCCCCACACGGACGCCCGCCCGGCCCCAGGCCTTGCCAAAGGGCGGGAAGCGCCGCGCCACCCCGTCCCGAGCGCTGCCCCGGCAACCACGCGTCCCCCCGGGGCAAAACAGCGCGCCATTCACACGTGAAACCCGGCGCGCCGGCCATTCGGGCTGAAAGCCGCGCGGGTCCCGCCGCGCGGCCTTGGACTACAACTCTAGGCCTGCCTGGGCGGGGAGTGCGAGGAGGGCATGCCGGGAGTTGTGGTCCCGCTGTCCGCCTTCCAGTAGCTCACCCCTCGCGCGTGCGCAATGAGCCTCGCGCCGCGCGCGCCGGCTCTGCCCGCAGCGTAGCCCGGCCTCCACGGGCGTCCTTTCCCGCCTGTCGCTTTCCCGCGCGTGCGCAATGAGCCTCGCGCCGCGCAGCCCCGCCTCCGCCACAGCCCTCCTCCCGCCTTTGCCCCCCCCACCTCCCGGGCGCGTGCGCAATGAGGCTTGCCCCGGGCGCGCCGGCCCTTCCCACAGCGCAGCCCCGCCTCCACAGCCACCCCCCTTCCCGCCTGTCCCTCTCCCGCGCGTGCGCACTGAGCCTCGCTCCGCGCGCGCCGGCTCCGCCCGCAGCGCTGCCCCGCCTCCGCCACAGACTCGCTCCCACCTCCACCCTCCGCGCGTGCGCACCAAGCCTCCCCCTTCCCGCCTCCTCCTCCTCCTCCTCCCCCCCTCCTCCGCGCGTGCGCAGTGAGCCTCACCCCGCGCGGGCCGGCCCTTCCCACAGCGCAGCCCCGCCTCCGCAGCCGCCCCCCCCTTCCCGCCCGTCCCTCTCCCGCGCGTGCGCACCGAGCCTCCCGCCGCGCGGCCCCGCCTCGCCCGCCGCCGCCTTCCCGCCTTTTCCCCCTTCCCCGCCCGCCCTCGCGCGCCGCGCCTGCGCGCCGGCCGCCCGGCCGGCCGGCGCGCGCCGTGACGCGGCGCCGCGCGCGCCCGTGCGTGCCCTGCGTGCGTGCCCTGCGTGCCCTGCGTCGGGCGGGCCCGGCATGCACCGCGCGGGCTGGCTGGCTGGCTGCTGCCCACAGTCGAGCTCGGCCGCCGCCGCCGCGTCGCCGCCGCCGCCGCCGCCGCCGCCGCCGGGGAGCCGCTCGCAGCCGGGCCGGAGAGCGGCGGGCGCCCTAGGCCGCGCCGCGCGGAACATGCGGCCGCGGCCGCCCCGCGGCTCGGCCGGCGGGTGAGGCGCGAGGAGGAGGAGGAGGAGGAGGAAGAGGAGGAGGAGAGGAAGAGGAGGAGGGGGGGAGGAAGGCCGGGCGGCGGGCGGCCTCCGGGGCCGGCGCGCCCGCCCGCCACCCGCCGCGGCCCCCCACGCCGAGCCGCCGGCCAGGGAGGCAATGACAGCGCCTCCGGGACCGTCCCCGCAGCAGATAAGGGACCGGCTGCTGCAGGCCATCGACCCGCAGAGCAACGTGAGTGGGGCGGCGGCGGGGGGGGGTGGGGGGCGGGGAACGGGGGGTCCCTCTGCTCCCCAGGGCGGAGGGGGGTGGGTCGCCCCACATTGGGGGGTGGGGGCTCCCTCCCGCCTGGCGGGGGGGGGTCTCTTTCCGTCCCGTGGCTGGGGGCTGGTGGGTCCCTCCCCTCCCCGTGGCAGAGGGGATGTAGGTCCTTCTCCTCCCCATTGCAGAGGGGATGTAGGTCCTTCTCCTCCCCATGGCAGAGGGGATGTAGGTCTTTCTCCCCATGGCAGAGGGGCTGTAGGTCGCCCCCCATTGTGGGGGGTAGGGGCTCCCCTCCGCATGGCGGGGGGGGTGCTCTTTCCGTCCCATGGCAGGGGACTTGTGGGTCCCTCTCCTCCCCATGGCAGAGGGGATGTAGGTCCTTCTCCTCCCCATGGCAGAGGGGATGTAGGTCACCCCCCATTGTGGGGGGTATGGGGCTCCCTCCCGCCTGGCGGGGGGGGTCTCTTTCCATCCCATGGCAGGGGGCTTGTGGGTCTCTCCCCTCCCCATCCAGAGGGGATGTAGGTCGCCCCCCATTGTGGGGGGTAGGGGCTCCCCTCCGCATGGCGGGGGGGTGCTCTTTCCGTCCCATGGCAGAGGGGATATAGGTCTCTTTCCTCTTCATGGCAGAAGGGATGTAGGTCCCTCCGCTCCCCATGGTAGAAGGCATGTAGGTCTCTCCCCTCCCCATGGCAGAGGGGATGTAGGTCTCTCCCCTCCCCATGGCAGAAGAGAGGTAGGTCCTTCCCCATGGTAGAGGGGTAGGGGGGCTCCCCTCCGCATGGCAGGGGGGGTCTCTTTCCGTCCCATGGCAGAGGGGATGTAGTTCTCTGCCCTCTCCATGGCAGAAGGGATGTAGGTCCCTCCGTTCCCCATGGTAGAAGGCATGTAGGTCCCTCCGGTCCCCGTGGCAGAGGGGATGTAGGTCTCTCTCCTCCCCATGGCAGAGGAGATGTAGGTCTCTCCCCTCCCCATGGCAGAGGGGATGTAGGTTGCCCCCCATTGTGGGGGGTAGGGGGCTCCTCTCCGCATGGCGGGGGGGTCTCTTTCCATCCCATGGCAGGGGGCTTGTGGGTCCCTCTCCTCCCCATGGCAGAGGGGATGTAGGTCTCTCCCCTCCCCATGGCAGAGGGGATGTAGATCCCTTCCCTCCCCATGGCAGAGGGGATGTTGGTCGCCCCCCATTGTGGGGGATAGGGGGCTCCCCTCCGCATGGCAGGGGGGGTCTCTTTCCATCCCATGGCAGTGGGCTTGTGGGTCCCTCCCCAGTGGAGAGAGTGGTGCGGGTCCCTTTCCTCCCCATGGCAGAGGGGAGGTATGTCCCTCCCCATGGTAGAGGGGTAGGGGGCTCCCCTCCACATGGCAGGGGGGGGTCTCTTTCCATCCCATGGCAGTGGGCTTGTGGGTCCCTCTCCTCCCTATGGCAGAGGGGATGTAGGTCCCTCTCCTCCCCATGGTAGAGGGGATGTAGGTTGCTCCCCATTGTGGGGGGTAGGGGGCTTCCTTCCGCATGGCGGACGGGGTGCTCTTTCTTTCCCATGGTGGACGGGGTGCAGGTCACTCCCCATTGTGGGGGGTAGGGGGCTCTCGTCTGCAGACCAGAGGGGGTGTAGGCCCCTCCGCAGGGTAGGGGTCTCTTTCCTTCCCATGGCCGGGGGCATGTGTGTCCCTCTCACCCCCATGGCGCAGGGGGTGTAGCTCTCTCCCCATTGTAGGGGGTAGGGGGCTCCCATCCGCATGGCAGAGGCGGTGTAGGCCCCTCTGCAAGGGAGGGTGGGTCTGTTTCCTTCCCATGGCAGAGGGGGTGTGGGGTCCCTCCCCAGTGGAGAGAGGGGTGTGGGTCCCTCTCCTCCCCATGGCAGAGGGGAGGTATGTCCCTCCCCATGGTAGAGGGGTAGGGGGGCTCCCATCCGCAGGGCAGAGGGGGTGCTCTTTCCTTCCCATGGCAGAGGGGGTGTGGGGTCCCTCCCCACTGGAGAGAGGGGTGCAGGTCCCTCTCCTCCCCAGGGCAGAGGGTGTGCGGGTCCCTCTCCTCCCCATGGGGTGTAGGTCCCTCTCCTCCCCAGGACAGATGGGGGTTCTGGTCCCTCTCCTCCCCTGGGCAGAGGGGGTGTGGGTTCCTCCCCAGGCCATAGAGGGGTTTGGGTCCCTCTTCTCCCCATGGGGTTCAGGTCCCTCTCCTTCCCAGGACAGACGGGTTCAGGTCCCTCTCCTCTCCAGGGCAGACAGGGGTTCGGGTCCCTCTCCTCCCCAGGGCAGTGGGCGTCCCTTTCTTCCCCATGCCAGAGGCTGTGCGGACCCCTCCCTCCTGGAGGGGCCCTTTCCGCATCCTGTCGCCCCATTTCTGCGGCCCGCCCCGCTCCCCATGTGTCTGGGCTTGTCCCCTTCCTCGCTCTCCTCTGTGCCGAACCCCCTTTGCTTCCCGCAAGGAAGCCCAGCTGGCTTTGGGGGGGACCCCCCTCCATCCCCCCCTCCATCCCCCCCTTTCCCGAGCCCCGGACAGTGCTGCTCCCTGGCCGGGCCGGACCTTGAACCCCGAGCCGCCCGGGGTTGGGGGCCCTGTGGCCCCCCTTGGGTGCTGAGGGGGATAGGCGGGGGTCCTCAGTGGGGGCAGCTCCAGGCTGTGGCTGATGGGTCCCCGGCTGGGGGCTTGGCTGGGGAACGGGGAGCTCCCAGCATCCCTGAGTCCTCCTCCCTCTCCATGCCAGGCTCCCCCCCACTCCCAGCTGTGCCTCAGCTCCCAGCATCCTCTGGGGGGCCCGTGGCAGCTGGGAACATCTGCAGGCCTGTAGTTTTTCAGTAGTTTTAAGTATTAAATGGTTGAACTGGTCCCTTTATTTGCGCTTGAGCCGCCCCGGGGCTTGTTTGCAAGGGGGTGGCATCTAAATATGAAATTAAGTAAGTAAATAAATAAATTAAATTAAATTAAATTAAATACAAACTTAGAAATATAACAATACATTAACACATTAACAATCGAAATAGCTCTTCAATAAAAAGGTCTTCGCCCGATGCCGGACAGAGCGAATATGTGTGTGCAGCGAGTCTGTCAGACGTGCAGCCCCTGGGGAAGCGATGGGGAATGTGCCCGGGATGATGTGCCCGTTTGATTCAGAATATTGTTCCTTCTTGTTCTCCTCCTTGAAAAACTAGGTGCGTCTTACGGTCAGGCGCGTCTTCCCGAGCGAAGAATACGGTAAATAACGCAGATTAAAATCCGGGTTCACCCTGGCTGTAGAGATGAAATAATATTAAAATATTAATAAATAATAAAATTATTCTATTATTAAAATAATATTAAAGAAATAATATGCTTTAATGCTATTAAATATGAAATATTTTAATCAGAAATAATATTAAAGAAATAATATGCTTTAATGCTATTAAATATGAAATATTTTAATCAGAAATAATATTAAAGAAATAATATGCTTTAATGCTATTAAATATGAAATATTTTAATCAGAAATAATATTAAAGAAATAATATGCTTTAATGCTATTAAATATGAAATATTTTAATCAGAAATAATATTAAAGAAATAATATGCTTTTCTACTATTAAATATGAAGTATTTTAATCAGAAATAATATTAAAGAAATAATATGCTTTAATGCTATTAAATATGAAATATTTTAATCAGAAATAATATTAAAGAAATAATATGCTTTAATGCTATTAAATATGAAATATTTTAATCAGAAATAATATTAAAGAAATAATATGCTTAAATGCTATTAAATATGAAATATTTTAATCAGAAATAATATTCAAGAAATAATCTTTAATAGTATTAAATATTAAATATTTTAATCAGAAATAATATTCTTTAATAGCATTAAATATTAACTATTTTAATCAGAAATAATATTGAAGAAATAACAGAAACGCAAGAAATAATATTAAAATATTGTCTAAATAAAAAGGGCTTGGCCTGGCGCTGAAAAACGCGTGGCGGCAGGCGGACCCCTCTGCTCATGTGTTTATATCTCCCTTTATATCTCTCCAAGAAACAGCTCCGGAAATTCCCCTTTTCCAGCTTGGGATCCGTCGCGTCTCCTGCCATCCCTCCCGGCTGAATCCGCAGCACCGGGAGCGCGGCGACGGCACGGAAAACTGCCGTTTACGTAGCCATGCATTTATTTTGAAATACTTTTCAGTGTTACTTATTTATTTACGTGCCGCCCCCTTGCCAACGAGCCTCGGGGCGGCTTTCGCATTCTCATGTCACGGAGGCGGAGAATGATGCAAGCTGCCTGGAGCCCTTTGTCGGAAAAAGGCAGGCTATAAATCCACAAAATAAATAAAATAAAATAAAATAAAATAAATGTTGTGAGCCGCCCCGAGGCTTTGCTGCGATGGGGACGGCGTAGGAATGTTTTCAAGAAAATCAAAATAAAAGACAGATCTGGGATGTCTTCGGCCAGCCGCTCCTCCACCTGCCTCCCCGGCTCACAACACAACCATTTCCCACCCAAATACCCATAGATTCTTCTTCCTTTCTTCCTTTCTTTATTTTGAATTTTCCTATGCCGTCCCATCGCCTAGCCGTGGGACGGCTTACATCAAATAAAGCGACACGATACAGATGTATTTGTATTATTCACATACAAATTGTATACAAATTTATTTGTATTATTTGCGTACAAATTGTTTACAGATCTATTTGTATTATTTGTGTACAAATTGTATACAGATGTATTTGTATTATTTCTGTACAAGTTGTATACAGATCTATTTGTATTATTTGTGTACAAATTGTGTACAAAGTGTATACAGATGTATTTGCATTATTTGCGTACAAATTGTATGCAGATGTATTTGTATTTGCGTACAAATTGTATACAGATGTATTTGTATTTGCGTACAAATTGTATGCAGATGTATTTGTATTTGCGTACAAATTGTATGCAGATGTATTTGTATTTGTGTACAAATTGTATACAGATGTATTTGTATTATTTGCGTACAAATTGTATACAGATGTATTTGTATTTGTGTACATATTGTATACAGATGTATTTGTATACTTGTGTACAAATTGTATACAGATCTATTTGTATATTTGTATACAAATAGTATACAGATCTATTTGTATTATTTGTGTACAAATTGTATACAGATCTATTTGTATTATTTGTGTACAAATTGTATACAGATCTATTTGTATTATTTGTGTACAAATTGTGTACAGATGTATTTGTATTATTTGTGTACAAATTGTGTACAAATTGTATACAGATGTATTTGTATTATTTGTATACAAATAATAGATTTGTATTATTTGTATACAAATAATAGATCTAGATTCACCCTAAATCTGGCTTTCCCAACGGAGCTTGTGCGATTCAAAACCCCCGGGCGATGTCAGGGCTGTCCCGAAATCTTCCCGAATTCTTCCAGCTTTTTTCTCCAGGTGAGATGAGGTGAAGTTTTGGCCGCATTTTGGCGGAATGGCATCTAACCGACCCTTTACTGGGGTTTCTCAAAGCAAGTCCCTTTCTCAGCTGAGAAACTTCTTAGTACATCCAGAAGTCATTTTTGTATTATTATTAGTATTAATAATAGTAAAATAATAAATGCATTAAGAATAGTGCATTTAATAATAATAAATGCATTTCTGCCCCATCCTATCGCTTCAAGCGCCAGGACGGCCTGCGAGATCGAAAAATAGAATAAATTCCATGCATTTCTGCCGCATCCTATCGCTTCAAGCGCTCAGGACGGCTTGCAAGATCGAAAAATAGAATAAATTTAAAGCTTCTATAGAAAACAACTGTTGTCGTCGTCGTTAGTCGCAAAACTGACCTTCTGTCGGGGTTTCTCAAAGCAAGTCCCTTTCTGAGCTGAGAAACTTCTTAGTACATCCAGAAGTCAGTTTTTTAATTATTATTCGTATTAATAATAGTAAAATAATAAGTGCATTTAATAATAATGCATTTAATAATAATAAATGCATTTATGCCCCATCCTATCGCTTCAAGCGCCAGGACGGCCTGCGAGATGGAAAAATAGGATAAATATAAAACGTCTATGGAAAACAATTATTGTCGTCGTCGTTAGTGGCGAAGTCGGGTCCGACCCATTGCGACCCCACAGACAACGTTCCCCCAGGCCTTCCCGTCCTCCTCCATCCACTTAAGCTCCCATTGTTAGTCCCAAAAATCCCAAATTAAACAATTAAGATTAAAGGAGCAATGATTAAGATGGTCTATTTATTTATTTTATTTATTTCACAAATTTGTATGCCCCAGCCTTGCAAAAAAAAAAGCCTCGGGGCGGCTAACAACAATAAAAAGAAATACAATTAAAAACACCATTGTACACAAATACAATTGCAAAAGCACAAATACAATTCAAAGCACTATTTAAAACTCCATATTTTAATATCTAGATCTGAATATTTAGATTTAAAACTATTTAAATCTCAAAAGCATCACTGGCGGAAATGCAGCATTAAGGTTCTTTCGCGGCCTGGGATAGTGAGAGGAGGATCTCGAAAGCGCATTCAAGGATGATGGGACCCGTCCTCAGAGGGCGTAATTCCGCGACGGGAACGGGGCAGGGCTTGGAAGTGCCGCCTGGGGGAGCTGGGGATGGTGGGTCTTGGGAGGAGGAGACAGAGGGGGAACATGGGGTGTCCCGGCGGAAGGACCGCCAGGGCTACATGACCCATGAGGCCCCTTCTGCCTCGCTCTGTTTCTGTGTGTCTCCGAGCAGAGCCGGGGTCAGACTACATGACCCATGAGGCCCCTTCTGCCTCGCTCTGTTTCTATGTGTCTCCTAGCAGAGCCGGGGTCAGACTACATGACCCATGAGGCCCCTTCTGCCTCACTGTGTTTCTGTGTGTGTCTGAGCAGAGCCGGGGTCAGACTATATGACCCATGAGGCCCCTTCTGCCTCACTGTGTTTCTGTGTGTGTCTGAGCAGAGCCGGGGTCAGACTAGATGCCCCTGAGGTCCCATCTGCCTCCCTCTGTTTCTATGCATCTCTGAGCAGAGCCGGGGTCAGACTAGATGCCCCTGAGGTCCCATCTGCCTCCCTCTGTTTCTATGCATCTCCGAGCAGAGCCGGGGTCAGACTAGATGACCCCGGAGGTCCCATCTGCCTCACTGTGTTTCTATGCCTCTCCGAGCAGAGCCGGGGTCAGACTAGATGCCCCCGAGGTCCCATCTGCCTCACTGTGTTTCTATGCCTCTCCGAGCAGAGCCGGGGTCAGACTAGATGCCCCCGAGGTCCCATCTGCCTCGCTCTCCTCCCCCGCTCCGCCGTGTGACCCCCGGCCGGCTCCTGGGCCCGCACGCGGCTTTGGGGGGGGCCCCCCGGACGTCCTCCCCACGCACCCCTCTAACCCCCCCCCCTCTCTCTCCCCACAGATTCGCAACATGGTGGCGGTCATGGAAGTCATCTCCAGCTTGGAGAAGTACCCCATCACCAAAGAGGCGCTTGAGGTACGTCCCCCTCCCCCCCGGGGCCCTGCGCCCCCCGGGGGGCTCCCCAATCTGCCCCCCGGGGCACCGGGGGGGGCCTGGAGGCTCATGGGAAACGCCCCCCCGGCCATCCCTCCCTCGCCTTCCCAGTCCCTGCCCTCCAGGCCCCTCAGGCAACAACCCGGCAGCCCGAAAACGGTGCAGTAATTCAGAAATTAATTCACAATTTCCTCCTCACGAGCCGCCCGGAGAAATTGGGGGTCCCGGACGGGACGGGGAAGAATCCCAATAATAATATAAGTGTTTTAATAAAGAATAAATAAATGAATATCTTCAATTATTATTATTATTTTGAAGAAATCTTAAATATCTCGCTTGCTAAGCCATCCAGGGACATTTCTAGCAATGGACGGCCCCGAAAAAATGGTCAATAATACAGAAATTTCGGGGTCGTTCCTCATAAGCCGCCCAGAAACATGAAGGGATATGAAAAATTCCAATAATAAAGATATTTCGGATTTCTGGGTTCTAACCATCCAGGGACGTTTCTAGCAATGGACAACCAAGAAAAAATTATGTATTTGTTTGTTTATTTAAATAATACGGAATAATTATTGAAAGAATAAGCCATCCAGGGACATTTCTAGCAATGGACAGCCAAGAAAAAATTATGTATTTTATTTATTTAAATAATACAGAATAATTATTGAAAGAATAAGCCATCCAGAGACATTTCTAGCAATGGACAGCCAAGCAAAAATTATTTATTTGTTTATTTATTTAATTAAATAATACAGAATAAATATTGAAAGAATAAGCCATCCAGGGACATTTCTAGCAATGGACAGCCAAGAAATATTTATTTTTTTATTTTTTTATTTAAATAATACAGAATAATTATGGATAGAATAATCCATCCAGGGACATTTCTAGCAATGGAGAACCAAGAAAAAATTATGTATTTGTCTATTTATTTAAATAATACGGAATAATTATTGAAAGAATAAGCCGTCAAGGGACATTTCTAAGAAAAAATTATGTATTTGTTTAGTTATTTAAATAATACAGAACAAATATTTAAAGACTAAGCCATCCAGGGACATTTCTAACAATGGACAGCCAAGAAAAAAATTATGTATTTGTTTATTTATTTAACTAATACAGAATAATTATTGAAAGAATAAGCCATCCAGGGACATTTCTAGCAATGGACAGCCAAGAAAAAATTGTCAATAATGCAGAAATTTTGGGGTCGTTCCCTATAAGCCGCCCAGAAACATTAAGGAGGGACGGGATGGGAAAAATTCCAATAATAAAGATATTTAAGATTTCTATTTTCTAAGCCGTCCAGAGACTTTTGTAGTCATGGGCGGCGTAGAAAAATTTTCAATAATAAAGATATTTAAGGTCTCTTCCTTAGAAGCTGTCCAGAGACTTGACAGCATAGGAAAACTTTGAATAATAAAGATATTTAAGATTTCTTTCTAAGCCGTCCAGAGACATATTTTAGGAATTTACGGCACAGAAAAAAAATTCAATAATGCAGAAATTTAAGGCTTGTTCCTTGTAAAGCGTCCAGAGACTTTTCGAGTCATGAATGGTATAGAAATATTTTAAATAATAAGGATATTTAAAGTTTGTTCCTTGTAAAGCGTCCAAGGACTTTTTAAATGCTGGACGTCACGGAAAAATTTTCAATAATATAGAAATTTCAGGTTTCTTTCCTTCAAGCTGTCCAGACACTTGACGGCATATAAAAATTTTCAATTATACAGAAAGTTGAAGTTTGTTCCTTGTAAGCCGTCCAGAGAGTTTTTCTGCATAGAAAAACTTTTCGGTCATACAAAAATTCCAGGTTTTCTCCTTCGAAGGCTTTTTTAGACTTTTTCGGAAATGGACAGGATCGAAAAACTTCCAATAATCAGGAAATTTAAACACAAGCAGTGCAATCTAGAAGAGAATAAAATAACATAAATATGTAATGTAATACATAGTATTATAATGTAATATATTATACTGTATTGTCGTACGGTGTGTTACAATAAAGTGTATTTAATATGGTTTATTGTAATAGCCTGTATTGTAATTTGGTATATTAATACAGTATATTTAATATGCTATATTACAATAGTCTGTATTGTAATGGGGTATATTAATACAGTATATTTAATATGGTATATTACAATAGACTGGATTGTAATATGGTATATTACAATACAGTATATTTAATATGGTATATTACAATACAGTATATTTTATATGGTATATTACAATAGTCTGTATTGTAATAGGGTATATTAATACAGTATATTTAATATGGTATATTACAATAGACTGGATTGTAATATGGTATATTACAATACAGTATATTTAATATGGTATATTACAATACAGTATATTTTATATGGTATATTACAATAGTCTGTATTGTAATAGGGTATATTAATACAGTATATTTAATATGGTATATTACAATAGACTGGATTGTAATAGAGTATATTAATACAGTATATTTAATATGGTATATTACAATAGACTGGATTGTAATATGGTATATTACAATACAGTATATTTAATATGGTATATTCTACAGTATATTTAATATGGTATATTACAATAGTCTGTATTGTAATAGAGTATATTAATACAGTATATTTAATATGGTATATTACAATAGACTGGATTGTAATAGAGTATATTAATACAGTATATTTAATATGGTATATTACAATAGACTGGATTGTTATATGGTATATTACAATACAGTATATTTAATATGGTATATTACAATACAGTATATTTTATATGGTATATTACAATAGTCTGTATTGTAATAGGGTATATTAATACAGTATATTTAATATGGTATATTACAATAGACTGGATTGTAATAGAGTATATTAATACAGTATATTTAATATGGTATATTACAATAGACTGGATTGTTATATGGTATATTACAATACAGTATATTTAATATGGTATATTCTACAGTATATTTAATATGGTATATTACAATAGTCTGTATTGTAATAGAGTATATTAATACAGTATATTTAATATGGTATATTACAATAGACTGGATTGTAATAGAGTATATTAATACAGTATATTTAATATGGTATATTACAATAGACTGGATTGTTATATGGTATATTACAATACAGTATATTTAATATGGTATATTATAATAAACTGGATTGTTACATGGTATATTACAATACAGTATACTATATTACAATATACTGTATCGTAATACAGTATATTACAATATTCTGTGTTGTATTATAGTATAGTACAATATACTGTGTTGATATACATTACAATATACTGTATTGTAATATGCTATACTTCAAAATACAATATTGTAATATATTATATTCCAATATACTACTTTGTAATGTATTGTACTATCATATATTATATTCCAATATAATATGTCATATTATAATATATTAATGCAATATATTACAATGTAATGTAATATAATACAATACAATATAATGTAATATACTATAATATCAACGGATTGCAAGCCTGAGGTCCCTGTTGGGGGCCCCTTGCCTGTTGCCCACTCCCGTCCCCCTTTGCCCGGACGGGGACCGCCAGCCCGACGGGGGGGTGGGGGGCTCCCGGGACCCCCTCCCCAGATCCCCCTCCCTCCCCCCGAGCGCACTCACCTCCCCCCTCCTCTGCCCCCCCCCCAGGAGACCCGTCTGGGCAAGCTGATCAACGACATCCGCAAGAAGACGCAGAACGAGGAGCTGGCCAAGCGGGCCAAGAAGCTGCTGCGCAACTGGCAGAGGCTGATCGAGCCGGCCGGGGGCCCCCCCGCCGGCTCGGCCAACGGCGGGGGGCCCAACTGCCGCCTGGAGGGGCCCCCGGCCGGCCCCCCGCCGCCGCCGCCCGCCGCCAAGCCAGCCCCCGAGCCGCCGCCGCTGCCGGCGCACTCGCCCCCGCCGGGGCCCCGCAAGCGCCGGGCCGAGGGGCCACCCCCGGCCGAGGGGCCGCCGGCCTCGCCGCCCCCCACCAACGGGGTGGGGGGCAGCCCCGAGAGCTTCCCCAGCCCGCCCGAGGCCAGCCTGGCCCTGGGGCCCGAGCCCGGCGAGCACGAGCGGCCCGGGCGCATCCCCGTCAACGCCGTGCGGCCCCACACCAGCGCCCCCGGCCCGGAGGGCCCCCCGCCGCCGCCCCGGGCCCCCCGCCTGGACACCTTCGCCCGCCAGCAGGCCTGCCACGCCGCCCGGCCCCCGGGGCCCGGCCCCCCGCCGCTGCCGCCGCCCGCCCCCCCGCCGCCGCCCCCCGAGGGGCCCCCCCGCCTCCCGCCGCCCGGCGAGCCCCCGGACCCGGCCCCCGAGCCCGCCGAGGCCCGCCGCAAGAAGCGCTACCGGCCCAAGGACTACGCGCCCCAGCTGGACGGCCGGGGCGGCCCCCCGGGGGCCCGGGCCCCCGTGCGCTTGAAAAAGGCCCGCCGGCTGACCTTCGACCCCAAGACGGGCGAGATCCGGCCCCTGGCCTCCTCCGCCGCCGCCTCCTCCTCGGCCGCCGCCGGCGGGGGGGGCAGCCCGCCGCCGGCCCCCCACCGGACTGCCCCCGAGCCCGAGGCCCGGGGCCCCCGCAGCCCCTTCGAGGCCACCGACTGGGAGGAGCTGTCCCGCAACGAGATCATCCAGACGTACCTCTCGCGCCAGAGCAGCCTGCTGTCCTCCTCGGGGGCCCAGACGCCGGGGGCCCACCACTTCATGGCCGAGTTCCTGCGGCAGGGGGGCGAGGGGGGCCCCCCGCGCCGGGCCCGGCGGGGCCGGGTGCTGGCGCCGGGGGGCCCGCCGCCGGCCGAGCGGCCCGGGGTGAGCCGGCCCGTGCGGCGGGCCGACCTGGAGCGCCTGGCCGGCCAGCAGTGGCCCGGCGTGAACGGCTGCCGCGACTCGCAGGGCGCCTGGTACGACTGGACCCAGTGCATCGCCCTGGACCCCCACGGGGACGATGGGCGCCTGAACCTGCTGCCTTACGTGTGCCTGGACTGACCGCCGGGGAAGACGGGCGGCCGGCCGGCCCGACGGGGTCCCCTTCCCCTTGACCGGTGAGGATCCGCCGGCCGTGGACCATGGGCCGCTGCTCCTATTTATTTCTCGGGGGTTTTGTGGGGGGGGCTGCGGAGCATTCCACCGGCGTCCCCCCCGGGGGGGGATGGCGGGGCGGGGGGCAGCCCGGACACCCCCTTCCCCCCCCCCCGTCGGCTGGAAGACTTAACTCGCTACCATTCCTCTCGTGCTCTTTGCCTTACGGGTTTCGACGGGGGAAGCCGCCTTAGTGAATGTACAGGAAGCCGTCGGCCGGGCCCATCGTCCCCAACCACCCCCCGTCCCCGGCGTGGAAAGTGCGGGCGGGGAGCTCGCCCGCCCCCCCCCAGCACCCCCCCCCCGCTCGGCGGACGCCTTGTGATATACATGTGGAAATAAAAGACGGGATTTGCACAAACGGCCGGCCGGGCTCCTGCTGTGGGGCGGGGGCTGGGGTCAGGCTGGATGGCCCCCCGAGGGCCCCTCTGCCTCGCTGGGGTTCTGGGGGTTCCCTGGGCAGAGCCGGGGTCGGACGAGATGGCCCTGAGGTCCAATCTGCCTCGCTCTGTTTCTCTCTCACCAGAGCCGGGGTCAGACTAGATGGCCTGGGAGGCCCCTTCTGCTTCGCTCTGTTTCTATGGGTCTCTGAGCAGAGCCGGGGTCAGACTAGATGACCCAGAGTCCCCTTCTGCCTCGCTCTGTATGTATGTTTCTATGAGAGGAGCCGGGGTCAAACTAGATGCCCCTAAGGTCCCATCTGCCTCCCTCTGTTTCTATGCATCTCCGAGCAGAGCCGAGGTCAGACTAGATGCCCCTAAGGTCCCATCTGCCTCACTCTCTTTCTATGCATCTGCGAGCAGAGCTGGGGTCAGACTAGATGACCAGGGAGACCCTTCTTCCTCACCTGGTTTATAAGTTTCTATTAGCAGAGCCGGGGTCAGACTACATGACCCAGAGTCCCCTTCTGCCTTGCTCTGTATGTTTCTCTGAGCAGAGCTAGGGTCAGACTCGATGGCCTGGGAGGGCCCTTCTGCCTCGCTCTATATGTATGTTTCTATGAGTAGAACTGGGGTCAAACTAGATGCCCCTGAGGCCCCATCTGCCTCGCTCTGGTCCTATGTCCCTCTGAGCAGAGCCAGGGTCAGACTAGATGCCCCTGAGGTCCCATCTGCCTCACTCTGTTTCTATGTTTCTATGAGCAGAGTCGGGGTCAGACTAGATGGCCCTAGGGGTCCCTTCTGCCTCGCTCTGTTTCTATGCCCCTAAATGTGCCTGGTCCCAGCAACCTGGCGGAGCAGACCGTAACTCCCTTTCCCCTCACCCACGGTCAGCCACGATGGGACTTGGAGTCCGACACCGAAGGTCCATTTCCAGGCTGGGCAGCTCCAACCCAGCCAATGATGAAACGTCGGGACATGTTCCTGCTCGGACTACGAAGCCAAGCTGGTCAAACCCGGCCCTTTTGGGGCCTCGGCCGGCGCGGATTGAGGCCGAAGTATTCTCATATTCTTAAATTATTCTATACATAAATAGACAATTCTTTGTAAAATACATATTATTTAGAAAATCGTATTTATTTGGCATGAATAGAATAACAAAAATGAAATCACAGGAAAATATGAGAAATATCGAACCCAATGTTTTACGCAATGTGTAATTGTATTTTATTTATAGGTGTAATATACTAATACATTTTGTTAATATATACAATATGTAAGAAATAACATCACATATTGTATATGTAATATTATACATATATTCATATACCACATCATGTATGTGTAATATACAAATAATATTACATACTTATATGCATTATACATATAATATCACATCCCGTATGTGTAAAATACATATAATGTTACATTGGGTATATGTAATGCACATATTACATATTGTATGTGTAATATTATACATATAATAATACATATTGTGTATGATACACATACAATATGTATTATATGTATAATACACATGTAATATTGTATGAGTAATATACACATATTGTACATGTAATATATATTACATACTGTGTGTGATGGTATACATATATATTGTGTATGATACACATACAATAGGTTTTATATGTATAATATACACATGTAATAGTTTGTGTAAAATACATATATTACATTGTACATGTAATATACATATACCTCTTGTATGTGTATTATACATATATTACTTATTGTATGTATAATATACATATATATTGTGTATGATACACATACAAGAGGTATATGTATAATATACACATTTAATATTGTATGTGTAATATACATATACATATTGTACATTTAATATGCATATAATATCTATTGTATGTGTAATATACATCTATTATCTCTTGTATGTGTAATATACATATAATAGTATATATTGTGTACGATACACATACAATAGGTATTGTATAATATACACATGTAATATTGTACATGTAATATACGTATAATACATATTGTACATGTAATATACGTATAATACCCATTGTACATGGAAAATACATATTACCTATTGTATGTGTAATATACATATATATTGTGCATGATACACATACAATAGGTATTATATGTATAATATACACGTGTAATATTGTATGTGTAATATACACATATATATCAATATATTACATGTTTATATATGCTTATATATTAATATATATGTCATAATATAGATTAGTATGTATATAGTCTATCACATCTGATAAGCATCGATTCATCCTCATCTACCGACTAATCTAAGAATATGAGAATACCCCGAATCCTTGAGACTCCAGGGAACGAGACCCGTCATGCTGCATTCCTCCCTCCCCGCCGGGCTGCGCCTTCCTTCCGGCCGCACCCGACAAAGCCCTCCGCCCATGCTCAGAGGCACTGCTGCTCAGCCCCTCGCGCCCGGTCTGCCTGGCCCCCCCGTCGCGCTCGGGCTGCACCCCCCCAGTCGAATTTCCGCCTCGGCGCCAGGCGAGGGGCTGGCCGTGGCGGGAGAGTCCATGGCCATGCAAATGTATTCTAATGTATGCAAATGTATGCAAATCGGTCAAACATTCATCTTCCGACACCTCGAGATGGAGCCCAGCCTGGGGAAGGGAGCAGGGTGAGGCGCTGGAGGAAGCCCTGGAGAGGTTCTCCACCTCTGGATGGAGCGCAGGGTGGACCTGCCAGAAGATGGCGGGTGGGGGGCGTGGTCGGTTCGTTAATTTAATTTAATTTAATTTAATTTAATTTAATTTAATTTAATTGGGTGTTTTCACCCCGCCCAGCACCCCGTCGCGGGTCTCCGGACGGCCGTGCCGGACTCTGCCACCTTGCGGAGGACGTTCCTCCAGGTTCTCCCACCCTCCATCATCCCCTGGAGGCCCCCAGCACCCAGTGACCCCATCATCCACCTCGTCCGCTGCTGTCCCCTTCTGCTCCCCCTCCCAGTCGTTCCCAGCATCCCCAGCCAGTCCTCATTAGGTGGCCGAATATATCAGAGCTCCGTCTTCTGGATCCGGCCTTCTAGAGAGCAGTTGGGGTTGATCTCCTCCTAGACTGAATGGTTGGATCCCCATGGAGCTCCACCTTCAGGATCTGGCCTTCCAGAGAGCAGTCGGGGTTGATCTCCTCCAAGATCTAAGACTGACTGGTTGGATCCCCATGGAGCTCCACCTTCAGGATCTGGCCTTCTAGAGAGCAGTCGGGGTTGATCTCCTCCAAGATCTAAGACTGACTGGTTGGATCCCCATGGAGCTCCACCTTCAGGATCTGGCCTTCTAGAGAGCAGTCGGGGTTGATCTCCAAGATCTCACTGGTTGGATCCCCATGGAGCTCCACCTTCAGGATCTGGCCTTCCAGAGAGCAGTCAGGGTGGATCTGCTGCAAGATCTAAGACTGGCTGGTTGGATCTCCATGGAGCTCCACCTTCAGGATCTGGTCTAGAGAGCAGGCAGGGTTGATCTCCTAGATTGAATGGCTGGATCTCCGTTGAGCTCCACCTTCAGGATCTGGCCTTCTAGAGAGCAGTCGGGGTTGATCTCCTCCCAGAATGACCGGTTGGATCTCCTTGCAGTCCAAGGCACTCTGAGGAGTCTCCTCCAGCCCCACAATCCACAGCCGTCAATAGATCCTTCCCCCCAGGTGGCCAAAGTCTCCATCTCGAGGATCTGGCCTTCTGGAGAACGTGGCTTGACGTCCTGCAGGACTGACTGCCCTGATCTCCCAAGGACTCCGAGGAATCTTCTCCGGCCTCTCAGGTCTAGAGGGTCCATCGGGAGCTCGGCCTGCGTTGTGTGTCTTTCCCGGGAGTTGTCAGGGTTGCTTTCTTTTCGGGTGGATCGATTGGAAGGCCTTGGGGATCTTCAGATCTTCTCCAACACCGCAGCTCGAGAGGATCCATTCTTCCCTCGGCCTTGTGGGTCCTTCCAGGGAGCAGTTGCTTTCCTGTAGGATTCTAGGCTCCTCTCCTCTCGGATTGGCTGATTGATTGATCTCCTGGCAGCTCTTGGGGAAATGCCAATCAATCGGATCCAGTGGAGAGCAATCCGAGACGGCTGAGATCAACCAGATCAAGTGGAAATCAGTCGAATCAAGTGCCAAGGAAGCTCATCAAATGCTGCTCGAGCAGATCAGGCTGAGATCGGAGCAAGTGGGAATCAAGTCGATCACATCCCGATCGATCCTGTCAAAGGCAGGTGAATCAGGGCAAGCTGAGCTCATGCAGATCAAACCGGATCCAGTAGCGATCAAGCAGAGCTAGTTGAGACCGATCCGCTCAAATCCCGATGAAGCAGATCCCGCTGAGGTCAACCAGATCCCACCCCGAGCGATCCCATCCAGCCCCGGTGGATCCCTTCCAATTCCGGACGGGGCCAAATGGGGACGTCCCACGAACCAAACCCGGGCCAACCCCAACTCCCAGCCGAACCCCGCGGGGATCACTCCAGATCCCATCATCCCCATCCGCCACAGCGGGAAGGGACGCCGGCAACAGCCCGCTGCGTCTCGTTTCTATGGCCGTCGCGGTAACTTGACGGCTGGCGAATAGGGAGGCGCTCCATCTCTCGTCTCTATGGCCGGCTCGCCGCTTCCGCATCCGCTCTTCTCTGGACGTCGCGGCCGTAACGACTCCTGGCGCTCCGTCTCGCGTCTCTATGGCCGACGCTCCGTCTCGCGTATCTATGGCCTACGCAGCTATACTGGCGACTGGCTCCGGCCCGTCTCCCTATTCTAGGCCTCCGCGATGCTACGGTCGCCTGCCGCTCTATCTCCCGCCTCTATGGCCGCCGCGGCACTACCTAGGCCAGGCGTACAGGAGGACGGTCTTTCTCTCGTCTCTGTGCCTCCCGCCTCACTTCTGGCGTCTGGCTCCGCTCCGTCTCGAAGGCCGCCGCGGCACCTCTAGTGGTTGGCTCCGCTCCGTCTCCCGTCTCTATGGCCACCGCGAAACTTATGGCGACAGTACCGCACCGCTCCGCCTCTATTCTCTATGACCGCCGCGGCCCTTTGCAGCGTCTAGCTGACAGGGCGGTGCTCCGTCTCCAGACTCTATGACCTCCGCAGCCCTTCTGGTGACTGGCCACGCTCCGGCCGTATCCCGTCCCATAACCGCCGTGGCACTTCGGCTGGCTAGAGCACAGGGCGGCGCTCCGTCTCCCGACTCTATGGCCGCCGCGGAACCCCTGGAGACTGCCCCGCTCCGCCTCCCGTGTCTATGACCGCCGCTGTCCTTCTGGCGGCTAGAGCGCAGGGCGACGCTCCGTCCCCCGCCTCTATGGCCTCCCAGAAGGTAGGTCTCCATGGTAGCGCGAGCACTGCGGCGCCGGCGCGCCGTGTCCATGACAGCCGCGCGGCCCTTCCGGCGCGGGGCGGAAGTGACGCGCGGGCGCGGCGCGGCCCGGCCCAGCATGGCGTCGCCTCAGCAGCTCCCGCACCTCCCGCCGCCGGCTGGGCCGCCGCCGCCGCCGGGGGCGGCGGCGGCCGGGCCGTCCCCGCGGCGGCCGAGCGTGCCCGCGCTGCGCGTGCCCGCGCTGTGCGCGGCCTGGTACGCGCTGAGCGCGGGCGGCAACGTGGTGAACAAGCTGCTGCTGGGCGCGTTCCCGCGGCCCGTCAGCGTCTCGCTGTGCCACGTGCTGGGGCTCGTGGCGCTGCTGCCGCCGCTGCTGCGCGCCTGGCGCGTGCCCGCCGCCGGCCCCGCCCAGCTGCCGCCGCGCGCGTACCCGCGCCTGATCCTGCCGCTGGCCTTCGGCAAGTTCCTGGCCTCCGTCTCGGCCCACGTGTCGCTGTGGCGCGTGCCGGTCTCGTACGCGCACACGGGTGAGAAGGGGGCGGGGCGCGCGCGCGAGCCAGGGGGAGGGGGCGGGGCCTGGGCGCGCGCCCCGCTGGGGGAGGGGGCGGGGCGCATGCGCGGCGGGCGGCCCGCGGGGAGGGGGGCCCTCCCGCCCGGTGCAGTCTGGTCTGCATGGAGAAGGACGGCAGGGAGAGGGGGCCTCTGCGCATGTGCAGAGGGCCTGCGTGCACGAAGCGGGCGGGGACAGGGTGCCTCTGGGCATGTGATGAGGGCTGGCTGCAGGGAGGGGGGATCTCTCCTCGGGTGGAGTGTGCCTGCATGGAGAAGGGCGGCAGGGAGAGGGGGCCTCTGCGCATGTGCAGACTGCCTGCATGTTGAAGGGCGGCAGGGAGAGGGGGCCTCTGGCCATGTGCAGAGGGTCTGCATGGAGAAGGATGGCAGGGAGAGGCGCCCTCTGGCCATGTGCAGATTGTCTGCTTGGAGATGGACAGCAGGGAGAGGGGGCCTCTGGTCATGTGCAGACTGCCTGCATGGAGATGGACAGCAGGGAGAGGGGGCCTCTGGCCATGTGCAGACTGCCTGCATGGAGAAGGGAAGCAGGGAGAGGCAGCCTCTGGCCATGTGCAGACTGCCTGCATGAAGAAGGACAGCAGGCAGAGGGGGCCTCTGGCCATGTGCAGACTATATGCATGAAGACGGACAGCAGGGAGAGGGGGCCTCTGGCTATGTGCAGACTGTCTGCATGGAGAAGGACAGCAGGGAGAGGGGGCCTCTGGCCATGTGCAGACTGCCTGCATGGAGCAGTCCGGCGGGGAGACGTGCCCTCTGGCCATGTGCAGACTGCCTGCATGGAGAAGCACCGCAGGGAGAGGGGGCCTCTGGCCATGTGCAGATTGCCTGCATTGAGAAGGCCTGCGGGGAGAGGAGGCCTCTGGCCATGTGCAGAGGGCCGGGATGCAACAGGATTGGGGAGAGGGTGTTCCTGAGCCTTTTGCAGAGGGCCTACCGAGAGGAGGCGTGTGGGAACAGGGTGCCTTTAGGCAGGTGCAGAGGGCTGAATGCAGGGAGAGGGGGCCTCTGGCCATGTGCAAAGGTCCCTCCTGCAACGGGCATGCGCAGAGAGTGCTCCTGAGACACGCACAGAAAGCCTACAGAGAGCATACTGTGGGATGCGGGCGCCTCTAGGCATGTGCAGAGCGGCTGCATGCCGGGCAGGGCAGTTCTGGCCATGTGCAGAGGGCCGGCTTGCAGAGTGGGTGCTCCTGAGCCACGTGCAGAGGGCTGCATGCAGCTGGGATGTGAGGAGCGGGGGCCTCGGGGCATGTGCAGACTGCCTGCATCAAGAAGGCCTGCAGGGAGAGGGCGCCTCTAGCCATGTGCAGGGGACCTGCCGTGTGGAAGTGTGCAGGGAGAGTGGAACTCTGGCCATGTGCAGACTGCCTGCATCCAGAAGGCCTGCAGGGAGAGGGGGCCCCTGAGCTGTGTGCAGAGGGCCTACAGGGAGGAGCCTCGTGGAACAGGGCGCCTCTGGGCACGTGCAGAGGGCCTGGGTGCAGGAGGCTGCTCTTGAGCCATGTCCCGAGGGCTTCCATGCAGGAGGCGTGAGGGGAAGAGGGGGCCTCTGGGCATGTGCAGAGGGCCGGCCCGCTGGGAGCCGGTGCTTCTGGCTACGTGCAGAGGGCCAGCCTGCGGGGAGAGGGTGCCGCTGGCCACGTGCAGAGGGCCGGCCTGGGGAATGGGTTGCCGCTGGCCACGTGCAGAGGGCCGGCCTGGGGGAGTGGGTTGCCTCTGGCCACGTGCAGAGGGCCGGCCTGGGGGAGTGGGTTGCCTCTGGCCACGTGCAGAGGCCCGGCCTTCAGGCAGGAGTCAGGCCGAGGCCTCCCGTCCCTGTGCACCCCCCTTCCCACGTCCCCTATCCACGTGCAGAGTGCCGCCCGCCCGGGACACGCCCCCTCCCCGCGGGCCCGCCTTCCCCCCCAACCCGGCGCCCGTGGGCCCCATCCCCCTGGGTCCCTTCCTCTCCAGGAGACCAGGCATGGCCTTCCTGGGGGCCACCCCCTTGGCTCCTCCCCCTCTGGGTCTGGGCCCCGCCCCCTCTGGGTCGAGGCCCCGCCCCCTCTCCGCCCAGGCCCCGCCCCCTCTAAGCCCCGCCCTCTCTTCCAGTCAAGGCCACGATGCCCATCTGGGTGGTGCTGCTCTCGCGGATCATCATGAAGGAGAAGCAGACGACCAAGGTGGGTCCGGGTGGCCCCTGGGCCGGGGCGGCGGGGGGGAGGTGGCTATCCCATCCTCCCCACCCCCCACTGACCCCGCCTCCCATCATCCCCAGGTCTACCTCTCCCTCATCCCCATCATCGGCGGCGTGCTGCTGGCCACCGCCACCGAGCTCTCCTTCGACACCTGGGGGCTCCTCAGCGCCCTGGCGGCCACCCTGTGCTTCTCCCTGCAGAACATCTTCTCCAAGAAGGTACGGGGACCCCCTTTTTGGGGGCCCCCCCAAAAAATGGGGGGGTCCGGGTGGCCGCGCCGACCCCCGACTGGGCGCGGTCCTCTAATTTCACTGTGTCCGGGTGGCCGCGGCGGCACCCTTTTTTTGGGGGGGTCCTCTAATTCCCCCCACTCTCTTTTTTTTGGGGGGGGTGTTGCTCGGCGGGCCCCTCACTCCGACGCCCATGTGCCCCGGCGCAGGTGCTGCGGGACTCGCGCATCCACCACCTGCGGCTGCTGAACATCCTGGGCTGCCACGCCGTCTTCTTCATGATCCCCACCTGGGTGCTGGTGGACCTGTCCTCCTTCCTGGTGGAGAACGACCTGGTAGGGAGCCCGTTATTGGTATTATTCAGAATCAGAAATATGATTAGCCATTATTATTAGTAATTAATTATTAGTAATTAATAATTATTAGTAATTAATAATTATTATTAGTAATTAATAATCATTGCTCACTAATAATAGTAATTAATGCTTATTCGTGAGCATGATCGATTTCCCACCCGGAATCTCATCGCTCATGTCCGGGATCGTCGATCTCTGATGCATAATCTGATTTTTCTCCCCAACTGCAATTTATTTCTAATTAATAAACTTATTTCTCTGGCCGATTATACTTTTTTTCTAATTAATAAACTTATTTCTCTGGCCGATTATACTTTATTTCTGATTAATAATCCGACTCTTGTCGCCGATTCTACTTTCTTTCTGATGAATAATCTGATTTTTGTCCCCAAGTCTAATTTCTTTCTGATTAATGATCTTATTTTCAATGCTTATTCCAATTTTTTTCTGATTAATGATCTTATTTTTAATGCCGATTTCAATTTCTTTCTGATTAATAATCTTATTTTTCTCGCCAACTACAATTTATTTCTTATTAATAAGCTTGTTGTTATCGCCGATTGCATTTCATTTAATTATCTTATTTTTCTCACCAACTACAATTTCTTATTCACGTTATTTTTATTGACACTTATAATTTCTTATTAATAAGCTTTTTATCATTATTTCTTATTAATAAGCATCTTTTTATCACCAATTATTAGTTCTTATTAATAAGCTTATTTTTATCAATTGTTATTTCTTATTGATAATCTTATTTTTATCATCAATTAGTATTTCTTATTAATAAGCTTATTTTTTCATCAATTATTTTTTACTGATCAGCTTATTTTTATCATCAATTATTTCTTTTTAATAAGCTTATTTTTCTCTTCAATTATTTATTTCTTTTTAATTAGCTTATTTTTCTCTTCAATTATTTATTTCTTTTTGATTAGCTTATTTTTCTCTTCAATTATTATTTCTTATTAATAAGTTTATTTTCATTGTCGATTATATTTTATTTCTCATAAATATTTTGATTATTTAGTAGACTTTTTTCTACGTAATCTATCAATACTCTTATCGATCACTAATGATCGTTTCTGTGTATAAATCACCTGATTGATCAGCGCTTCTAATTTCTTCGGCATCAATACCAGTATTGATCACTGATTGGCCTTTATTTTCTCTAAAACACCTTATTGATCAGCACCGATTCCGCTGTTTATCAATAGCTGATCGTATTGATTATCAATTATAGCTGATTTTGTATAGCCGATCGTATTGATTCCCTGATGTTTCCTATAGCCGATCCGATCGTATTGATTACCCTGATGTTTCCTATAGCCAATCCGATCGTATTGATTCCCTGTTGTTTTGCATAGCCGATTGTATTGATTACCCTGATGTTTTCTATAGCCGATCGTATTGATTACCCTGATGTTTTCTATAGCCAATCGTATTGATTCCCTGTTGTTTTGCATAGCCGATTGTATTGATTACCCTGATGTTTTCTATAGCCGATCGTATTGATTTCCTGTTGTTTTGCATAGCCGATCGTATTGATTACCCTGATGTTTCCTATAGCTGATTGTATTGATTCCCCTGATGTTTTCTATAGCCGATCGTATTGATTCCCTGCTGTTCTGCATAGCCGATCGTATTGATTACCCTGTTTTGCATAGCCGATCGTATTGATTACCCCGTTGTTTTGCATAGCTGATTGTATTGATTACCCTGATGTTTCCTATAGCTGATTGTATTGATTCCCCTGATGTTTTCTATAGCCGATCGTATCGATTCCCCTGCTGTTTTGCATAGCCGATCGTATTGATTACCCTGTTTTGCATAGCTGATCATATTGATTACCCCGTTGTTTTGCATAGCCGATCGTATTGATTACCCCGCAGTTTTGCCTAGCCGATCGTATTGATTCCCCTGCTGTTTCCTATAGCCGCTCGTATTGATTACCCCGCAGTTTTGCCTAGCCGATCGTATTGATTCCCCTGCTGTTTCCTATAGCCGCTCGTATTGATTACCCCGCAGTGTTGCCTAGCCGATCGTATTGATTCCCCTGCTGTTTCCTATAGCCGATCGTATTGATTACCCCGCAGTGTTGCCTAGCCGGTGCTATTGATTACCCTCACCTGCTCCTCTGATCTGCCCCCCCCGCCCCCCCCCCCAGAGCTCGATGCCCCAGTGGCCCTGGACCATCCTGCTGCTGGCCGTGAGCAGCTTCTGCAACTTCGCCCAGAACATCATCGCCTTCAGCATCCTCAACCTCATCAGCCCCCTCAGCTACTCCGTGGCCAACGCCACCAAGCGCATCACGGTCATCAGCGTCTCGCTGCTCATGCTGCGCAACCCCGTCACCCCCACCAACGTGCTGGGCATGCTGACCGCCATCCTGGGGGTCTTCCTGTACAACAAGGTGGGTGGGGCCGTCCGCGGTGGCGGGCGGGGGGGGAGGTCCGGCCGGGCGGGGGGGCCCGCGGAGCCGGGCCGGGGTCAGGCTAGATGGCCCCTGAGGTCCCATCTGCCTCGCTCTGTTTCTACGCCTCTCCGAGCAGAGCCGGGGTCAGACTAGATGGCCCTGAGGTCCCATCTGCCTCGCTCTGTTTCTACGCCTCTCCGAGCAGAGCCGGGGTCAGACTAGATGGCCCTGAGGTCCCATCATCCTCGCTCTGTTTCTACGCCTCTCCGAGCAGAGCCGGGGTCAGACTAGATGGCCCCGAGGTCCCATCTGCCTCGCTCTGTTTCTACGCCTCTCCGAGCAGAGCCGGGGTCAGACTAGATGGCCCTGAGGTCCCATCATCCTCGCTCTGTTTCTATGTGTCTCTGAGCAGAGCCGGGGTCAGACTAGATGGCCCCGAGGTCCCATCTGCCTCGCTCTGTTTCTATGTGTCTCTGAGCAGAGCCGGGGTCAGACTAGATGGCCCCGAGGTCCCATCTGCCTCGCTCTGTTTCTACGCCTCTCCGAGCAGAGCCGGGGTCAGACTAGATGGCCCTGAGGTCCCATCATCCTCGCTCTGTTTCTATGTGTCTCTGAGCAGAGCCGGGTCAGACTAGATGGCCCCGAGGTCCCATCTGCCTCGCTCTGTTTCTATGTGTCTCTGAGCAGAGCCGGGGTCAGACTAGATGGCCCTGAGGTCCCATCTGCCTCGCTCTGTTTCTACGCCTCTCCGAGCAGAGCCGGGGTCAGACTAGATGCCCCTGAGGTCCCATCATCCTCGCCCTGTTTCTATGTCTCTCTGAGCAGAGCCAGGGTCAGACTAGATGGCCCTGAGGCCCCATCATCCTCGCTCTGTTTCTATGCCTCTCCGAGCAGAGCCGGGGTCAGACTAGATGCCCCTGAGGTCCCATCATCCTCGCTCTGTTTCTATGTCCCTCCGAGCAGAGCCGGGGTCAGACTAGGTGCCCCCGAGGTCCCATCATCCTGGCTCGGCTTCCCTGCCTCTGCAGCCTGCCCCTCTCTCTTGCAGACCAAGTACGACGCCAGCCGGGAGGCCCGCCGGCCGCTGCTGCCCGTCACGGCGGGGGACCTGGCCCAGCTGGATGGCCGCTGGGGGGCCCCCGGCAAGGCCCCCAACGGCCTGCCCCCCTTCTCCCCGCTGGGGGGGGGCCGGCCCGGCCCAGGCCCCGCCCCCTCGGCCTTCGCCCGCCAGAACTACGGTGGCCTGTACGGGCCGGGCCGCTACGACGTCTGAGGGCCCCCCGAGCCCATCGTCCCCGCCGCCCGGTCCCGCCGAGGGACTGCCAGGCCAGTATTCGCCCCGCCCCCATCCGCCGCCGGATCCCGACGCCCAGCCTCCCCGGCCCGGGGACAGTCCTCAGAGGGCGGGGCGGCCACTCGAACCCCCGGGGTTTCCCCTAAGAGGGGGGTGACCCAGAATGATGGGGCTCCGGATGGGGAGTGTGGGTTGGGGTGGCCGCCGGGGGGGAGGGGGGAGGAGTGGGGAGGGGGGGAGACGACCGCGCCCAGCCAGGGACACCCGGACCCTGGGGGGGCTCGGGGGCCCATGCGCCCCGAATCGGGGTGGGACCGACCTCCCCCCCAGGTGTGGGGCCAGCGGCGCCCAACATCCCCCACACTGGGGGCCGGATCCGATTGGGGACGATGGGGTGGGGTGTCCGTCCGGCGGGGCGGCCCCAGAGCCGAGCTGCCGCCGGAGGGTGGCTGTGACTTGGTCGGGGATGATGGGGGCGGGGTGCCGGAGCAGGGCTGCCTCCCCTGAGTGGTGCAGGATGATGGGGGCGGGGGTCCCGGCGGTGGGGCAGGGTGCTGGCCCACGGTCGGAGCGCCCGATCGGGGATGATGGGGGTGGGGGTCCCGGCGGCCGGAGCGGAGCCGCCTCCACAAACTGGAAATGGCTCGATGAAGGATGATGGGGGTGGATGTCCAGGCTGCCGGAGCCGAGCTGCCTCCAACTGGGACCTCCTTGGTTGGGGATGATGGGGGTGGGTGTCCAGGCTGCCGGGGCAGAGCTGCCCCGGCATACTGGAACTCAAGCAAGGATGATGGAGGTGGATGGCCAGGCCGCCGCAGTAGAGCTGCCCCGGCAAACGGGAAACCCCTCGATTGGGGATGATGGGGGTGGTTGGCCAGCCTGCCCGAGCAGAGCTGGCTCCGCAAACTGGAACTCGATCGAGGATGATGGGGGTGGGTGGCCAGCCTGTGGAAGGATGCCGGAGCAGGGCTGCCTGAGTGTACTGGAAACCACTCGATCGTGGAAGATGGGGGTGGGTGTCCCGGCCGCCGGGGCCGAGCCGCCTCCGCCAGCCAGACGCCCCTCTATCGGGGATGATGGGAGTGGGTGTCCCAGCTGGAGCGGCGCGGAGCAAACGACCCGGGTTGTAATTATGCTTTTTAATTATTTGAATTGTAAATAAAAGACTCCTGCAGAGTCGAGGACTCGCACTCCGGCCTCCCGTCTCTCCTTCCCACCGAGCCCATGTGCCACGGCCGGCCCCCTTGGGGGGGCTGCGGGGGGGCGGCTGAATTTGGGGTCCCCACGGGGGGGGGACTAGTCCGATTTGCAGGCGGTAATCCGTCAGGTCGATGCTTGTTTCCAGCGGAGGCGACACCATAGCCCACGTGCTGCGGGGCGGGATGCGGATAATGGAAGTTGCAGCGCGGGTGGGGGGGGGGCTCCAGGTCTTGGCATCCACCCAAGCAGCAGCGATCCCCGCTGAGGAGCGACTCTGCAGCCCATCATCCACGTACCAGAGCAGCTCGAGTGGGAATTTGCAGTCCTTCCCTGCGGAGGGCGCGGTCATCATTGGGAAATGTAGTTCCGCTGCTGCTCCTGGCTGGTATACGCATGCGCGTCGAGAGGATCGGCTGACCCCCCCTCTGGTCGGATATGCGCATGCGCTTGCTCCTTACTGCTACGGCGCATGCGGGCCTCAAATTGCGGTACTCGCATCCGCTTGCTCTTTCCTGCGCTTAAACCGCACCTGAACTAATCTCATTGCGCATGCGCTTCGTGCTCCCTAGCCTCACGCATGCGCGCAATCGTTCTCCCGTCGGCTGTGCGCATGCGCTCCCGCCTCAGCCGCTGCGCCGGCTCCTCTCCATCGCCAACGGCTCGCTTTACGCCAGAACGCCGGCTATTCACAGCGGTTGGGACAAGCTGCGCATGCGCTGTCATCCCGCCCCGCGGGTTGGGTCCCTCGTCTCCATGGCGACGCACCGCGCCCCCGCTCCGCGCACGCGCGGCGAAGGGCGAGGAACAGCATCGTCGCAAACGCGTCCTCCTTTACGGCCGGCGCACTTGGCGTCCGGCGCGGCCTAGCGTGCTTCGGAGTCGCTCCGGATCCCCGGCCTGCCGTAGCCATGGAGATGCCGCCGCCGCCGCTGCCGCCGCCGCCTGAAGGTGAGCCCCGCGCCAGGAGCACTCTGCACATGCCCAGGAGGCCGCGGCGGGCGCGCTTTCCCCCTCCCCGGCCCGGGACTACACCTCCCATGATGGTCGCGCGGGTGCCGTGGAGGGAAGGTGGTAGGCCATCTACCATGGCCATGGATGATAGGGGTGGTAGTTGCGGGCCGCGCGGTGCGGCTCCCATCGGGATCGCGGGACTATCCCCCTCCCCCCCCATCGGGGCTGATCGGGATGATGGGAGTCGGACTCCTGGGCCTGGCGGACGGGAAAGGGGTCCGTTTCCGCCCAGGCCCCGGAAGGACCTCACTCCGAAGGGCAGCCATGGGGCCAGGCAGTCCGGGCCCCACAGATCCCCCCTTCACCTATAAAAGCCCCCCATGGGGCAGGGCACGTGCTCCCAGCCCCATCAGCCCCACATCTCAATGGCCCAGCCGTCTGGTTGGGATCTATGGGGAGAGAGGCCTTGGAGGGGCAGATATGGGGCCATTGCCTGCCTATGGCTGGTCTGCGCCCCACGGATCTCCCCTTCACACATAAAAGCTCCCCATGGGGTAGGGCACGTGCCCCCAGCCCCACATCTCAATGGCCCAGCCCTCTGGATTAGTAGCCTGTGGATCTATGGGGGGAGAGGCCTTCGAGGGGCGTGTATGGGGCCAGTCCCTGCCTATGGCTAGTCCGGGCCCCACAGATCCCCCCTTCACCCATAAAAGCCCCCCATGGGGCAGCTCACGTGGTCCCAGCCCCAGACATTAATGGCCCAGCCCTCTGGGTTGGGATCCATGGGGAGAGAGGAGGCCTTCGGGGGGGCGCCTATGGGGCCAGTCCCTGCCTATGGCTAATCCGGGCCCCACAGATCCCCCCTTCACCCATAAAAGCCCCTCATGGGGCAGGGCACGTGGTCCCAGCCCTCTGGGTTAGGATCCCGGGGATCCATGGGGAGAGAGGAGCTTGGGGGGCCACCCCATTAGGGCAAAAGTTCCCCCCTCCCAAATGGTATCTTCCAATCTCGCTTTCCCCCCCCCGACCGAGATGGAAGCGACCCAGAGCTAAATCTGCATATGCAAATGAGAACCTCATTATTATTTATAATATTCCTCTGGGATTAATTGCCTGGAAGGCCTGGGAGATGATCCAGGGGCGGGAAACCGACCCGGGAGGCGAGACTGGCAGAGCTGGGGATGCTGGGCCTTGGGAGGGGGCGACTGGGATGGGACATGGAGTCCCTCTGGGAGGGACTGCCCCATAGAGGGAGGTCAGGGTGGATGATGGGATCCAGGCGGGACAACCCGGGTTTGGGGTGGAGTGGAGGACGTTCCTCGGGGTCGGGATACGATGGCGGAGGGTCCATGTGCCTGGGCGGGGGGTGGCATGCCCACATGGGGGAGGTTCGGGGACTCCACTATTCCATCATCCTGATCCAGGGGTTGGGCTGGATGCCCTCCATGGCCCCTTCCAGCTCCTCCATCCCATCATCCTGACCCTGTGCTTGGACCGCATGCCCTCCAACTCCACTATCCCATCATCCTGACCCTGGTGTTGGACTGGATGCCCTCCAACTCCACTATCCCATCATCCTGACCTTCTGGTTGGACGGAATGCCCTCCAACTCCTCCATCCCATCATCCTGACCCTGTGCTTGGACCGCATGCCCTCCAACTCCACTATCCCATCATCCTGATCCCTGGGTTGGACTGGAAACCCTCCATTTCCCCTCCCAGCTCCCCTATCCCATCATCCTGACCCTGTGCTTGGACCGCATGCCCTCCAACTCCACTACCCCATTATCCTGACCTTGCCGTCGGAGTTGATATCCTCCATGTCCCCTCCCAGCTCCGCTATCCCATCATCCTGATCCTGTGCTTGGAGTAGACACCCTCCATCTCCCCTATCCCATCATCCTGACCCTGTGCTTGGAGTAGACACCCTCCATCTCCCCTATCCCATCGTCCTGACCCTGTTCTTGGAGTAGACACCCTCCATCTCCCCTATCCCATCGTCCTGACCCTGTGCTTGGAGTAGACACCCTCCATCTCCCCTATCCCATCGTCCTGACCCTGTGCTTGGAGTAGACACCCTCCATCTCCCCTATCCCATCGTCCTGACCCTGTGCTTGGAGTGGACACCCTCCATCTCCCCTATCCCATCGTCCTGACCCTGTGCTTGGAGTGGACACCCTCCATCTCCACTCCCAGCTCCATTATCCCATCATCCTGACCCTGTGCCTGGACTGCATGCTCTCCAGCTCCACTATCCCATCATCCTGACCCTGTGCCTGGACTGCATGCTCTCCAGCTCCACTATCCCATCATCCTGACCCTGTGCTTGGACCAGATCCCCTCCAACCCCACTATCCCATCATCCTGACCCCGCCCTTGTACTCGACACCCTCCATCTCCCCTCCCAGCCCCACTCTCCCATCATCCTGACCCCGCCCTTGTACTCGACACCCTCCATCTCCCCTCCCAGCCCCACTCTCCCATCATCCTGACCCCGCCCTTGTACTCGACACCCTCCATCTCCCCTCTCAGCCCCACTATCCCATCATCCTGATCCCGCCCTTGTACTCGACACCCTCCATCTCCCCTCCCAGCCCCACTCTCCCATCATCCTGACCCCGCCCTTGTACTCGACACCCTCCACCTCCCCTCCCAGCCCCACTATCCCATCATCCTGACCCCGCCCTTGTACTCGACACCCTCCACCTCCCCTCCCAGCCCCACTCTCCCATCATCCTGCTCCCGGGGCTGGACTAGATGCCCTCCCGGTGTCCCCCAACCCTCCCCTCTGCTCCAGACACTCCACCGACTCGCCCTCCCTGTCCCCTTCCCCTGCCCCTCCTCCCCCCCGTGCGCCCCCCATTCTTTGCGGGGGGCGCCCCCTTTTCCGGGGGGCGCCCCCTTTTTGGGGGGGCGCCCCGACCCACGGCGTGTGCCCCCCAGACCAGGAGCTGCGCAACGTGATCGACAAGCTGGCCCAGTTCGTGGCCCGCAATGGCCCCGAGTTCGAGAAGATGACCATGGAGAAGCAGAAGGAGAACCCCAAATTCTCCTTCCTGTTTGGGGGCGACTTCTATGGCTACTACAAGTGCAAGCTGGCCCTGGAGCAGCAGCAGCGTGAGTGGGGGGCCCCCCGATATTTCGGGGGGGCGCTGGGGGGCCTGGGTTGCCCCCCGTTGGGGGGCTGTGGGCAGGGATTGGGGGTGGGTTTGGGGAGGAGCCGCTTTTTGGGGGGGCGTGGGCTGGGTGGCCCCCAGTGGGGAGCGGGGGGTGGTTTCGGGGGTCCCCGCTTTTGGGGGGCACATGGCCTGGCTTCCCCCCATTGGGGAGCTAAGGGGAGGGATCGGGGGTGCTTTCGGGGGGTCCCTACATTTGGGGGGTCATAGCCTGGCTTCCCCCCATTGGGGAGGTGGGGGGAGGGATCGGGGGTGCTTTCGGGGGGTCCCTACATTTGGGGGGTCATGGCCTGGCTTCCCCCCATTGGGGAGGTGGGGATGGTTTTGGGGTGTCCCCCACTTTTGGGGGCGTGGGGGGCTGTTCCCCGGATTTCCCCCATTGGGGGACTGGGGGTGGTTTCATGGGGTCTCCACTTTTGGGGGCACGTAGCCTGGATGACCCCCCATTGGGGAGCTGGGGGGACGGATTGGGGCTGCCGTTAGGCGGGTCCCCACTTTTTGGGGGGACGTGGCCTGGATTCCCCCCATTGGGCAGCTGGGGGGAGGGCCTGGGGGTGGTTTCAGGGGGGTCCCCAGTATTTGGGGGCCCGGAGGTCCCCGGTTCAGGAGCTGAGGGACGGATTGGGGTTGGTTTCAGAGGGTCCCCACTTTTTGGGGGGGCCTAACCTGGATTCCCCCCATTGGGGAGCTGGGGGGTAGGATTCAGGGTGGTTTCAGGGGGTCCCCACTTTTGGGGGGCATGGGGAGCTGTTCCCTGGATTCCCCCCATTGGGGAGCTGGGGGCACCGATCGTTCGTGGTTGGAGCTGGGGGGCCCGTACCCCAGATTTCCCCCTTGGGGGGCCGGCGGGACGGATGGGGGCTGAATGCAGTGGGGTGTCCCCGCTGTTTGGGGGTACGGGGAGGTCCTGGGGGGCCGTACCCCGGATTCCCCCCTTGGGGGCCCAGGGGGAGTTATGGGCTCCGGTCCCAGCGTTTCGGGGCGCCCCCCTCACCCCCCTCCTCTCTCCCACCCCCCTCCCGCCCCACAGTGCTGTGCAAGCAGAGCCAGGACCTGGAGGGGGGCGCCCCACTGCAGCCCCCGCCCCAGCCCCCCCCGGCCCCCCAAGCCCCCCAGGGCACCCCCTCCGTGGAGGAGCTGATCCAGCAGAGCCAGTGGAACCTCCACCAGCAGGAGCAGCACCTCTCGGCCCTGCGGCAGGTAAGCGGGGGGCCCCCCCACGGCCGGGCCCCCCCACATACCCTGGGGGCCCCCCTGACAGTGGCAGGGGCCCCCCCAACCGGGGGGCTCCCCCCCTTCCCTGCGTGGTCCCCCAGGTGCCCCCCGTGGCTCCCCTGGGACCCCCCTCTCAGTGGCGGGGCCTCGGCGGGGGCCACCCATCCAGCCGGTCCCCCCATGGGTCACTCGTCCCCCTTTTTGGGGTGGGGGGCTCTCTTGGGGGCCCCCCGGCCAGACTGACCCCTCGGCGCCCCCCATGTGGCCCCCGTGGCTTGCCTGGGACCCCCTGCCAGTGGTGAGCCCTCATTCGGGTCCCCCCCGCCCAGACTGACCCCCCATGAGTCAATCATCCCCCTTTTTGGGGTGTGGGGGGCTCTCTTGGGGGCCCCCGGGCCGGTCTGACCCCCCTCAGCCCCCCGGGGGCCCCCATGTGTCCCCCGTCCCTCGACTTGGCCCCCCTGCCAGTGGCGGGGCCTCCTGGGTGTCCCCCCTGTCCAGATTTACCCCCCCATGGGTCACTCGTCCCCCTTTTTGGCGTGGGGGGCTCTCTTGGGGGGCCCCCCGGCCGGTCTTACCCCCCCGGGGCCCCCCATGTGCCCCCATAGCTCGCCTGGGACCCCGTGCCAGTGGTGGGCCCTCATTCGGGTCCCCCCCGCCCAGACTGACCCCCCGTGAGTCAATCATCCCCCTTTTTGGGGTGTGGGGGGCTCTCTTGGGGGCCCCCGGGCCGGTCTGACCCCCCTCAGCCCCCCGGGGGCCCCCATGTGCCCCCCGTCCCTCGACTTGGCCCCCCTGCCAGTGGCGGGGCCTCCTGGGTGTCCCCCCCGGCCAGATTTACCCCCCCATGGGTCACTCGTCCCCCTATGGGTTGGGGGGCTCTCTTGGGGGGCCCCCCGGCCGGTCTGACCCCCCCCGCCTGCCCCCCATGTGCCCCCCGTCCCTCGACTTGGCCCCCCTGCCAGTGGCGGGGCCTCCTGGGTGTCCCCCCCGGCCAGATTTACCCCCCCATGGGTCACTCGTCGCCCTATGGGGTGGGGGGCTCTCTTGGGGGCCCCCCGGCCGGTCTGACCCCCCCTGCCTGCCCCCCATGTGTCCCCCGTCCCTCGACTTGGCCCCCCTGCCAGTGGCGGGGCCTCCTGGGTGTCCCCCCCGGCCAGATTTACCCCGCCATGGGTCACTCGTCCCCCTATGGGGTGGGGGGCTCTCTTGGGGGCCCCCCGGCCGGTCTGACCCCCCTCAGCCCCCCGGGGCCCCCCATGTGCCCCCCGTCCCTCGACTTGGCCCCCCTGCCAGTGGCGGGGCCTCCTGGGTGTCCCCCCCGGCCAGATTTACCCCGCCATGGGTCACTCGTCCCCCTTTTTGGGATGGGGGGCTCTCTTGGGGGGCCCCCCGGCCGGTCTGACCCCCCCGCCTGCCCCCCGGGGCCCCCCAGGAGCAGGTGAGCGCGGCCATCGCCCTGGCCATGGAGCAGCAGATGCAGAAGGTGCTGGAGGAGACGCAGCTGGACATGGGCGAGTTCGACGGGCTGCTGCAGCCCATCGTGGACACCTGCACCAAGGACGCCATCTCGGTAGGGGGCACTTGGGGGGCGCGTGGGGGGCGGGGGTCTAGGGAGGGGGGTAGTGGGGGATGGGGGGCACCGGGAGGGGGGAACTGGGGCCGGGGGGCAGCAGGAGGGGCGACTGGGGCGGCCTGAGCGGGGACAGCTGCAGCTAGGACGGATGGCACCTGGTTAGGGGGTGCGTGGGGGGCACTTGGGGGGCGCGTGGGGGGCGGGGGGCGCCGGGAGGGGGTAGTGGGGGACGGGGGGCACCGGGAGGGGGGAACTGGGGCCGGGGGGCAGCAGGAGGGGCGACTGGGGCGGCCTGAGCGGGGACAGCTGCAGCTAGGACGGATGGCACCTGGTTAGGGGGTGCGTGGGGGGCACTTGGGGGGCAGAGGGGGATGGGGGTCTAGGGAGGGGGTAGTGGGGGACGGGGGGCACCGGGAGGGGGGAACTGGGGCCGGGGGGCAGCAGGAGGGGGCGACTGGGGCGGCCTTAGCGGGGACAGCTGAAGGAAGGACTGCATCTTGGTAGGGGGCGCGTGGGGGGCAGATGGGGGCACTTGTGGGGCAGAGGGGGGGCCGGGGGTCTACAAAGGGGGTAGTGGGGGACGGGGGGCACCGGGAGGGGGTAACTGGGGCCCGGGGGCAGCAGGAGGGGGCGACTGGGGCGGCCTGAGTGGGGAGAGCTGCAGCTAGGACGGGCGACACCTCAATACGGGGCGTGTGGGGGGCAGATGGGGGCACTTGGGGGGCAGAGGGGGGCCAGGGGTCTAGGGAGGGGGGTAGTGGGGGACGGGGGGCACCCGGAGGGGTAATTGGGGCCGGGGGGCAGCAGGAGGGGGCGACTGGGGCGGCCTGAGCGGGGACAGCTGCAGCTAGGATGGACGGCACCTCAATAGGGGCCGCGTGGGGGGCAGATGGGGGCACTTGGGGGGCAGAGGGCCTAAGGAGGGGGGTAGTGGAGAACGGGGGGCACCGGGAGGGGGTAATTAGGGCCAGGGGGCAGCAGGAGGAGGCGACTGGGAGGACGGGGCGGCGTGATTGGGGGCAGCTGCACCATCTCAGTAGGGGGCACTTGGGGGGCGCTTGGGGGGCAGAGGGGGTCTGGGGGGCACCGGGAGGGGGTAATTGGGGTCTAGGGAGGGGGTCGTGGGAGACGGGGGGCACCAGGAGGGGGGCAGTGGGTGATGGGGGCACTGGGAGAAGCGGGTGACCTGGATGTGGGGCACTGGGGGAAGGGGGTTACTGGGAGGAGGGTAGTGGGAGATGGGGGCACTGGGGGAGTGTACTGGGGGGGCACTGGGAGAGGGGGTGCAGGATGTGGGGCACTGGGGGGGACTGGGAGAATGGGGGCTGCAAAAGGGGGGCTCGTGGGCACTGGGAGCGGGGGACAGGATGTGGGGCACTGGGGGGGACTGGGAGAATGGGGGCTGCAGAAGGGGGGCCTGGGGGGCGCCGGGAGCGGGGGGGCAGGATGTGGGGCATTGCAAGAAGGGGAGCGGTGGGAGGGGGGCCCTGGGAGACTGGCAACTGGGGGCACTGGGAAAGCGGCACCGGGAGGGGGGCACTGGGAGAACTGGGGGGGCGCTGGGAGAACTGGGGGGGCCCAGGATGTGGGGCAGGGGCGGACCGGGGGACCCCCTGCTGCTGGGGAAGGCGGGCAGGGGGAGAACGGGGCGCCCGGGCGGGAGGCAGGGCGGCGGGGGGGGGCCTCCCGGGGCGCCCGCCCCCCCCCCCGGCGGGACTCCCACTCCCATCATCCCCGCAGGCGGGCAAGAACTGGATGTTCGGCAACGCCAAGGGGCCGCCCCACTGCGAGCTGATGGCCGGCCACCTGCGCAACCGCATCACGGCCGAGGGCGCCCACTTCGAGCTGCGCCTGCACCTCATCTACCTCATCAACGACGTGCTGCACCACTGGTGAGGGGCGCCGTGGGGCGGGGGCCCCCCGGGGTGGGGGGCCCCCCCAGGGGCCCCCCGCTATGGGGTGGGAGTGGGGCCGGACGTGGGGGGCACGGCCGGCGGCGGCGGCGGCGTCTGGCCGAGCCGTGGCTGGCGGAGGGAAGGCGGGGCGGCGTTGGGAGCGGGGGCACTACCGCGCCCCTGTGCCCCGGCGCGGGGGGCGCCCGGGGGCCCGTCGCTCTGGGGGGTCTTGGAAAGGGGGCGGGGCGGGGACAACACCGCCCCCATGTTCCCCTGTGGGTCTGGGAGCGGTGGGGGGAGCGGGGGCGCAGAAGGAAGGCCGGGCGCCACGGCTCCCATGTTCCCCTGCAGTTGCGGGAGGAGTGGGGGGGCACAGGCGGGAGTCTGGCCACCACCAGAACCATGTTCCCCTGCGGCTCCTGAGCTAGTGTGGGGGGTCCGTGGGGCCGTTCCCCAAGTGGGGGGCCCAGAACAGGCCCCGGCCACCCCCAAACCCCCCAACGTGGGGGGTCCGTGGGGAGCTTCCCCAGTGGGGGGTCCCAGACCAGCCTGACCCCCCCGCCCCCCACATCCCCCCACCCATTGAGTCCCCCCCTTTCCCCATGGGGGGCCCCCCAACCCGGACCCACCCCGTGCCCCCCACCCCATGGAGGGTCCCGAACCCCGGCCGCCCCACGGACCCCTCACTCCGTGCTTGCTCCATGGGAGCTTCCCCAGTTTGGGGGGGGACCCAGTCCGGGCCCGCCCCCCATGGGGGGCCCCCCGACCCCGACCGACCCCCGACCCGTGTGCCCCCCGTGCCCCCCACACAGTGGGGGGCCGCCCCACGGACCCCCTCAATCCATGCTTGCTCCATGGGAGCTTCCCCAGTTTGGGGGGGGGGCCCGGTCCGGGCCCGCCCCCCACCCCCACCCCCCTTCCCCATGGGGGGCCCCCCGACCCGGACCGACCCCCTGTGCCCCCCGTCTGCCCCACATCTGCCCCCCAGCCAGCGCAAGCAGCAGCGGGACCTGCTGGCCGCCCTGCAGAAGGTGGTGGTCCCCATTTACTGCACCAGCTTCCTGGCCGTGGAGGAGGACAAGCAGCAGAAGATCGCCCGGGTGAGTCTCGGGGGGCCCCGGGGGTCCCGGGGGGCGGGGGGACCCCCCGTGGGGGGCGGGGGGCCGGGCGGGACCCCCCACGGGGAGCTGGGGGGCACGGCAGGGGCGCGGGGCCGCTCCGGGGCGGCCCCAAGACCGGGGGGGTGGAATGGGGAGTCCGGACCCCGGGGGCCCCCCGGGGGCCTCGGGACGGTGGGGGGGTCCGTGGGGACCGTCCCCCGTGGGGGGGCTGCTCCGGGGCCCCCCGGGGCCCTAGACAGGCCGGGGGGGGTCTGTGGGGTTCTCGGTAGGGGGGGGGACTGTCCCGGGTTGAGCCCGGGACCCCCCCGGCCCTTGGCCCAGTGGGGGGTCCGTGGGGCCCTTCCCCTGCTTGGGGGGCCCTGACCCGTGTCCCCCCCAACACTTCACCCTGTGGGGGGGTCCGTGGGGCCATTTTCTGTTTGGGGGACCCCGTCCCAGGTCCCCCCCCAATCCTTCGCCCTGTGGGGGGTCCGTGGGGCCCTCCCTGCATATGGGGGGCCCTGTCTCGGGTCGACCCCGGGTCCCCCCCAGCCCGTGGCCCTGTGGGGGGTCCATGGGGCTATTTCCCTGTTTGGGGGACCCCGTCCCATGTCCCCCCAGCCCTTCGCCCTGTGGGGGGGTCCGTGGGGCCCTCCCCCTGTTTGGGGGGCCCTGTCCCGGGCCGGCCCCGTGTCCCCCCCACCCCTTCGCCCTCTGGGGGGGTCCGTGGGGCCCTCCCCCTGTTTGGGGGGCCCTGCCCCGGGCCGGCCCCGTGTCCCCCCCACCCCTTCGCCCTCTGGGGGGGTCCGTGGGGCCCTCCCCCTGTTTGGGGGGCCCTGCCCCGGGCCGACCCCGTGTCCCCCCCACCCCTTGACCCAGTAGGGGGGGGGGTCTCCCAAACTGCCTCTCAACCCTGGGGGGGTCCCTCTCCCAGGGGGCAGCCCCCCTCCCCCCTCCCACACATGAGGGGGGGGCCGTGGCCGACCCCGGCCCCCCAACCACCCCGCCCTCCCCAACCACCCCGCCCATCGTCCCCTAGCTGCTGCAGCTGTGGGAGAAGAACGGCTACTTCGACGAGCCCATCATCCAGCAGCTGCAGAGCCCGGCCCTCGGCCTCGGCCAGTACCAGGTGGGTGCCCCCCGGCGGCCATTTTGGGGGGCGGCGGCCATTTTGGGGGGCGGCGGCCATTTTGTGGGGCGGCGGCCATTTTGGGGGGCTCCGATATCTCGGTTTCCCGGGGGTTTCTCTCTCGGTTTTCGGGCCCGGCTGCGCTGTATATTCGCGCTCACGGCCGGAGTTGTTTCGACGTTTGCTGGTTTTTCCGGCCGCGGGATTCCCGGTTTCTCGCTGTCCTTGCGTTTGTTGTTCGTATTTGTAGTCTTATGTTTATGATCTTTTCGTTTCTATTTCTATTTCTATTTCTATTTCTATTTTTTCATTTCTTTTTTTTTCTATTTCTATTTCTATTTGAATTTCTATTTCTATTTTCATTTCTATTTTCATTTCTATTTCTATTTCTATTTTCATTTCTATTTCTATTGCTATTTTTTCTTTTCTATTTCTATTTCTATTTTTATTTCTATTTCTATTTCTATTTTTATTTTTTCATTTCTATTTGTATTTGTATTTTTTCATTTCTATTTTTATTTTTATTTTTTTATTCGTGCCTTTACTTCTAATTCGTATTTATACTTCTAATTCATGTTTATGCTAATTTATAATATACTTATAATTCATACATGTTTCTAATTTATAATATAATTCATGCATTTACTCCTAATTCGTATTTATACTTCTAATTCATATTTATACTATACTTATAATTCATATTTATACTAATTTATAATATACTTATAATTCATACATATATTTCTCATTTGCAATATAATTGCAATATAATTCATACATTTACTCCTAATTCGTATTTATACTTCTAATTATTATTTATACTAATTTATAATATACTTCTAATTCATATTTATACTAATTTATAATATACTAATAATTCATACATATATTTCTAATTTATAATATACTTCATGCAGTTACTTCTAATTCATATTTGTACTTCTAATTATTATTTATAATAATTTATAATATACTTCTAATTCATACGTATATTTCTAATTCATAATATACTTCTAATTCATACGTATATTTCTAATTTATAATATACTAATAATTCATACGTATATTTCTAATTTATAACGTACTTCTAATTCATACGTATATTTCTAATTCATAACGTACTTCTAATTCATACGTATATTTCTAATTTATAACGTACTTCTAATTCATACGTATATTTCTAATTTATAACGTACTTCTAATTCATAGGTATATTTCTAAATTATAATATACTAATAATTCATACGTATATTTCTAATTTATAATATACTTCTAATTCATACATATATTTCCAATTTATAACATACTTCATACTTATAACATACTTCATGCAGTTACTTCTCATTCGTATTTATACTTCTAATTGATATGCTTCTAATCCATATTGATGCTCACAAACAAGCACCATCAGAGGCATGATTATGCGTGTATTTCCGGCTCCAGGCGGAGGCTCGTTAGCCGGCCGCTCGTTAGCCGGCCCCCTGACCCCCCGCGGTGCCCCCCCCCCCCGCAGGCCACCCTGATCACCGAGTACGCCAGCGTGGTACAGCCCTTGCAGGCCGCCTTCCAGCAGCAGCTGCAGACCCTCAAGACGCAGCACGAGGACTTCGTCAGCAGCCTGACCGCACAACCGTCGCAACAGCCGCAACCGCAACCGCCGCAGCCGCAGCCGCAGCAGCAGGGGGGGGGGCCCCCCGAGGCCGAGGCCAAGGCCGCCCCCCCGGCCGGCGGGGGGCCCCCGGCCGCCCCCCCCGGCGCCGGCGGGTGAGCGGGGCCTTCTCGGTGGCGGCGCCCTACCCCCCTGCCCGTTGGAAGTGGTTTGCCCCGCTTTGCGGGGCTGAGATGGTGTGTCGTCCCCCCCCGCGCCGGGATGGGGTGGGCTGGCCCGGGGTGGGGATATGTGCAGGGGGCTGCCGGCGGCGGGTGCCCATGTGCCCCGGTTTGGCCCGCTTCGCTCGGGTCCCCCCTGGATGGGGGGGATGCCCCGGGGGGGGCGTTCCGGGGGCGGGTGCCCATGTGCCCCAGCTTTGCTGCACCCCATTTGCCCCGGTTCACCCCATTCCCCTGGACCCCCGCCCAGATGGGGGAGCTGTCCCAGGGGGCATATGGGGGGGAGCCTCCCGGCGGTGGGTGCCCATGTGCCCCGGCTGGGCCACTCCCCATGTGCCCCGCTTCGCTCGCTCCCCGCAGATGGGGGGGCTGCCCCGGGGGGGCATATGTGGGGGAGCCTCCCGGCGCTGGGTGCCCATGTGCCCCGGCTGGGCCACTCCCCATGTGCCCCGCTTCGCTTGCCCCCCCCCCCAGATAGGAGGGCTGCCCCAGGGGGGCATATGTGGGGGGGGCTGCCCTGGGGGGTCGTATGTGGGGGGCGGGCCTCCCGGCGGTGGGTTCCCATGCGCCCCGGCGTGACCACTCCCCATTTCCCCCCCTTTGCTGCCCCCCAAATGGGGGGGCCGCCCCTGGGGGGGGCCATATGTGGGGCGGGCTACCCATGTGCCCCGGCCCCGCCTGACGCCGTCTCTCTGCCCCCCTGCAGATGAGGCCAAGGGGGCGCTGCCCCTGGCGGGGGGCCCGGCCGAGTACGAGGGGGCCGGGGCGCCCCCCGACGGCGGGGGCGGCGGGGGGGCCGGGGGGGCGGCCCCCCCAGGCCCCCGGGGCGCGGCCCCCCACGAGCACCTGCCCCCCAGCAAGCCGCCCTGGTTCGAGCAGCCGCACCCCGTGACGCAGTGGGGACAGCAGCAGGTAGGGGGCTGGGGGGCACTGGGAGGACGGGGAGCTGGGTGGGGGGAACTGGGAGAGGGGGAGAAGGATGGGGGGAACTGGGAGAATGGGGAGCAGGATGGGGGGGAACTGGGAGAACGGAGCAGGATGGGGGAACTGGGAGAGGGGGAGAAGCATGTGGGGGAACTGGGAGAGGGGGACAAGGATGGGGGGCACCGGGAGAACAGGGAGCAAAATGGGGAGCACTGGGAGAATGGGGCACAGGATGGGGGGGAACTGGGAGAACAGGGACCAGGATGGGGGGAACTGGGAGAATGGGGAGCAGGATGGGGGGGAACTGGAGCAACAGGGGGGCACTGGGAGAACGGGGAGCAGGATGGGGGGCACTGGGAGAATGGGGGGCAGGATGGGGGGGGACTGGGAGAACAGGTACCAGGATTGGGGGTACTGGGAGAGGGGGAGCAGAATGGGGGGAACTCAGAGAGGGGGAGCAGGATGGGGGGAACTGGGAGAACGGGGGGCACTGGGAGAACAGGGACGAGGATGGGAGGCACTGGGAGAGGAGCAGCAGGATGGGGGGGAACTGGGAGAACAGGGAGCAAGATGGGGGGGAACTGGGAGAACAGGGACCAGGCTGGGGGGCACTGGGGGAAGCAGAGCAGGATGGGGGGGAATTGGGAGAACGGGGGGCACTGGGAGAACGGGGAGCAGGCTGGGGGGCACTGGGAGAGGGGACCTCCGGCAGCTGGGGGCCCCCTCTGACGGGGCCCCCCCATTCTTGCTTTTCTCCCCCCCCGCAGCCCCCGGAGCAGCCGCCCTTCCCGCACCACCAGGGGCCGCCCCACTGCCCCCCCTGGAGCAGCGCCCCCGAGGCCCTGTGGGGCGAGCAGCGGGAGCCCGGCTGGAGCGGGCCCCGCGAGGCCCCCTGGAGCGGGGGGCCCCCGCCCCCGCCGCCCCCCCAGGAGCAGCCCCCCGCCTGGAGCGGCCAGTTCGAGGCCCCCTGGAGCGGGGGGCCCCCGCCCCCCCAGGAGCAGCCCCCCTGGGCCGGCGGCGGCGGGGGGGGCGGGGGCGGCGGGGGGGGCGGGGGCGCCCCCTCCCGCGAGGGGCCCTTCCGCCTGCAGCCCCAGCAGCGGCCCCCCCACTTCCGGGGGCCCTTCGCCCCCCACCAGCAGCCCCCCCAGTTCGGCCAGGCGCCCCCCCACCACCCGCCCCACGGCTTCGGCCGCTTCCCGCCCCGCTTCCTGCAGGAGGACTTCCCGCCCCGGCACCCCTTCGAGCGGCCCCCCTACCCCCACCGCTTCGACTACCCCCAGGGCGACTTCCCGCAGGGTAAGTTGGGGGGCCGGGGGGGCACTTGTGGGGCGCGGGGGGCCGGCCCCCCGTCGGCCGCCCCCCCCCCCCTGGCCGGCTGCTCATTGCTTCCCCGCAGAAATGGGGCCGCCCCACCACCACCCGGGCCACCGGCTGCCGCACCCGGGGCTGGGCGAGCCCCCGCCGTGGGGCGGCCCCCAGGGGCACCCCGACTTCGGCCCGCCGCCCCACGGCTTCAACGGGCAGCCCCCCCACCTGCGCCGCCAGGGGCCGCCCCACGTCAACCACGACGACCCCAGCCTGGTGCCCAACGTGCCCTACTTCGACCTGCCGGCGGGGCTGATGGCGCCCCTGGTGAAGGTGCGGGGCGCTGGGGGGCGGGATGGGGGGCGCTGGGGGGCGGGGATGGGGGGCACGGGGCGGGGCCAGGAAGCAGGGGACGGGGTAGGAGGTAGGACAGGAGGAGGAATGGGGGTAGGAGCCGGGAACTGGGGGGCAGGAGCCAGGGTGTGGGGGCAGGGAGCAGGAATTGGGGTGAGTTACCAGGAACTGGGGGGCGGGAGCCAGGAACTGGGGGGCAGGAGCCAGGAAGTGGGGTAAGTTGGCAGAACAGAGGGGCAGGAGCCAGGAAGTGGGGTAAGTTGCCAGAACTGGGGGGCAGGAGGCAGAAACGGGGGTAAGTTGGCAGAACTGGGGGGTAGGAGCCAGGAACTGGGGGGCAGGAGCCAGGAACTGGGGTAAGTTGCCAGAACTGGGGGGCAGGAGCCAGGAACTGGGGTAAGTTGCCAGAACAGAGGGGCAGGAGCCAGGAACTGGGGGGCAGGAGCCAGGAACTGGGGTAAGTTCCCAGAACTGGGGGGCAGGAGGCAGAAACTGGGGTAAGTTGCCAGAACTGGGGGGCAGGAGCCAGGAACTGGGGGGCAGGAGCCAGGAACTGGGGTAAGTTGCCAGAACTGGGGGGCAGGAGGCAGAAACTAGGGTAAGTTGCCAGAACTGGGGGGCAGGAGCCAGGAACTGGGGTAAGTTGCCAGAACTGGGGGGCAGGAGGCAGAAACTGGGGTAAGTTGCCAGAACTGGGGGGCAGGAGCCAGGAACAGGGGGGCAGGAACCAGGAACTGGGGTAAGTTGCCAGAACTGGGGGGCAGGAGCCAGGAACTGGGGGGCAGGAACCAGGAACTGGGGTAAGTTGCCAGAACTGGGGGGCAGGAGCCAGGAACTGGGGGGCAGCAGCCAGGAACGCATAAGGAGCCAGGACTGTGGGTCAGGAGCCAACAAAGGGGGTCAGGAGCCAGGAACTGGGCGAAACTGCCAGAACTGGGGGGGCAGGAGCCAAAACGGAGGGCAGCCGCCCGCCCTGGGGGGGGGCAGCACCCCGGAAGCGGCTGCCCCCCAACCCGCCCCCCTCCTCCCCTTCCCCCCCCCACAGCTGGAGGACCACGAGTACAAGCCGCTGGACCCCAAGGACATCCGCCTGCCGCCCCCCATGCCCCCCAGCGAGCGCCTGCTGGCCGCCGTGGAGGCCTTCTACAGCCCCCCCTCCCACGACCGGCCCCGCAACAGGTGAGCCCCCCTCTTCCTCCTCCTCCTCCTCTTCCTCCCCCCTCCCTCCTCCTCCTCCTCCTCACCCTCCTCTTCCTCCTGCAGCGAAGGCTGGGAGCAGAACGGCCTCTACGAGTTCTTCCGTGCCAAGATGCGGGCCCGGCGCCGCAAGGGGCAGGAGAAGAAGACCAGGTGGGGCAGCTCTCGCCGTGGGGGGGCAATTGCCCCCCCAGGGGGTGGGGGGGTCCCTCCGGGGGGGCACTAACCCCTCTGCTCTTCTCCCCCCCCCCCCACAGCGGCCCCTCGCCCTCCCGCAGCCGCTCCAAGAGCCGGGGACGGTCCTCTTCCCGCTCCAACTCGCGCTCCTCGAAGTCCTCCGGGTCCTATTCCCGCTCCCGCTCCTGCTCCCGCTCCAGGTCCTACTCCCGGTCCCGCTCCAGGTAGGGCGGCGGGGAGTGTGGGGCGCGGAGTGCCGGGCGGGGGGGGCCCGCTCGGCCCTGCCGGGGGGACGGGGGCTGGACTAGATGGCCTCCGGGGCCCCTGCCGGCTCTGCCGGGGGCCTGGGGTTGGACTCGGCAGGCCTGCACAGGCCGGCCAAGGCCGGGGGTCCGAGGGCCTATCGTCCACGGGTTGGAGTGAGGGGCGTCCAGGCCCTTCCAACTGGACTGTTCCATCATCCTGATCCAGGGGTTGGACTAGATGTCCTCCGTGGCCCCTTCCAACTCCACTATCCCATGATTCTATCATCCACAATTGGACCTGACGGCCTTCAAGGCCCCTCGAACTCCACTATCCCATCATCCTGATCCAGGGGCTGGACCAGATGTCCTCCCAATTCCACCATCCCATCATCCTGCTCCTGGGGCTGGACTAGCCGACCTCCAGGTGCCCCTCCACCTCCACAATCCCATCATCCCATCACCCACGGGTTGGATCTGATGTCCTCCATGGCCCTTCCAGCTCCACTATCCCATCATCCTGACCCGGGGTTGGACTGGATGTCCTCCGTGGCCCCTTCCAACTCCACTGTCCCATGATTCTATCATCCACAATTGGACCTGACGGCCTTCAAGGCCCCTCGAACTCCACTATCCTATCATCCTGATCCAGGGGCTGGACCAGATGTCCTCCCAACTCCACCATCCTGCTCCCGGGGCTGGACTAGCTGACCTCTAGGTGCCCCTCCACCTCCACAATCCCATCATCCTGATCCAGGGGCTGGACCAGATGTCCTCCCAACTCCACCATCCTGCTCCCGGGGCTGGACTAGCTGACCTCTAGGTGCCCCTCCACCTCCACAATCCCATCATCCTGATCCAGGGGCTGGACCAGATGTCCTCCCAACTCCACCATCCTGCTCCCGGGGCCGGACTAGCTGACCTCCAGGTGCCCCTCCACCTCCACTATCCCATCATCCTCATCCAGGGGCTGGACCAGATGTCCTCCCAACCCCACCATCCCATCATCCTGCTCCCGGGGCTGGATTAGCTGACCTCCAGGTGCCCCTCCACCTCCACAATCTCATCATCCCATCGCCCACGCGTGGCCTCCCTAACCCGCGCCCCCACAATCCCCCTCTCCCGCCCCCGGGGCCGGACGGGGGGCCCCCCAGGCCCCCCGCCCACTCCGCCTCCCATCATCCTGCCCCACAGAAGCCGCAGCTGCTCCCGCTCCTCCCGAAGCCGCTCCCGCAGCCGCTCCCGCTCCAAGTCCTACTCGCCCGGCAGGCACCGCCGCTCCCGATCCCGCAGCCAGACGCCGCCGTAAGTCCGGGGGCCGGGGAGGGTGGGTCCGGGGGGCCGCCGGGGCACATGGGCCCCGGGGTCCCGCCGGCCCGCCCGCCCACCGCTCGCCCTCTCCCCGCCAGCTCGGCCGCCGGATTGGGATCCAGCTCGGGGCCGCCGGATTCCCGGCTCGGCGAGGAGAACCGGGGGCACCAGATGCTCGTCAAGATGGGTAAGGCGGGGTGGGCTGGGGGGCCGGGGCAGGTGGGGGGCCGGGCCGGGCTCCCCGGGGTGGGTTGGGGGGCCCTGCGGGGCTCGCGGGGTAGTTTTGGAGCCCGTTCCAGGTGCTCGGGGTAGTTTTGGACCCCGTTCCAGGCACATGGGGTACTTTTGGACCCCGTTCCAGGCCCTTGGGGTAGTTTTGGCCCTAGGGGTAGGTTTGGACCCCGTTTCATGCACTCGGGGTAGTTTTGGACCCCATTCCAGGCACATGGGGTAGTTTTGGACCCCGTTCCAGGCCCTTGGGGTACTTTTGGCCCCAGGGGTAGGTTTGGAGCCCGTTCCAGGTGCTCGGGGTAGTTTTGGACCCCATTCCAGGCACATGGGGTACTTTTGGACCCCGTTCCAGGCCCTTGGGGTAGTTTTGGCCCCAGGGGTAGGTTTGGACCCCGTTTCATGCACTCGGGGTAGTTTTGGACCCCATTCCAGGCACATGGGGTGGGTTTGGACCCCGTTCCAGGCACATGGGGCAGTTTTCGGCCCCGGGGGTAGGTTTGGACCCCGTTCAAGGCGCATGGGGTAGGTTTATACCCCAGGGGTAACTTTGGACCCCGGGCCGGTCTCCCCGGGGTAGTTTTGGACCCCAGGGGTAGGTTTGGACCCCAAACTGGGCTCACGGGGCACTTTTGCACCCCGGGGGCATTTTTGCCCCCCATGCCTGCCTCCCGGGGTCCTTTCTTACCCTGGGGGTCCATTTGGACCCCCTGCCCCGTCCCCGGCGCGTGTTTGCCCCCCCGGGGGGCTTTTGGGCCCCACGCCGGGCTCCCCGGGGCCCCTCCTGCCCCCCACGTGCCCCCACCCGACGGGGCGGTCCTCTTCCGGGGGAAGTGGCCATCCCCTCCCATGTGCCCCGGCCCGGACACCCTCCCCGCAGGGGCCGTACCCCCATGGGGCCACAGTCCCCCCACTTGGACCCCAAGGAGCAGAGGACTGGGTCGGCCCGGCCGTGCGAGGACCGCCCCCGGGGCAATTCCGCCCCACCGGGGGGCTTCTTGGGGGTGCGGCCACCCGGACCCCCGGCCACTGACCCCCCCCCGTGCCCCCCAGGGTGGAGCGGCTCCGGAGGCCTCGGGGCCAAGGAGCAGGGCATCCAGGACCCCATCAAGGGGGGGGACATCCGGGACAAGTGGGACCAGTACAAGGGGGTCGGGGTGGCCCTGGACGACCCCTACGAGAACTACCGCCGCAACAAGAGCTACTCCTTCATCGCCCGCATGAAGGCCCGGGATGAGAGTAAGTGGCGCCCCGATTGTTGGGGGGCTGGGTGGGGGGCACCCCGAGCCCCGGAGGGGACACCCGGCCCCCCCCGCCGGGAGGCCCCGCTGCGGCTCGGGGTGGCCAGGGAGGGGTGTCCCCCTGCGGGGTGGATGAGGGGTCTGGGAGGGCCGCGCTTGGGGGACACCCTGCCCCGTGGGGGGGCCTCTTGGGGGGCACGGAGTGGGGGGGCGGACGGGGGTCAGTGGGGGCGGCCTGGGGCCCCCCGTCCCAGTGGTGTGGCCCCATTGAGGGGGCTACACTCCTGTGCCCCCCTGGTAAGGTGGAGTCGGCCCCAGAGCCCCCCAAACATGTGGGGCTCCACCCAGCGGCCCCCTGGTGTTGTGGGGTTCCCCCAGGAGCCCCCCAATCGTATGGGGTTGACCCCCGAGCCCCCCCGACAAGGTGGGGGGGACCCCGCAGTCCCCCGAACATGTGGGGTTCCCCCAGGAGCCCCCCAATACTATGGGGTCGACCCCAGAGCCCCCCCGCAAGGTGAGGTGGGTCCCGGAACTCCCCGAACATGTGGGGTTCCCCCAGGAGCCCCCCAATACCGTGGGGTGGTTGATCCCCGAGCCCCCCAACAAGGTGGGGTCGACCCCAGAGCCCCCCCGAACATGTGGGGTTCCCCCAGGGGCCCCCCAATACCGTGGGGGCGACCCCGCAGCCCCCCAACAAGGGGCCCCAGCCCAGCGCCCCCTCTAACCCCCTTTTCCACCCCCTGCAGATTAGCCCCGCCCCTCACGGACTGACGGGCGGCCCCGCCGGCGAATCACGGCCCTCCCGGCCCTGGACTCCGCCCCCCGACGACAGGACCCGCCCCCGGCGCCTCGTTAGCGACCCCCCCTTCGTTAAGCCCGTTCTATTTTTGTAGCTCCTCCCCCCTGCGTGACCCCAAACTTGGGGGGCTCCCCCCCTGCGGGGACCCCCAGAAGCCTCCCTGTTGCCATAGCGACCGAGTAGCCAAGCTCCTCCCAATAAAAGGTTCTTCCAAGCCAAGCCGGAGTTTGCGTGCAGCTGGGACGGGGATGATGGGCGTCGGGGTCGGCCCATGGGGGGTTTCGGTGGCGCATGGGTGCTGTGGTCCCGCCAGGGGGGTGTTGGGCCTGAAGCTGCAGGAGTGCATCTGGGCAGGCAAACTTGCGCAAGGTGCTAGTCCTCAATGAGGTCGGGGAGTCTCATCACCTCCCGTGGGGGGGGGGCAGAACTGTCCTCCAGGGACCATATTCCACAACAGGAAGCTTAAGGGAACGCAGGCACATGGGTCAGGAGGCGCTCCTTCAGGCATATAGCTCTGGGGACCATATTCCACATCCGGACTCTTAGGGGAAACGCAGGCACATGGGTAACCGGACTCTTTTTCAGGTATCCGGCTCTGGGAACCATATTCCGCATCCGGACTGTTAGGGGAAACGCAGGCACATGGGTAAGGAGGCGCTCCTTCGGGTATCCACCTCTGGGGACCATATTCCACACCCGGAATCTTAGGGGAAACGCAGGCATATGGGTACGGAGGCGCTCCTTCAGGTATCCGGCACTGGGGACCATGTTCCACACCCGGAATCTTAGGGGAAACGCAGGCACATGGGTACGGAGGCGCTCCTTCGGGTATCCACCTCTGGGGACCATATTCCACACCCGGAATCTTAGGGGAAATGCAGGCACATGGGTACGGAGGTGCTCCTTCGGGTATCCGGCACTGAGGACCATGTTCCACACCCGGAATCTTAGGGGAAACGCAGGCACATGGGTAAGGAGGCGCTCCTTTAGGTATCCACCTCTGGGGACCATATTCCACACCCGGAATCTTAGGGGAAACGCAGGCACATGGGTACGGAGGCGCTCCTTAAGGTATCCGGCTCTGGGGACCATGTTCCACACCCAGAATCTTAGGGGAATCGCAGGGACATGGGTACGGAGGCGCTCCTTCAGGTATCCAGCACTGGGGACCATGTTCCACACCCGGAATGTTAGTGGGAACGCAGGCACATGGGCAAGGAGACACTTCTTCAGATACCAAGGTCGGGGAGTGGATTCCACAACCCATGTGCCACCACCAAGAAGGGCCCGCCCCTCAGACAACCAGAGCCGATCCTCTCTCTCTCTCTCGCTTTATTCCTCGGGAACGTTTCCAGACGGTCCCTCACCCGCCCCCCGGGGGGGGTGCGTGGGGCCGGGGCCCCCGAGTCCCAGCGTCCCCACCTGGTACTGGTACCGGAGTTCCCGCTCCTCCAGGGAAGCCACCACGGAGTCGCGCAGCCGCCGGCTGTGCTGGGCAAACTGCCGGATCAGCCCCACCAGCTGCAGCAGCAGGTCGTCCAGGGGGGTCGCCGGCGCTGTGGGGAGGAGGGGGCGGTCAGTGGGGGGCGGGGATCGGGGCCGGGGAGGATGGGTTCGGGGGTGGCCCAGGCCCCCGGGGCAGCGGGGGAGGAGGGAGGCCTGGGAAGCGGAGGGCGGTGGGCGCGGAGCCGGCCCGGAGGTGCTGGGAGTTGTTCCCAGGGGGAGGAATGTGGGGTGGGGGGGTTGGGGTCAGACTAGATGGCCCTGAGGTCCCATCTGCCTCCCTCTGTTTCTATGTGGCTGAGCAGAGCCGGGGTCAGACTAGATGCCCCTGAGGTCCCATCTGCCTCCCTCTGTTTCTATGCATCTCGGAGCAGAATAGGGGTCACACTAGATGGCCCTGAGGTCCCATCTGCCTCCCTCATTTTCCATGTTCCTCTGCGCAGAGCCGGGGTCAGAGTAGATGCCCCTGAGGTCCCATCTGCCTCGCTCTGTTTCTATGTGGCTGAGCAGAGCCGGGGTCAGACTAGATGCCCCCGAGGTCCCATCTGCCTCCCTCTGTTTCTATGTGGCTGAGCAGAGCCAGGGTCAGACTAGATGCCTCTGAGGTCCCATCATCCTCGCTCGGTTTCTATGCGTCTCAGAGCAGAATAGGGGTCAGACTAGATGGCCCTGAGGTCCCATCTGCCTCACTCACTTTCCATGTTCCTCTGCACAGAGCCGGGGTCAGAGTAGATGCCCCTGAGGTCCCATCTGCCTCGCTCTGTTTCCATGTTCCTCTGCACAGAGCCGGGGTCAGACTAGATGGCCCTGAGGTCCCATCTGCCTCCCTCTGGGCAGAGCTGGGGTCAGACTAGATGCCCCTGAGGTCCCATCTGCCTCCCTCTGGGCAGAGCCGGGGTCAGGCTAGATGGCCCTGAGGTCCCATCTGCCTCCCTCTGGGCAGAGCCGGGGTCAGACTAGATGCCCCTGAGGTCCCATCTGCCTCGCTCTGTTTCCATGTTCCTCAGCGCAGAGCCGGGGTCAGACTAGATGCCCTCGCAGGACCCCCAACCCGGAGCGCCTACCTTCCCCCCATGGATCCTCTGGCGCCGGGGGTCCCGGGCCCCGTCTCCCAGCATGCCCGGCGGCATCCCCCTGGGCCCAGCTGGTCTGCACGGCGGCGTCCTTGGTGCGGGGCCCGGGCTCGTCCGGGGGCGATGGGCCCGGCCCCCCCGGCGCCGGGGACGATGGGCGGGCTCGAAGTCGTCGGAGTAGGCGGAGGCGGCAGCGCTGAGCAGCTCCGAGATCTCGGAGTCGGTCCCATCGTCCACGGGCGGCAGGGCCTGCAGGCTGAGGAGGCAGGCCCCGAAGTCTGTGGGGCGGAGGGGGGGGAGCCAATCAGGGAGCCAATCCACCTCCAAGCCCATCATCCCCAGACTGGATTGGATTGCCCGTCCCTCCTCCGAAGCTGCAGCGGGAGGAGAATGGGACTCTTGGAAAGGGTTCCTCCCCACAAGATGTGGGGCAGACCTCCTCCTCTCCATTCCCTCCCTCATGGGGATGATGGGAGTTGGTCCTGAGAGTGGGGCCTCCTCTGGGTGGCCCCCGATTCCCAAATCCACCCCCCAGCCCTGGACGCCTGAAGACTCGCCCCATAGCTGCCTCCCCATTTCTTAAGATGTGGGGCAGACCTCCTTTCCCCCATTCCCCCCCAACGGGGATGATGGGAGTGGCTCCCGAGAGCGGGGCCTTCTCTTAGGTGGCTCCCTCTGGACGGAACGAACCATTTTCCGGCTACCGGGGGGGGGGCGGAAATGGTCCCCGCTCCGCAATGGTTCTGCCCCCCAAGGAGGCAGGGCAAGGAGGGGCTCACCAGGCTCGCTCCCCAGGGAGGAATCCGGGAGCCCATCTGCCACGTCGGAGGAGGGCAGGTCCGGGGAGGAGGTGGCGCTTCCGGCGGGATCCGGAGACTCCGGGGGAGCCCGGGGGGTCCAGAGTGGCGGCGGGGCGGCGCTCGGCGGAGACCTCTGAGCATGGGAAGAGTGCTTTTTTGAGTGGGGAGATGGTGAGTCGGAGAGGAGTTGCGAGGGCCTCTGAGCATGGGAAGAGTGCTTTTTTGAGCGGAGCGGGGTACGGTGTTGGGGAGAGGAGTTGCGGAGGCCTCTGAGCATGGGAAGAGCGCTTTTTTGAGTGGGAGGGGGATGGTGTGTCACTCAGGGGAGAGTCGTGGAGGCCTCTGAGCATGGGAAGAGTGCTTTTTTTGAGCGGGGAAGATGGTGAGTTGGGGGGAGTGGAGCTGACCTCTGAGCATGGGAAGAGTGCTATTTTCAATGCGAGGAGCAATGGTGAGTCGGTGGGGGAGAGGAGTTGCGGAGGCCTCTGAGCATGGGAAGAGCGCTTTTTTGAGTGGGAGGGGGTTGGTGTGTCGCTGGGGGGAGAGTCGTGGAGGCCTCTGAGCATGGGAAGAGTGCTTTTTTGAGCAGGGGGATGGTGCGTTGTGAGGGGAGAGGCGTTGTGGAGGCCTCTGAGAATGGGAAAATAATAAAGTGAAGTGAAATAATAATGTAATAAAATGAAGTAAAACAATATAAAAATAGAAATAAAATAAAATGGAATAAAGTGATAAAATAAAATATTGAAATGAAATACAATAAAATAATGATATAATAAATTAAAAATAAAATAAACTGAAGTAAAATGATAAAACAAAATAATGAAATTAAATAAAATATTGATATAATACAATAAAAGATAAAGTAATAAAATGAAGTAAAATGATAAATCAAAATAATTAAATAAAATAAAATAATGATATATAAAATAAAAAATAAAGTAATATATGAAAATGATAAAACGGAAAAAATAACGAAATGACAAAATAAAAAAATACAAAATAAAGTAAATGAAAATGATAAAATGCAAAAAATGAAATGAAACAAAATAATATACTAAAATAAAAAATAAAGTAATAAAATGGAAATGATAAAACAAAATAAAATAATAAAATAAAATAAAATAATAATATAATTAAAATAAAATAAAATAAAATAAAATAAAATAAAATAAAATACAGCATTTTCACGAGGCTCCTTCATCCTGGCAGAACCAAGATTCCAAAAAGCAGGACAGAAACTACAGGGCCTTCTCTGCCCACCCTTCGGCTGTGGATACTGGGCCCGTGAGTGACCGGCCATTACCTGTCCGCTTGCCTGCACTCCCGAGAGGTCGTCTCCTGCCTTGGATCCAGAGGGATTCCCTCGCCCATCGTCCTCCTCCCTTCCGGGCCGGTCTCCCCCCGCGGCACATGCGTCCTCCGCATGGGTTTCGGAGTCCTCCTCGGGCCCCGCGTCCGGCTGCTGGGCCTTCCCGCCGGCGGCCCCCGGCTCCGAGACGCAGCTTGGCTCGCTGGCGGAGCTCCCATCGTCCACGGACGGGGGCGCCGAGCTGCCGCCCGGCCTGGCCGCCCGCAGGCGGATCCTTTCCTCAATGAGGGCCAGTCGCATGAGAAGGGCGTTCTGCCGCCCCCCGGAGGCCCCCCGGAGAGGGGGATTGTGGGAACTCGGCCCGGGGTCCGGGGCCGGCTTGCGGGGCTGCTGTTTCAGGAAGCGGCTGCTGGGCCGGGGATGATGGGCGGGCGCTCCCGGGGCCGCCTGCTCGGCCGGCTGTTCCCAGCTGGGGTCGGGAGGCAGGCTGAGGCCGCCGGAGGGGCGGTGGCGGGGTGGCCGGGCGCACGCCCCACGGAGGCCGTGGGGCAGGAGGTCTTCCTGCGGGGAGAAGGAAGCAGAGGGGTGAGGCCAAGGGGTGGATTTAGAAACCGAGCTGGGCAGGAGGGAGCCACTGAGGGCATCTAGTCTGACCCCGGCTCTGCAGGGAGATGCATAGAAACAGAGCGAGGATGATGGGACCTCAGGGGCATCTAGTCTGACCTCGGCTCTGCTCGGAGGGACATAGGACCAGAACGGGGCAGATGGGACCTCAGGGGCATCTAGTCTGACCCCGGCTCTGCTCGGAGGGACATAGGACCAGAGCGGGGCAGATGGGACCTCAGGGGCATCTAGTCTGACCCCGGCTCTGCAGGGAGATGCATAGAAACAGAGCGAGGCAGATGGGACCTCAGGGGCATCTAGTCTGACCCCGGCTCTGCTCAGAGGGACATAGAAAGAAATATCCCATCCCACAGCATCACATACGGAAGCTGCCAAGGAAGTTTTGGATTAAATGAAATAAATCTGCACTGCCTGATGTTGCCGGAAGGACAAGGGCGGGAATTTTGCTCCAATCGCGGCCCCCAATGCCACGAAGGAGCATGTGCGGCAGGCACTCTGCACATGCGCAGGGGCACTCTTGCTTGGAGCCGCCCTCCCACCCCCCGGTGCTCTGGGTTCTCTGAGCATGCCCGGGAACACTCTGGGATGGGACTCAGGTTGATTAGCGATCCCCACGTTATTCGGGGATGGCCGGAGGCGGGAGCGCGCGGCAGGCCCGGGTGACGTCACCGCTGGGCGCGGTGACGTCACTCGGGCAAGGTGGGGCGGCGCGGAGCGGAGACGTCACCTGAGGGGGCCCCGCTTCGGAGCGAGCCCCCGACCGGGTCGCCGGGGCCCGGCCCGCCGCGCCGCTTCTGCGCTCCGCCGGCCGCATCGCCACGCAAGGCCGAGGCCTTTTCCTAGGCCCGAGCGGCCTTGCCTAGCAACCGCGCCGAGCGTCGCTGCCGGGCAACCGCGCCGTGCGTCGTCGCCCGGCGACCGCCCCCTAGCAACGCCGCCGCGCGCCCGCTTCCGATTGGTCCGCCCGTGCGATTGGGCGAGCGGTTTCCGCGGCAACCGCCGCGCCGCCGGCGCGCCGGCCAATCGGGGCCCCGGCGCGCGCGGCGCGGCCAATGGGCGCCTCTCCCGCGCGCGCGAGGCGACCAATGGGCGCCTCTCCCTGGCGCGCGGCCGCGGCCAATCGGCGGCGCGCCGCTGCGCCTGCGCGTTGGACGTCAGCCATTGCTTCCTCCGTCGCCATGGGACGCGGCGCTCGCCCGCGGCTCTGCCTGCTAGGCCTGCTGGCCGTGGCCTCCGTCGCCCTTCCCGCCCGCGGCACCGTCTTCTTCCAGGAGCAGTTCCTGGACGGAGGTGCTGGCCTCTCCGGGAAGCTGGTGACCTTCCCATCCCGTGACACGCATATGGTCGCGTTCACACGTTACCTTGCGTGTTTCGCCCTTTCCCGCGGGCGTGAGTCGGGGCCGTGTTGACTTCAGGCGGCGGGGAGGCCTCTTGCGTCGCCCCGCCTTCCTCAGTCCCAACGGAGTCTCAGACCATTTGTAGTCATAACAATAGTGGATGTTAATAGTCATTAAGTAATATTAGCAATTACTATATGTGTTATATCAATATATGGAACATAGAAATTGAGCGAGGCAGAAAAGGCCTCCCGGGACATCTAGTCTATCCCCGGCTCTGTTCAGGGGAGCATGGGAACAGAGTGAGGCGGAAGGGTTCATGGGTCATCTAGTCTGACCCTGGCTCTGCTCATAGAAACAGTGAGTCAGAAGGGTTTCCTGGGACATGTAGTCTGACCCCGGCTCTGCTCATAGAAACAGTCTGAAGGGGACTCTGGGTCACCTAGTCTGACCCTGACTCTGCTCATAGAAACAGTGAGTCAGAAGGGGTCTCCTGGGACATCTAGTCTGACCCCGGCTCTGCTCATAGAAACAGTGAGTCTGAAGGGGACTCTGGGTCCTCTAGTCTGACCCCGGCTCTGCTCATAGAAACAGTGAGTCTAAACGGGTCTCCTGGGACATCTAGTCTGACCCCGGCTCTGCTCATAGAAACAGTGAGTCAGAAGTGGTCTCCTGGGACATCTAGTCTGTCCCTGACTCTGCTCAGGGGAGCATGGGAACAGATTGAGGCCGAAGAGTGTTCATGGGTCATCTAGTCTGACCCCGGCTCTGCTCATAGAAACAGTGAGTCTGAACGGGTCTCCTGGGACATCTAGTCTGACCCCGGCTCTGCTCATAGAAACAGTGAGTCTGAACGGGTTTCCTGGGTCATCTAGTCTGACCCCGGCTCTGCTCATAGAAACAGTGAGTCTAAACGGGTCTCCTGGGACATCTAGTCTGACCCCGGCTCTGCTCATAGAAACAGTGAGTCAGAAGGGGTTTGCTGGGACATCTAGTGTGACCCCGGCTCTGTTCACAGAAACAGTGAGTCTGACGGGGCCTACTGGGACATCTAGTCTGACCCCGGCTCCACTCATAGAAACAGCGAGGCAGAGGGACCTCCAAGGTCATCTATAGGCCCCATCAGTGAGGGTGTTCAAAGATAGGCTGGACATGCACATGGTGGGCATGTCATGAGCGGAGCCGGCTGGTGCCGGAGGTCAGACTAGATGGCCCAGGAGGCCCCTTCTGACTCGCTCTGTTTCTATGTTTCTAGTCTGACCCAGGCTCTGCCCATAGAAACAGAAGCAGAAGGGGCTCCTGGGGGATCTAGTCTGACCCCGGGCTGCAGCCAGCTCCTCTCTCGACATGCCCGCCATGTGCATATCTAGCCTGTCCTTGAACACCCTCAACGCTGGAGCCCGAACCACCTCCCGTGGGAGCCCATTCAAGCCCATTATATTTCCTCGATATATTATAGATTATATTAATTTTATATAATCAGTAGTGTTGTATTAATAGTGAATGGTAATAACAGTCATGTATTGTAATATATACACATATAGTATGATAGCAAAAAATACTACTAATATATAAGTGTATATATAGTACTTATACTTATGTATAGCAATATATATGTATAGTACAGTGTAATGGTATATAATGATAGTAATGTATTGTGTATATATGTGTACGTGCGTCTATACATAATAGATATACATATAATACAGAAAATATATAACCCACAAATGCATGGATAGTATTGTATAGCAGTATAGGTAAAGCTATAGGTTTCTGACTCCAGGGGGCAGTGCTCATCTCCGTTTCCTCGCCAATGTGGCCAATCTTTGTGCACAGTTTCCATGGTCATGTGGCTAGCGTGACAAAACACCGAAGGGCTATATGCATATATATTTATTTATGTATAATACATATATTATACATTTAAGACATAATAATGTATATAAAGAGATACATATATAGATCACACTATATGTATAAACATATGTAACACTATACATATGTATAACACTATATGAATGTGTGTGTGTATATATATATATAAAATACGCTGTATATGTGTATAACACTATATGAATGTGTGTGTGTATATATATATATAAAATACACTGTATATGTGTGTTTATATATATATATGTGTGTGTGTATATATACATAGCACTGTGTGTGTATATATATATATATAAACTGTATATATGTATATATATAGAACACTATGTATGTGTTTGTATATATATATATATATATATATATTATAAAACTATATATATATATGTATATAGCACTGTATGCATATGTATGTATATAGCACTGTATATATATATAGAACACTGTGTATATATATATATATATAAAATTATATATGTGTGTATATATGTATAAAACTATATATATATATATATATATGTATAAAACTGTGTGTATATATATATATATGTATATGTATAAAACTGTGTGTATATATGTGTGTGTATATATATATGTATACTTATGTATACACATGTATTTAAAACTATTTGTGTGTGTGTGTGCATATATATATATATATACACACACAATTGTACTGTATAGTATAACAGTAACACTAGTGGAATTTTTTATATATATTAATTTATATATAGTACATATATAGTACAAATATACATAATTACATATGTCTTATGTGTATTATATATCATGAAGATTAATATATAAATTAATATGATACCGTGCTTTATTGTGAAAATCAGTATATCAATCTTACATCCATACATTGATATCGATACATTGCGGTCATTGATTTTATTAGTATCATTTCTGGGCATTAATACGGTTGACAACCTTCGGCTGGCAGCAGGTGTGACGAGACGCCCAGAGGGCTGCCCTGGGCCTCCACACCTCTGGCCCGAAGCCCCGAAATTCCCCGGCTTCTTCCTCCCTCCCAACCTTCCTCACAGGGCGGATTTCTTAATTATTATCCATAATAATTTATCATAATTATTATGACGATCATGCAAAAAAAGCCTCAGGGCGGCTCACGACAACAGCAAGACCGATCACAACCCAATACACTATCGAAAAACGGGCGCATCTCGGAACCTCCCTATCGAAATAGAAATATGGAAATTTAGAAATAAACCGTAATATTATACATACGACAGGCTTGTTGGGAGGACCAAGCCGAGCCCATCGGCTTCCCGCCCGGAGCCTGGGAAGCTCCCGTGGTGCCAAAAATCCGAGTCTCGGCGGATTTTCGGCGCTCGGCAAGCGACCCCATCGAAGAAAACCGCCCCATAAAACAGAATCGACACCCCTAAACCGCTCTTTCTCTCTCCCCTTTGTCCTCAGCCAAGTGGAGGCAACGATGGGTAGCCTCTGAGCATAAACCTGACTACGGGAAGTTCAGTCTGACAGCCGGGAACTTCTACGGCGATCGGGAACTGGACAAAGGTTTGGGATATCTCTCTTTCCGCTTTCGGGGGAATTATCTCCTTTGTAAAGTCTTATTTTAACATTCTAAATTTTTATTTACTTACTTACTTACTTACTTACATTTATTTATTTAATTCCCATGAAAAAGGTGGTATGTTCTATAAATTTCTATATTTGGGAGTCATATTTGGGAGGCATAACTCCCAATTTAATCCCATTAACTCAAAATTAACTCCCAATTAGCTCAAAATTGACTCCCTATTAGCTCGAAATTAACTCCGAATTAACTCCCAATTTAATCCCAAGTAACTCAAAATTAACTCCCTATTAGCTCGAAATTAACTCCCAATTAACTCCCAATTTAATCCCAAGTAACTCGAAATTAACTCCCTATTAGCTCAAAATTAACTCCCAAGTAACTCGAAATTAACTCCCAATTAGCTCAAAATTAACTCCCTATTAGCTCGAAATTAACTCTGAATTAACTCCCAATTTAATCCCAAGTAACTCGAAATTAATTCCCTATTAGCTCAAAATTAACTCCCAATTAACTTGAAATTAACTCCCAATTAGCTCAAAATTAACTCCCAATTAGCTCAAAATTAACTCCCAATTAACTCAAAATTAACTCCCTATTAGCTCAAAATTTAATCCCAATTAACTCGAAATTAACTCCCAGTTAACGCAAAATTATCTCCCAATTAACTCCCAATTAAATCCCGGTTAACTCCCAGTTAACTCCCAGTGTAATCCAATTAAACCCCAATTCAATCCCAATTAAATCCCAATTCAACCCAATTCAATCCCAATGTCATCCCAATCTAATCCACTCCAATCCCACTGAAATCCCACCGAAATTTATTTATTTTATGTATTTATTTGGAAATTTATAGGCCGCCCCTTGCCACAAGCCTCGGGGCGGCCCACAACAAGAAAAACAACAAATCCTAATACATTCAGCTTTCCAACCATTAAAATTCGCAAACATCAAAAACTGGCCCCTCTCCAGGTCCGAATTCAAACCGCCACAATACAACACCATAAATAAATTGACATTTAAAATACCGTCTAAATCAAAAGGTCTTCGCCTGGCGCCGAAAAGCAAACAAAGACGGCGCCCGGCGAGCCTCTCTGGGGAGCGCATTCCAGACATGGGGCGCCACCGCCGAGAAGGCCCTGCTCCGGGTACTCGCCCTCCCAATATCTCTCCCGGAGGGCTCCCGGAGGAGGGCATCAGCCGCCGACCGTAGGGGGCGGGAGGGCATATATGGCCGCAGGCGCTCCTTTAGGGACCCGGGACCCAAGCCGTTTCGGGCCTCATAGGTAGGACCCAACACCTCGAATTGGGCCCGGGCTCCAATGGGGAGCCAGTGAAGCTGAGGGAGCACCGGGGGGATGTGAGGAACCCCGCTCCCCTCCCCGCCGCCTCCCCGTCTCCGCGCCCGGCCCTCACCCCACACCCCCCCCGCCGCCCCGCAGGCCTGCGGACCAGCCAGGACGCCCGCTTCTACGCCATCTCCTCCCGCTTCCCGGCCTTCAGCAACCGCGGGCGGCCCCTGGTGCTGCAGTTCAGCGTCAAGCACGAGCAGCGCCTGGACTGCGGCGGCGGCTACGCCAAGCTCTTCCCCGCCGGCCTGGACCAGAGGAACCTGAGCGGGGACTCCGGCTACTACGTCATGTTCGGTGAGCGGGCCGGGGGCCGGGAGATCCGGGGGGGCCCGATTTCCGTCGCCCGAAGGAAGGGCGAAGCAAGCGAAATGCTGATTTGGTCAGGGTCAGGGTCAGGGTCAGGGTCAGGGTTACGGTCAGGGCTAGTGTCAGGGTCAGGGTTAGGGTCAGGGTTAGGTTTAGGTTTAGGGTTACGGTCAGGGTTAGGGTCAGGGTCAGGGTCAGGATCAGGGCTAGTCTCAGGGTCAGGGTCAGGGTCAGGGCTAGTGTCAGGGCTAGTGTCAGGGTCAGGGTCAGAGCTAGTGTCAGGGTTAGGGTCAGGGTCAGGATCAGGGCTAGTGTCGGGGTTAGGCTCAGGGTCAGGATCAGGGCTAGTGTCGGGGTTAGGCTCAGGGTCAGGATCAGGGCTAGTGTCGGGGTTAGGCTCAGGGTCAGGATCAGGGCTAGTGTCGGGGTTAGGCTCAGGGTCAGGATCAGGGCTAGTGTCGGGGTTAGGCTCAGGGTCAGGATCAGGGCTAGTGTCGGGGTTAGGGTCAGGGCTAGTGTCAGGGTCAGGGTCAGGATCAGGGCTAGTGTCGGGGTTAGGGTCAGGGCTAGTGTCAGGGTCAGGGTCAGGATCAGGGCTAGTGTCAGGGTCAGGGCTAGTGTCAGGGCTAGTGTCAGGGTCAGGATCAGGGCTAGTGTCAGGGTCAGGGTCAGGGCTAGTGTCAGGGCTAATGTCAGTGTCAGGGCTAGTGTCAGGGTCAGGGTCAGGGCTAGTGTCAGGGTCAGGGTCAGGATCAGGGCTAGTGTCGGGGTTAGGCTCAGGGTCAGGATCAGGGCTAGTGTCGGGGTTAGGCTCAGGGTCAGGATCAGGGCTAGTGTCGGGGTTAGGGTCAGGGCTAGTGTCAGGGTCAGGGTCAGGATCAGGGCTAGTGTCAGGGTTAGGGTCAGGGCTAGTGTCAGGGTCAGGGTCAGGATCAGGGCTAGTGTCAGGGTCAGGGCTAGTGTCAGGGCTAGTGTCAGGGTCAGGATCAGGGCTAGTGTCAGGGTCAGGGTCAGGGCTAGTGTCAGGGCTAATGTCAGTGTCAGGGCTAGTGTCAGGGTCAGGGTCAGGGCTAGTGTCAGGGTCAGGGTCAGGGTCAGGGCTAGTGTCAGGGCTAGTGTCAGGGTCAGGGTCAGGGTCAGGGCTAGTGTCAGGGCTAATGTCAGTGTCAGGGCTAGTGTCAGGGTCAGGGTCAGGGCTAGTGTCAGGGTCAGGGTCAGGGTCAGGGCTAGGGTCAGGGTCAGGGTCAGAGCTAGTGTCAGGGTTAGGGTCAGGGTCAGGGTCAGGATCTGGGCTAGGGTCAGGGTCAGGATCAGGGCTAGTGTCAGGGTTAGGGTCAGGGTCAGGATCAGGGCTAGTGTTGGGGTTAGGCTCAGGCTCAGGGTTAGGCTCAGGGTCAGGGTCAGGATCAGGGTCAGGGTCAGGGTCAGGGTCCGTTCTTGGCCGTCCGACGGGACTTTGCTCCTGTCCCGGGTTCGGAGCGCTGGCCGCGGCAGGCGGGGCGGGCCCAGGGTTCGAGGGATGGGCTCATGTCCAGGAAGGCATTGATTAATTCAAATTGATTAGTCTAAATTTATCAAATTGAACAATTGGTCTAAATTCGTCGAATTGAACACATGGATTGGTCTAAATTCGTCGAATTGAACACATGGATTGGTCTAAATTTCTCGAATTGAACACACGGATTCAAGTAAAAACATTGATTGATTTTAATTTATGCAATTGAACAAATTGATTGCTTTCAATTTATTCAATTGAACAAATTGATTGATTTCAATTCATTCAATTAAATAAACGTATTGTATTACATTAAATAAATTTATTAAATTCAATTTATTAAATTAAATTTAGGGCACATCTGCCTCGCTCGATTTCTATGTCTCTCCAGGGTCAGACTAGATGACCCTGAGGTCCCATCTGCCTTGCTCTGTTTCTATGCATCTCCGAGCAGAGCCGGGGTCAGACGAGATGGCCCTGAGGTCCCATCATCCTCACTCTGTTTCTATGCATCTCCGAGCAGAGCCGGGGTCAGACTAGATGGCCCTGAGGTCCCATCATCCTCACTCTGTTTCTATGCATCTCCGAGCAGAGCCGGGGTCAGACTAGATGGCCCTGAGCTCCCATCATCCTCACTCTGTTTCTATGTGTCTCCGAGCAGAGCAGGGGTCAGACTAGATGCCCCTGAGATCCCATCTGTCTCGCCCCATTTCCATGTTTCTCCAAGCAGAGCCAGGGTCAGACTAGATGACCCAGATATCCCATCTGCCTCGCTCGGTTTCTATGTGTGTGGGCTTGGGTGGCCACCGGGGAACGTTGTCCTCGGGGTCGCGACGAACTCGGGGGGTTCCTCTTGCAGGTCCCGACATCTGCAGCTCCGACACCAAGAAGGTGCAAGTCCTGTTGAGGTACAAGGACAAGGTGCATCCCATCAAGGAGGAGATCCGGTGTAAGGTAAGGGGAGCATGGATGGTGGAGTTGCAGGGGGCACTGGAGGGCATCTAGTCCAGCCCCGGGATCAGGAGGATGGGATAGTGGAGCTGGAAGGGGTCATGGAGGACATCAAGTCCACCCCCTGGGTTAGGATGATGGAATAGTGGAGCTCGAGGGACCCTGTAGGCCATCTGGTCCACCCCCGGGATCAGGATGATGGGATAGTGGAGCTGGAAGGGGCCCTGGAGGCCATCAAGTCCACCCCCTGGATCAGGATTATGGGATAGTGGAGCTGGAAGGTGCCATGAAGGCCTCAAGTCCAACCCCGGGATCAGGATGATGGGATAGTGGAGCTGGAAGGGGCCATGAAGGCCCTCAAGTCCAACCCCGGGATCAGGATGATGGTATGGTGGAGCTGGAAGGGGCCATGAAGGCCCTCAAGTCCAACCCCGGGATCAGGATGATGGGATAGTGGAGCTGGAAGGGGCCATGAAGGCCCTCAAGTCCAACCCCGGGATCAGGATGATGGGAGAGTGGAGATGGAAAGGTCCATGGAGGCCATGTAGTCCAACCCTGGGATCAGGATGATGGGATGGTGGAGCTGGAAGGGGCCATGGAGGCCATCAAGTCCACCCCCTGGCTTAGGACGATGGGATAGTGGAGTTGGAGGGGCCCCGTAGACCATCCAGTCCATCCCTGGATCAGGATGATGAGATAGTGGAGTTGGTGGTGGCCCTGGAGGACATCCAGGCCCGGCCCCGCCGCCCGCAGTCCTCCCCGTGGTCCTCGCCCCAGGTGGACGCCCTGACCCACCTCTACACGCTGGCGCTGCGGCCCGACCAGACCTACGGCGTGCGCATCGACAACCGGCCCGTGGCCGGCGGCCGCCTGGAGGACGCCTGGGACCTGCTGCCGCCGCGGACGCTGAAGGACCCGGCGGCCAGGAAGCCGGCGGGCTGGGAGGAGCGGGCCGAGGTGGACGACCCCGAGGACACCAAGCCGGAGGTGGGCCGGGGACGATGGGTCCCTCGCCGCGGGGGGGGCGGGCGGTGCAGGGCCGCCTCGGGGACGGCCGCCCGGGGGTCCCCCGGATGGCCAGCGAGGGGCGGTGGGTATGGGAGGAGGGGCGCCTTCACTTGTCCAGGGCTGGGGGGGGGTCCGTAGCCCATGTGCCACCACGGGGAAGGCCCCGCTCCGGGGGGACACCATCCTGGCCTCCAAGCAGGTCTCCCGGGGGTCCCCCGGATGGTCAGCGTGGGGCGGTGGGTATGGGAGGAGGGGCGCCTTCATTTGTCCAGGGCTGGGAGGGGAGTCCGTAGCCCATGTGCCACCACGGGGAAGGCCCCGCTCCGGGGGGACACCATCCTGGCCTCCAAGCAGGTCTCCCGGGGGTCCCCCAGATGGTCAGCGAGGGGCGGTGGGTGTGCGAGGAGGGGCACCTTCACTTGTCCAGGGCTGGGAGGGGAGTCCGTAGCCCATGTGCCACCACGGGGAAGGCCCCGCTCTGTGGGGGGGCACGCTCCTGGTCTCCAAGGTCTCCTGAAGGACCTTCAGAGGGGGCCAATAGATATGGGGGTAGGAGCTCCTTCACATATCCAGGGCTGGGGGGTAGTCCGTAGCCCATGTGCCACCACGGGGGAGGCCCCGCTCCGGGGGGACACCATCCTGGCCTCCAAGCAGGTCTCATGGGGTCCTCCAGATGGTCAGCGAGGGGCGGTGGGTATGGGAGGAGGGGCGCCTTCACTTGTCCAGGGCTGGGGGGGGGGGAGTCCGTAGCCCATGTGCCACCACAGGGGAGGCCCCGCTCCGGGGGGACACCATCGTGGTCTCCAAGGCCTCCTGAAGGACCTGCAGAGACGGCTGGAATATAGAGAAGGCGGAGCTCCGGATAGCTAGGTGTGGGAGGGGATTCCGTAGCCCGTGTGCCACCACCGTTGTATCTGGAAGCCCGTAGCCCATGTGCCACCACGGGGAAGGCCCCGCTCCGGGGGGGGGCACCCTCTTGGTCTCTTCCATGGAGGTCTCCTGAATGACCCTCAGAGATGGCCGATATATATGGGAGGAGGAGCTCCTTCTAATATCCAGGTGCGGGAGGGGAGTCCGTAGCCCATGTGCCACCACGGTTGTCTCTGGCAGCCCGGAGCCCATGTGCCACCACCAAGCAGGCCCCGCCGTGGGGAGCCACCCCCCCCCCGGTCTCCCCCAATGAGTCCTCTTGAAGAAGGACCTCCAACCAGGAAGTTGTGGGGTCCATATAGGAAGCCCCCCTCCAGGTCAGGGAGGGGATTCCAGAACCCATGTGCCATGCCACAAGCCATGTGCCACCACCCGCCCGGCCTGGCACTGCGGAGCTGCCCCCCGCTCTCCCCCCCCCGAGGAGCAGGGCCCCCAGGACACCATAGGGGGTGGCGAGAGCCACGGACTGGGACCCCCCAGTGCGGGGCTGGGCTGGATGACCTCTGGGGACCCCGGGGCCCATTCTCCCCGTTTTCCCCCCCAGGACTGGGACCTGCCCGAATTCCTGGAGGACACCAGCGCCCATCAGCCCCCGGACTGGGACCCGGCCACCCGCGGCCCCTGGAGGCCCCCGCTGCTGCGCAACCCCCTCTACCGGGTAGGCAACCCCCCCAAACCCCCTCCGGGGGGGGTCCCCAGCCGTGGCGCATGGGCCTGAGCCCCGTCCCTCTGCCCCGCAGGGCGCCTGGCGGCCCCGCCGGATTCCGAACCCCAGCTTCCGCGGCCCGTGGCCCCACCCGGAGGTGCCCAACCCGGCCTACGCGCCCGACCCCGGGCTGGCCGTCTACGAGGACATCGGGGTGCTAGGGCTGGAGCTGTGGCAGGTGAGGCGGGGGACCCCCGGGGGGCATCTAGTCTGACCCCGGCTCTGTGCAGAGGAACATAGGAACAGAGTGAGGCAGGTGGGACCTCAGGGTCATCTAGTCTGACCCGGCTCTGCTCGGAGACGCGTAGGAACAGAGCGAGGCAGATGGGACCTCAGGGGCATCTAGTCTGACCCCGGCTCTGCTCGGAGACGCATAGAAACAGAGCGGGGCAGATGGGACCTCAGGGGCATCTAGTCTGACCCCGGCTCTGCTCGGTGATGCATAGAAACAGAGCAGGGCAGATGGGACCTCAGGGGCATCTAGTCTGACCCGGCTCTGCTCAGAGACGCATAGAAACAGAGCGAGGCAGATGGCACCTCAGGGGCATCTAGTCTGACCCTGGCTCTGGGCAGAGGAACATGGAAACCGAGCGAGGCAGATGGGACCTCAGGGCCATCTAGTCTGACCCCGGCTCTTCTTGGAGAAACATAGAAACAGAGTGAGGATGATGGGACCTCAGGGGCATCTAGGCTGACCCCGGCTCTGCTCGGAGAGGCATAGAAACCGAGCGAGGCAGATGGGACCTCAGGGTCCTCGAATCTGACCCCGGCTCCCCTCAGAGGTACATAGAAACAGAGGGAGGCAGATGGGACCCCGGGGGCATCTAGTCTGACCCCGGCTCCCCTCAGAGGGATATAGAAACAGAGGGCAGCGGAAGGGGCCTCTGGGGCATCTAGTCTGACCCTCTGCCCCCCCCCCCGGCAGGTGCGATCCGGGACCATCTTCGACAACTTCCTCCTCACGGACGACGAGGACTACGCCGAAGAATTCGGGGAGGACACCTGGGGGGAGACACAGGTAACGGGGGGCCCCCCCCCGCCGGCGCTCGGCCGCCTTCCGGGGTCGGGTCACCCGACCCCAGCCGCCCCCCCGCCCCCGCCCCGATCTCAGCTGCCGCCTCCTTGAGGACTAGCCCCTTAGGCAGCCTGTACCCTCTCCTCCCAGGAGCCCGAGCGGGAGATGCACCGGCGGCAGATGGAGGCGGAGCAGCCGCGGGGCCGCCGAGGACCCCAGAAGGCGCCTGGGAAGGGGGAGCTCTGACAGACACCCCGTTTTCGCAGCCGGCCCCCCCCCCTCCGCCCCCCTCCCCACCGCCGTTCTGCTCCCTCGTTGAGGACTAGCCCCTTCGGCGGGCCGTTGCGTGCGGCCCGCCGCTCAATAAAAGGGGGGCTGCCTGGACTCCCATGGTGCACCTGTGATCTCTGGGCGGCTTGGGGGGCACAAAGGGGGGGCCCGGGGCCCGGGAGGTGTTTCTTGGGGGGCTGGAGGGGGGAGGGGGGAGCCCCCTCAGGGGCTCTGGACCCCTTAAGGTATTTGGGGGGTTGGATCGGGGGGGGCTGAGCCCCGGGGGGGTTGGGGCGCGGGATCGCCCTCGGGGGGGTCAATGTGGGGGGGCCCAGCCCCGGGAGGGACTGGGGGGGCCCCCAAAATGGGCGCCGCTGGGGCTCTCTGCCCCCAAACCGTCGCGATGGGGAAAGGGGGCGGGGCTTCGCCAGCCGCCCCGGGAGGGGCTGAAAGGGGGCGGGGCTGGAGCAGCCCCTTTGATGGCGTAGCTCCGCCCCCCCCTTTCGCTGGTCCCTCCAGTTCGGGGCTGCCAAGCCCCAGCAGCTTGGGGGCGGGGCTTCGTGGCTGGCAGGGGGTGGGGCTTGAGCAACCCCATTGATAGCGTAGCTCCGCCCCTCTTTTTGCTGGTCCCTCCGGTTGAGGGGCGCCGAGCGCCGGCACCTTGGGGGCGGGGCTTCGCCATCTTCTGCGGGGGGGGCTGGCAGGGGGCGGGGCTTGAGCCCTTTGAGTAGCGTAGCTCCGCCCCCCGCTTTTGGTCGCTCTGGTTCGGGGGCGCTGAGCGGCTTCGCGATGCACTGCGGTGGCTGGCAGGGGGCGGGGCTTGAGCAGCCGCTTTGATGGCGTAGCTCCGCCCCCCCTTTCGCTGGTCCCTCCAGTTCGGGGCCGCTGAGCCCCGGCGACTTGGGGGCGGGGCTTCGCCATCCGCTGCGGTGGCTTGTAGGGGGCGGGGCTTGCGCGACCCCATTGATGGCGTAGCTGCGCCCCCACTTTTGGTCCCTCCGGTTCGGGGGGCGCTGAGGGGCTTCGCCATCCGCTGCGGTGGCTGGCAGGGGGCGGGGCTTGAGCAGCCCCATTGATGCGTAGCTCCGCCCCCCCTTTCGCTGGTCCCTCCAGTTCGGGGCCGCCGAGCGCCGGCGACTTGGGGGCGGGGCTTCGCCACCCGCCGCGCGGGGGGCTGCAAGGGGGCGGGGCTTGAGTCGTCCCATTGAGTGACGTCGCTGGCGCCGCGCTCCGCCGGGGGCGCCGCGGGCGCCGCTGCCTCTTTCGCCCCGCCCCCTCCTCGCTAGCCACGCCCCTCCGGGGGGGAGGCGGAGGAAGATGGCGGCGCTGGGGCCCCTGGCGAGCGGAGCGCAGGTAGGGGCTCTGCCGCGGGGGTGGGGGGGGCCCGGGGGCCACGTGACCCGCCCTCCCCGCCGGGGGGGGGCTTTCCCTGCCTCCTGCCGGCCTAGCCGGCCGTTCCGCCCGGCTTTCGCCCCCCCCTCCGGCGGCGGGATCGGCGCCTCAGCGGCCCCCCCCCGCTGGGGGCGGGGGGCAACTCCTCCCCGGGCGGCCCCCCCCCACCCGCCCGTCGGGGTCGCCCCGGCCCGCCGGCGCCGCTCCCCGCGCCCTGCGGGGCCGCCCCGGCGGCGCCCGGTGTTTTGGACTACGACTCCCGGCATGCCCCGGCGCGGGCGGCGGCGGCGGGGGCCGCTGGGGGCGCGAGGCCGGCGGCGCAGGCCCGGCCGCGCGTTGCTGAGGGGCAGCGGCGGCGGCGGGGGGGGGGTCGGTTCTCTGCCGCGTCCGCGCGGCCCGGCTCGGCGATGGGCGAGGATCCGCCGCAGGTGCCGCGATCGCGCCGCAATGAGCGGGTTGATTAGCGCGGGGCGATCGGCTGGGGGGGCGGCGGGGTGACGTCACGGGTGGGGCTGGGGGGGGCGCTGTGGCGGTGGCGGGAGGCTGCGGCCCGGCGGCCTCCCGGCGAGGGGGCTGCAATGCCGCCCGCGCTGGGGATGATGGGAGTGCGGGGACCGGCGCGGCGGGATGCGGGGCGGCTGGATCCCAGCCCCGGATCCCGGAGCATCCGGATTCAGCCCCGCCGGATCCCGGGCCAGCCTGAGTGGCCAGATCCGGCAGCGCTGGATCGCAGCCCAGCCGGACCTGGCACGGCCGGATCCCAGCCCATGTGGAGCAGCTGGATCCTGCACAGCTGGATCGCGGCCCAGCTGGATCTGGCACAGCGGGATTCCAGCATGCCTGGTTCCAGCCCCTTTGGATCTCGCACATCTTTGTCCAGCTGGTCTGGATCACAGCCGCCCTGGGTCCCAGCCCGGCCGGATCCCGCACCGCTGGATTCCAGCCCATCTGGGTCCCAGCCCATCTGGATCATTCCTCTCCACATCCAGCAAGCCTGCATCCCGGCAAACCTGGATCTATGGATCCTGCACCGCTGGAACTCAGCCCATCTGGATTCTAGTCCCTGTGGATCCAGCCCGCCTGCATGCTGCGTGCCTGGATCCCAGCACAGCTGGATCCCGGCCCATCTGGATGCGTCCCATCCAGATCCAGCACTCCTGGATCCTAACCCACCTGGATCCCGGCCCATCTGGATCCGTCCCGTCCAGATCCAGCACTCCTGGATCCCGGCCCATGTGGCTCCGTCCCGTCCAGATCCAGCGCTCCTGGATCCTAACCCAGCTGCATCCCGGCCCATGTGGCTCCGTCCCGTCCAGATCCAGCGCTCCTGGATCCTAACCCGGCTGGATCCCGGCCCATCTGGATCCATCCCGTCCAGATCCAGCGCTCCTGGATCCCGGCCCATGTGGATCTGTCCCGTCCAGATCCAGCACTCCTGGATCCTAACCCGCCTGGATCCCGGCCCATGTGGATCCGTCTCGTGCAACTCCAGCACACCTGGATCCTAACCCGTCTGGATCCCGGCCCATGTGGATCCGTCCCATCCAGATCCAGCACTCCTGGATCCTAACCCAGCTGGATCCCGGCCCATCTGCATCTGTCCCATCCAGAGCCAGCACTACTGGATCCTAACCCATCTGGATCCTGGCCCATGTGGATCCATCCCGTGCAACTCCAGCACACCTGGCTCCTAACCCGGCTGGATCCCGGCCCATCTGGATCTGTCCCGTCCAGATCCAGCCATTTGTGTCCATCACACCTGGATCCCAGCCCACCTGGATCCCAGCCCACCTGGATCCCGGCCCCTCTCGGTCCACCACATCCGGATCCAGCCCATCCCGGGGGGCCGGGGGGGATCCAGCGCATGAAATTGATTCAATTTAATCAAGCTTTTCCTCCCGTCTTTAATGGCAGCAGCTCAGCTTCAAATCAATAGCCAAGATCAGAGCAATCAATAATCCAATATTTATTGATTAATCCGGGATATTTCTAGCACGGCCAATCAGATTTGTCCACTCCAAATCTATAAATACGGCAATATATATGTCAATATATATATATATATAAATATGAATATCGCCCAGCAATAAAGCGTCTCAGCGCAGCTTCAAATCAATAATGAAGATCAGAGCAATCAATAATCCAATATTTATTGATTAATCTGAGATATTTCGATCAGATTTGTCTCTGGACGGCTTTCGGCAAATCTATACATACGGCAATATATATGCATAGCATACTGACCCCAAAGAACAATAAACTAGATACCCTACGACTGAAATAATTGACTTAATTAATTTAGCAATTTAATAACTTTAATTTAGTGAATTAAGTTGATATGTATAGTGTTGATATGATAAACATAAATATATGTTTTTCTATAAGAGATATAAATTATATATAAATGAATTACATAATCTATTTGAGGCTGTCGCAAAGAAATGCAAGCACATATTTTCAATTCATAAATAAAAACGTACAAATAAAAAATATACTAATTTCTATTTTAATATAAACATTTAAATATGTATTTGATATTTATACATTACATTAAATATAATACAATAAATATAAGTATGTATTTATTTTTTTTTAATTGATACAATTGCTAGTATACTTTATACTGACTGAAATAAATTGATTAAAATAGTTATAATGAGATTTCAAATCTCGATGTTTATGAGCGGAGCCGGGGTCAGACTAGATGGCCCTGAGGTCCCATCTGCCTCGCTCGGTTTCTATGGGTCTCTGAGCAGAGCCGGGGTCAGACTAGATGCCCCTGAGGTCCCATCATCCTCGCTCTGTTTCTATGCCTCTCCGAGCAGAGCCGGGGTCAGACTAGATGCCCCTGAGGTCCCATCATCCTCGCTCTGTTTCTATGCCTCTCCGAGCAGAGCTGGGGTCAGACTAGATGCCCCTGAGGTCCCATCATCCTCGCTCTGTTTCTATGCCTCTCTGAGCAGAGCCGGGGTCAGACCAGATGCCCCTGAGGTCCCATCTGCCCCGTTCTGTTTCTATGCATCTCCGAGCAGAGCCGGGGTCAGACTAGATGCCCCTGAGGTACCATCTGCCCCGTTCTGTTTCTATGCATCTCCGAGCAGAGCCGGGGTCAGACTAGATGACCCATGAGGCCCCTTCTGCCTCTCTCGGTTTCTTCCCGAGCAAACGGCCATCCTTGGGGCAGCCAATTGCCCCGGAGCCGAGGCGAGGGGGTCCCTCTTCCCCCTTTTCTACCCCAGGGCGTGCCCAGCTCATGCGGACGCCGCTTTGCTGGGCCCTTGCGAAACTGCCTCCCAGCAGCCGGGAGAGGAAGGAAGCTCTTGGGCAACCCATGCGCCACAGCGCGAGGCCTCCTGCCGCCACGCCTCCTGTTCGGCGGCCCCTCGGCAGCCCTGGAGGGTGGAGGATGGGTGTTGGGGGCGCGAGGGGGCTCAAGGGACGGGCACCCCACGTGCCCCCAGCTCCCCACACTCCCATCTTGCTGCAATTGGCCTGACTGGGGCAGATGGGCCCCGCATCCTCAAGAAACCCCATGTTTCTCTGAGCAGAGCCGGGGTCAGACTAGATGACCCTGAGGTCCCATCTGCCTCGCTCTCTTTCTCTGTTTCTCTGGGCAGAGCTGGGGTCAGACTAGATGACCCTGAGGTCCCATCTGCCTCGCTCTCTCTCTCTCTTTCTCTGGGCAGAGCCGGGGTCAGACTAGATGACCCTGAGGGCCCATCTGCCTCGCTCGCTTTCTATGTTTCTTCGTTTCTAGACTATATTTAGCATCCAATTTTTCTCTCAAATATAAAGCCTTTGATGAGAGGAAGATTTAAAATAACTTCTCAAGTTTTGGGCGTTCGGAAAGTGTACGGTGTTGTCTTTTAATATGTGTTTCTTGTAGTGAAATTACATCTAATTTCAATTTTTTTAGTTGAGAAAAAACCCTTTTCCTCTCGAACGGTGCATTTAATCCATGTAAATTGTCTTTTAATATGTGTTTCTTGTAGGGAAATTACATCTAATTTCAATTTTTTTAGCTGAGAAAAAATCCTTTTGAACGGTGCATTTAATCCATGTAAATTGTCTTTTAATATGTGTTTCTTGTAGGGAAATTACATCTAATTTCAATTTTTTAGCTGAGAAAAATCCTTTTGAACGGTGCATTTAATCCATGTAAATTGTCTTTTAATATGTGTTTCTTGTAGGGAAATTACATCTAATTTCAATTTTTTTAGCTGAGAAAAAATCCTTTTGCACGGTGCATTTAATCCATGTAAATTGTCTTTCAATATGTGTTTCTTGTAGGGAAATTACATCTAATTTCAATTTTTTTAGCTGAGAAAAAATCCTTTTGAACGGTGCATTTAATCCTTGTAAATTGTCTTTCAATATGTGTTTCTTGTAGGGAAATTACATCTAATTTCAATTTTTTAGTTGAGAAAAAATCCTTTTGAACGGTGCATTTAATCCATGTAAATTGTCTTTTAATATGTGTTTCTTGTAGGGAAATTACATCTAATTTCAATTTTTTTAGTTGAGAAAAACTCCTTTTCCTCTCGAACGGTGCATTTAATCCATGTAAATTGTCTTTTAATATGTGTTTCTTGTAGGGAAATTACATCTAATTTCAATTTTTTTAGTTGAGAAAAAGCCTTTTGAACGGTGCATTTAATCCATGTAAATTGTCTTTTAATATGTGTTTCTTGTAGACAAATTACATCTAATTTCAATGTTCGAAGCTGAGAAAAAGTCCTTTTCCTCATTTAATCCATGTATGTTCAGACAGAGTAATTCAATTTTTCCTTTTATTTTAAAAGCAAGATTTATAAGATACGTATTTATTTATATTTAGTCTCGCTTCTACATTGTCTCTTTTCTTTTGATTCCGGTAACTGTTCCTCCTCATCCTGAATTTTAGTCGCTTTTTCTCCTCCTCCTGCCGTTTTCGTTCAGGCCGCTCTCCATCTTCGAACGAGCTTCCGAATTTTTCATAAAAATCCTGAGCCTTGAAGATCGAATCCAGGCTAAATCTCCTAGAATTCCCGGTAAAAAATATGCTTTGCGATGTTATTCCTCTGTACCTAATTCCTCTATCGATCAACTTGGACGGGAAAAATCCTCTCTTGATCAACTTGGACGGGAAAAATCGGTATTTCTTCCGTCCGTCTCCGATCCTCCACGGTATTCCGGAAAAAGAAATGTGATCGAATCCAGGCTAAATCTCCTAGAATTCCCGGTAAAAAATATGCTTTGCGATGTTATTCCTCTGTACATAATTCCTCTCTTGATCAACTTGGACGGGAGAAATCGGTATTTCTTCCGTCCGTCTCCGATCCTCCACGGTATTCCGGAAAAAGAAATGTGATCGAATCCAGGCTAAATCTCCTAGAATTCCCGGTAAAAAATATGCTTTGCGATGTTATTCCTCTGTACATAATTCCTCTCTTTATCAACTTGGACGGGAGAAATCGGTACTTCCGTCCTCCGATCTTCCATGGTATTTGTTCCGGAAAAATCCCGGAACAAAGGTTTCTTTGCAAGGGGGTGGCATATAAATATGGAAATAAAATAAAATAAATCTAAACTCAATTCCTCTTGTTATCAACTTGGACGTGAGAAATCGGTACGTCTTCCGTCCTCCAATCCTCCATGGTATTCCGGAAAAATCACATTTCAACATAATTCCTCTCTTTCTCAACATGGACATGAGAAATCGGTACTTCTTCCGACCGTCTCCAGTCCATGGGATTTGTTCCGGAAAAATCACATTTCAACATAATTTCTCTCTTTCCCTACATGGACATGACAAATCAGTACTTCTTCCGTTCTTCTCTTATCCTCCATGGTATTCCGGAAAAATCACATTTCAACATAATTCCTATGTTTATCAACTTGGACATGAGAAATCGGTACTTCTTCCGACCGTCTCCAGTCCTTCATGGGATTTGTTCCGGAAAAATCACATTTCAACATAATTCCTCTCTTTCTCAACATGGACATGAGAAATCGGTACTTCTTCCGACCGTCTCCAGTCCTTCATGGGATTTGTTCCGGAAAAATCACCTTTCAACATAATTACTATCTTTATCAACTTGGACGTGAGAAATTGGTACTTCTTCCGTCCGTGTCCGACCCTCCATGGTCTTTGTTCCGGAAAAATCTCATCTGAACTCAATTCCTCTCATTCTCAACTTGGACATGAGATATCGGTACGTCTTCCGTCCTTCTCTTATCTTCCATGGCATTTATTCCGGAAAAATCACATTTCAACATAATTCTTCTCTTTCTCAACATGGACATGAGAAATCGGTACTTCTTCCAACCGTCTCCAATCCTCCATGGGTTTTGTTCCGGAAAAATCACATTTTAATTCCTCTCTTTATCAACTTGCACGTGAGAAATCGGTACTTCTTCCATCCTTCTCCGACCGTCCATGGTGTTCGTTTCGGGAAAAATTGCATCTGAACATAATTCCTCTCATTCTCATCTTGGACGTGAGAAATCGGTACATCTTCCGTCCATCTCCGATCCTCCGTGGTATTCCGGAAAAGTCCCATCTGAACATAATTCCTCTCATTCTCAACTTGGACATGAGAAATCAGTACTTCTTCCGTCCTTCTCTTATCCTCCATGGTTTTTATTCCGGAAAAATCACATTTCAACATAATTCCTCTCTTTCTCAACATGGACATGAGAAATCGGTACTTCTTCCGACTGTCTCCAGTCCTCCATGGGATTTGTTCCGGAAAAATCCCATCTGAACACAATTCCGCACTTTTATCAACTTGGACGTGAAAAATCGGTACTTCTTCCGTCCGTCTCCGACCCTCCATGGTGTTCGTTTTTGGAAAAATCGCATCTGAACACAATTCCTCTCGTCGTCAATCGGTACTTCTTCCATCCGTCTCTGATCCTCCATGGTATTTGTTTCGGAGAAATCTCATCTGAACATAATTCCTCTCATTCTCAACTTGGACGTGAGAAATTGGTACTTCGGTCCTCCTCCTCCAATCCTCCATGGTATTTCTTCTGAAAAAATCACATCGGAACCCAATTCCTCTCTTTATCAACTTGGATGGGAGAAATCAGTACTTCTTCCGTCCTTCTCCGACCCCCCATGGTGAACACAATTCCTCTTGTTGTCAATCGGTACTTCTTCCGTCCGTCTCCGATCCTCCATGGGATTTGTTCCGGAAAAATCGCATCTTAATTCCTCTCATTCTCAACATGGACATGAGAAATCGGTACTTCTTCAGTCCGTCTCCGATCCTCCATGGGATTTGTTTCAAAAAAATCGCATTTTAATTCCTCTCTTTATCAACTTGGATGTGAGTAATCGGTACTTCTTCAGTCCGTCTCCGATCCTCCATAGGATTTGTTTCAAAAAAATCGCATTTTAATTCCTCTCTTTATCAACTTGGACTTGAGTAATTGGTAATTCTTCCGTCCGTCTCCCATCCTCCATGGGATTTGTTTCAAAAAAATCGCATTTTAATTCCTCTCTTTATCAACTTGGACGTGAGTAATTGGTACTTCTTCCGTCCGTCTCCGATCCTCCATGGGATTTGTTTCGGAAAAATCACATTTGAACCTAATTCCTCTCTTTATCAACTTGGACATGAGAAATCGGTACTTCTTCAGTCCGTCTCCGATCCTCCATGGGATTTGTTTCAAAAAAATCGCATTTTAATTCCTCTCTTTATCAACTTGGACGTGAGTAATCGGTATTTCTTCCGTCCGTCTCCGATCCTCCACGGTATTTATTCCGGAAAAATCACATTTCAACGTAATTCCTCTCTTTATCAACTTGGACAGGAGAAATCGGTACTTCCGTCCTCCGATCTTCCATGGTATTTGTTCCGGTAAAATCCTGGAACAAAGGTTTCTTTGCAAGGGGGTGGCATATAAATTTGGAAATAAAATAAAATAAAATAAATCTAAACTCAATTCCTCTTGTTATCAACTTGGACGTGAGAAATCGGTACGTCTTCCGTCCTCCAATCCTCCATGGTATTCCGGAAAAATCACATTTCAACATAATTCCTCTCTTTCTCAACATGGACATGAGAAATCGGTACTTCTTCTGACCGTCTCCAGTCCTCCATGTGATTGGTTCCGGAAAAATCACATTTGAACCTAATTCCTCTGTTTATCAACTTGGACATGAGAAATCGGTACTTCTTCCGTCCGTCTCCGATCCTCCACGGTATTTGTTCCGGAAAAATCACATCTTAATTCCTCTCTTTATCAACTTGGACGTGAAAAATCGGTACTTTTCCATCCGTCTCCGATCCTCCATGGGATTTGTTCCATAAAAAATCACATTTTAATTCCTCTCTTTATCAACTTGGATGTGAGAAATCTACTTCTTCCGTCCGTCTCCGATCCTCCATGGTATTTGTTTTGGAAAAATCGCATCTTAATTCCTCTTTATCAACTTGAATGTGAGAAATCGGTACTTCTTCCGTCCGTCTCCGATCCTCCACGGTATTTGTTCCGGAAAAATCACATCTTAATTCCTCTCTTTATCAACTTGGACGTGAGAAATCGGTACTTTTCCATCCGTCTCCGATCCTCCATGGGATTTGTTCCATAAAAAATCACATTTTAATTCCTCTCTTTATCAACTTGGATGTGAGAAATCTACTTCTTCCGTCCGTCTCCGATCCTCCATGGTATTTGTTTCGGAAAAATTGCATCTTAATTCCTCTTTATCAACTTGAATGTGAGAAATCGGTACTTCTTCCGTCCGTCTCCGATCCTCCACGGTATTTGTTCCGGAAAAATCACATCTTAATTCCTCTCTTTATCAACTTGGACGTGAGAAATCGGTACTTTTCCGTCCGTCTCCGATCCTCCATGGGATTTGTTCCATAAAACATCACATTTTAATTCCTCTCTTTATCAACTTGGACGTGAGAAATCTACTTCTTCCGTCCGTCTCCGATCCTCCATGGTATTTGTTCCAGAAAAATCACATCTTAATTCCTCTCTTTATCAAGTTGGACGTGAGAAATCGGTACTTTTCCATCCGTCTCCGATCCTCCATGGGATTTGTTCCATAAAAAATCACATTTTAATTCCTCTCTTTATCAACTTGGACGTGAGAAATCTACTTCTTCCATCCGTCTCCGATCCTCCATGGTATTTGTTTCGGAAAAATCGCATCTTAATTCCTCTTTATCAACTTGAATGTGAGAATCGGTACTTCTTCCGTCCGTCTCCGATCCTCCACGGTATTTGTTCCGGAAAAATCACATCTTAATTCCTCTCTTTATCAACTTGGACATGAGAAATCGGTACTTCTTCCGTCAGTCTCCGATCCTCCATGGTATTTGTTCCATAAAAAATCACATTTTAATTCCTCTCTTTATCAACTTGGACGTGAGAAATCTACTTCTTCCGTCCGTCTCCGATCCTCCATGGTATTTGTTTCGGAAAAATCGCATCTTAATTCCTCTTTATCAACTTGAATGTGAGAAATCGGTACTTCTTCCGTCCGTCTCCGATCCTCCACGGTATTTGTTCCGGAAAAATCACATCTTAATTCCTCTCTTTATCAACTTGGACGTGAGAAATCGGTACTTTTCCATCCGTCTCCGATCCTCCATGGGATTTGTTCCGGAAAAATCACATCTTAATTCCTCTCTTTATCAACTTGGACGTGAGAAATCGGTACTTTTCCATCCGTCTCCGATCCTCCATGGGATTTGTTCCATAAAACATCACATTTTAATTCCTCTCTTTATCAACTTGGACGTGAGAAATCTACTTCTTCCGTCCGTCTCCGATCCTCCATGGTATTTGTTCCGGAAAAATCGCATCTTAATTCTTGTCTTTATCAACTTGGATATGAGAAATCAGTACTTCTTCCGTCCATCTCCGATCCTCCACGGTATTTGTTCCGGAAAAATCACATCTTAATTCCTCTCTTTATCAACTTGGACGTGAGAAATCGGTACTTTTCCATCCGTCTCCGATCCTCCATGGGATTTGTTCCATAAAAAATCACATTTTAATTCCTCTCTTTATCAACTTGGACATGAGAAATCTACTTCTTCCATCCGTCTCCGATCCTCCATGGTATTTGTTCCAGAAAAATCACATCTTAATTCCTCTCTTTATCAAGTTGGACGTGAGAAATCGGTACTTTTCCATCCGTCTCCGATCCTCCATGGGATTTGTTCCATAAAAAATCACATTTTAATTCCTCTCTTTATCAACTTGGACGTGAGAAATATACTTCTTCCGTCCGTCTCCGATCCTCCATGGGATTTGTTCCATAAAAAATCACATTTTAATTCCTCTTTTTATCAACTTGGACGTGAGAAATCTACTTCTTCCGTCCGTCTCCGATCCTCCACGGTATTTGTTCCAGAAAAATCACATCTTCCTGATCATTAGATTTTTATGGTTTATCATGTACGGTCCTTTCCGGATCTTCTTACAAATTTAACATCGCTTGATAATTTATACTTTCTTACATATCTTGAATCGACTCTATAAACCAAGTCAGTCTCTCTTCCAATCTCTTCCTTCTCCGGATCAAGAGCGTCTACTAGCATAGTATTTATTAAATCTCTTGGATTCTCAATTTTTCCCTCTGGTATATTAAATTTCAGATATTTAGACGCCTTCTCCATCCCCAGTTCGGTGACTGAATCCCATAGTTATTTGTATTAATTTTTATTTGTGTTAATTATTTGTATTAATTCTTCCCTTTCTCTGTCCATCTTTTCGTTTTTCTTATCAGTATCTTCAGTTTTCTTCCTCATTTCTTGCATTTCTTCTTCATTTTGTCCCGTTCGAAGTCGAGCGTCTGCAAGTTGATGCTTCGTCTCCAAAACACGACTATCCTTTTTCGTAAATCGCTATTGTAAAAACATAATGTTTTAATTGTGGCGGAAAGTGGCTTAGATGTTGTCCCTTCTGTAAATTTTTATTGAGTTTGTTAGTGATTTACTTATTGATTTATTGATTTTTGGATTTACATACAAATCCAAAATAATAAATCCAAAATAAAATAACATATCCAAACAAATCCAGAATAACAAATCCAAAATAACATGTTACAGGTTATTTTATTGTATTTCCATTGTACGGATTGTGCGCCGTCCCGAGATGCAAGGCACGAGGGAGGGCATAGGAAAATTGTCGATATATAAATTAATGATAAATATCCGGTTCATCCAGTCGTTCGCTTTGTTCCGAGCCAATTTTGGAATGGGGCCTTGAATAGGCTCTGGAGATGCTTGTATTGTCGGAAGGGCCATTTGTGAGTCTTTTTGGAGCCGGGGGTCAGACTAGATGACCCGGAGGACCCTTCTGCCTTGCTCGGTTTCTATGTTTCTCTTGAGTGGAGCCGGGGTCAGACTAGATGACCCAGGACGCCCCTTCTGCCTTGCTCGTTTCTGTGTTTCTCTGAGTGGAGCCGGGTCAGACTAGATGACCCTGGAGGCCTCTTCTGCCTCACTGTCTATGTTTCTTTGAGTGGCGCCGGGGTCAGACTAGATAGCCCAGGAGGCCCCTTCTGCCTTGCTATGTTTCTGTGTGTCTCTGAATGGAGCCGGGGTCAGACTAGATGACCCTGGAGGTCCCTTCTTCCTCGCTGTTTTTCTATGTGTCTCTGAGCAGAGCTGGGGTCAGACTAGATGACCTTGGAGGCCCCTTCTGCCTCGCTCTGATTCTATGTGTGTCTGAGCGGACCCAGATTCAGACTAGATGGCCTCGCAGACCCTTCCTGCCCCTCTCTCTCTTCCTATGCATCTCCGAGCAGAGCCGGGTCAGACTAGATGGCCCGGAGGCCCCTTCTGCCTCGCTGTTTTTCTATGTGTCTCTGAACGGAGCTGGGGTCAGACTAGATGCCCCAGAGGCCCCTTCTGCCTCGCTCTGTTTCGGTTTCTATGAGCAGAGCCGGGGTCAGACTACATAGCCCAGGAGGCCCCTTCTGCCTTGCTATGTTCCTGTGTGTCTCTGAATGGAGCCGGGGTCAGACTAGATGACCCTGGAGATCCCTTCTTCCTCGCTGTTTTTCTATGTGTCTCTGAGCAGAGCCAGGGTCAGACCAGATGCCCCTGAGGCTCCATCTGCCTCGCTCTCTTTCTATGTGTCTGAGCAGAGCCGGGCTCAGACTAGATGCCCCTGAGGCCCCATCTGCCTCGCTCTCTTTCTATGTGTCTGAGCAGAGCCGGGGTCAGACCAGATGCCCCTGAGGCCCCATCTGCCTCGCTCTCTTTCTATGTGTCTGAGCAGAGCCGGGGTCAGACTAGATGCCCCTGAGGCCCCATCTGCCTCGCTCTCTTTCTATGTGTCTGAGCAGAGCCGGGGTCAGACTAGATGCCCCTGAGGCCCCATCTGCCTCGCTCTCTTTCGATGTGTCTGAGCAGAGCCGGGCTCAGACTAGATGCCCCTGAGGCCCCATCTGCCTCGCTCTCTTTCGATGTGTCTGAGCAGGGCCGGGGTCAGACTAGATGCCCTCGCAGGCCCCCTTCGGCCTCGCTGGCTTCCTACGTCTCTCCGAGGGCAGCCGGGCTCAGACCAGATAGTCCGGGAGGACAAGTTGCCCACGTTCAGACAGTCCCCGAGACACTCAGGTTGCCCTCCAGCGCCTCTTCCCCTTCTGCCCTTAGAGGTGGATCCAGACGAATAAATCCGTTTATTTTCGGAGCCGCCAGCAGGTGGCAGCAAAGAGCCGCCGAAAAAGAGAGGGGCTGTTACAGCATTAATTGCCCCAGGCCGGCGGCCAAGATTGGTCTGGCGGTAATAAGGAAATAACTGATTAAGAAAAAATATATTTGTGTATATAAATATAAAATATATAAAGCGATATATAAAATATGTAGCATAATAAATATATACAGGAGAAAAATGTAAAATGTGTAATGTAACAAAGATATAAAATATGTAATAAATAAAGAAAACATGTAATGTAATAAATATATGGAATATATAAGAATAGATATATACAATATAACAATATAAAATATACAAAGTAATATATAAAATATATAACATAATAAATATATACAATATAAAAATATGAAATATATAAAGTAATATATAAAATATGTAGCATAATAATATATACAGTAGAAAAATGTAAAATGTGTAATGTAATAAAGATATAAAATATGTAATGTAATAAATATATGAAATATATAAGAATAAATTTATACAATATAAAATATATATAACGTATAATATATAATTATATAACGTAATATATAAAATATATAATGTAGGAAATGTATAAAATATATAATGTAATGAAATATATAACTATAAATATATACAATGTAAAAATATAAAATATATGTAATATATAAAATATATTACATAATATATACAATATAAATATATGAAATATATAACATAATAAATATATACAATATATAATGTAATATATAAAATATGTAATGTAATAAATATATAAAATATATAATGTAATAAATAAAATATATAACTATGAATGTATACAATATAAAAATATAAAATATATAACGAAATATATAAAATATGTACCATAATAAATATATGCAATATGTAATAAATATATAAAATATATAATAAATATATACAATATAAAAATATAAAATATATAACGTGATAAATATATAAAATATATAATGTAATAAATAAAATATATAACTATGAATGTATACAATATAAAAATGTAAAATATGTAATATATAAAATATATAAAATATATTACAAAATATATACAATATATAATAATTATATGAAATATATAACAATAAATATATACAATATAAAAATATAAAATATGTAACGTAATAAATATATAAAATATAGTAATAAGTATGTAAAATATATAATGTAATACATATATAAAATATATCACAATAAATATATACAACATAATAAATATATACAATATAATATATATACATAATATCAATATAATATATTCTGAATATAGTACTTATGTATATATATAATATATAATAAATACATATATGTAATAAATATAATATATATAAAATATATTTAACTTTACAATAAAGTATAACAATTTAATATAAACGCATTTATAATAAATAAATATAAAATTAATAATGGAATAAATATTCTAAATCAATTTAAATTTAATTGTAAGTATTATGAATTTAAATAATTATAATATTACAAATTTAAACAGAAACCTAAATTATATAAAATCAAATAATATAAAATATTGAATTATAGAACCTATAAATTTATAAGTATAAATATTTTAAATTTAAATCATTTAATATAATGATGTTTTAATTGGAATCCTCTTGATTTATTTTAATAATACTAATTTTCTTTTCATTATTGGTGTGAGCTTGGGGGGGCCTCCGGGGATGCTGGAAAGCGGGAAGGCCTCGGGGAACGTTGTCCACGGAGTCCCGGCGCATCGGAGGCCGGCAGCCGCGCTTGACCCGTGATCCTTCGCCCTCGGCCGGATCCAGCGGAAGGAATCTCCGCTTTTCCGAGCCTCCGGCTTGCGGGATTCCCGGACTTTGCCGCCGCCGGAAAACGTCCTGCTTCCGCCCGCCGTCAAAAGGGGCTTTTTTCCAGCACTTTCCCCCGGTCGGTGGGGCTGGGAAGGCCCTGCCAGGCGTGGGACGGATCTCGGCACGAGGAGCGGGGCCGGGGTCAGACTAGATGGCCCCTGGAGGCCCCTGCCAGCTCGCTCGCTTTCTGCGCGTCTCCGAGCGGGGCCGGGGTCAGACTAGATGCCCTCGCGGGCCCCTGCCGCCCCGCTCTGTTTCTATGTGTCTCTGAGCAGAGCCGGGGTCAGACTAGATGACCAGCAGACCCCTTCTGACTCACTGTTTCTATGAGCAGAGCTGGGGTCAGACTAGATGTCCCTGAGGTCCCATCTGCCTCGCTCTCTTTCCATGTTGCTCTGAGCAGGGCCGGGGTCAGACTAGATGCCCCTGAGGCCCCATCTGCCCCGTTCTGTTTCTATGCATCTCCGAGCAGAGCCGGGGACAGACTAGATGCCCCTGAGGTCCCATCTGCCTCGCTCGGTTTCTATGCATCTCTGAGCAGAGCCGGGTCAGACTAGATGCCCCTGAGGTCCCATCTGCCTCACTCAGTTCCCATGCTCCTCTGCCCAGAGCCGGGGTCAGACTAGATGGCCCTGAGATCCCATCTGCCTCACTCTGTTTCTATGTGTCTCTGAGCATAGCCAGGGTCAGACTAGATGCCCCTGAGGTCCCATCTGCCCCGCTCTGTTTCTATGCGTCTCCGAGCAGAGCCGGGGTCAGACTAGATGCCCCTGAGGTCCCATCTGCCTCGCTCGGTTTCCATGTTCCTCTGAGCAGAGCCGGGGTCAGACTAGATGCCCCTGAGGTCCCATCTGCCTCGCTCACTTTCCATGTTCCTCTGAGCAGAGCCGGGGTCAGACTAGATGCCCCTGAGGTCCCATCATCCTCGCTCTGTTTCTATGCATCTCCGAGCAGAGCCGGGGTCAGACTAGATGCCCCTGAGGTCCCATCTGCCTCGCTCGGTTTCCATGTCCCTCCGAGCAGAGCCGGGGTCAGACTAGATGCCCCTGAGGTCCCATCATCCTCGCTCTGTTTCTCTGCATCTCCCAGCAGAGCCGGGGTCAGACTAGCTGCCCTCCCTTTGCCCCCCGCGCCCCCAATCCCCACGCTGACTCCTCTCTCCTCTCTCCCCCCAGCTCTCCGCCGGCCACCCCGTCTACGAGACCTACTACAAGCAGGCGAGTACCCCCCGCATTCGTTCCCCACCCCCCCCGGAAAGGCTCCCGGGGCCCATTCGCCCCCGCCTCGGCCACATGGGCCTCGGCATCCCGGCACGGGGCCCGCTCACCCCGCGCGCTTCTCCCGCAGGTGGATCCCTCCTGCTCCGGCCGGATCGGGGCCAGCGATGCCGCCCTCTTCCTCAAGAAGTCCGGCCTGGCCGACCCCGTGCTGGGGAAGGTGGGTAGCGGAGTCCCTCCACGGGGGGGGGGGGGGGGCCAAGGCGGTTCTCCTTCCCCGGCCCAAAATCAATGCATCCTATAACTGGTAAAAACGTTTATTTATAGGAAGGACGGCATATAAAATCCCTCAATATTCGCGTTGTTGTTGTTTGACATTAAATTATATAATATTTAAAATACAGTGAATTTAATTATATGTCATATATGCCCTAAATTTAATTAGTTTTAATATATGCCCTGAATTTAATTAGTTTTAATATATGCCCTAAATTTAATTAGTTTTAACAAATGCCCTAAATTTAATTATTTTTAACATACGCCCTAAATTTCATTATTTTTAATATATGCCCTAAATTTAGTTTTAACATATGCCCTAAATTTCATTATTTTTAACATATGCCCTAAATTTCATTATTTTTAATATATGCCCTAAAGTTTTAATATATGCCCTAAATTTAATTATTTTTAATATATATAAATTTAATTGTACATCATATGTATAATACATTTAATTGTACATGTATAATACATTTAATGTATATCATATGTATAATAAATTTAATTGTACATGTATAATACATTTAATGTATATCATATGTATAATACATTTAATTGTACATGTATAATACATTTAATGTATATCATATGTATAATACATTTAATTGTACATGTATAATACATTTAATGTATATCATATGTATAATAAATTTAATTGTGCATGTATAATACATTTAATGTATATCATGTATAATAAATTTAATTGTACATGTATAATACATTTAATGTATATCATATGTATAATAAATTTATTTGTACATGTATAATACATTTAATTGTATAACATGTATAATAAATTTAATTGTCCATGTATAATACATTTAATTGTAAATCATATACATAATTAATTGTACATGTATAATACATTTAATTGTATATCATATGTATAATAAAATTAATTGTACATGTATAATACATTTAATTGTATATCGTATATATAAGTTTATTTATATTTTTAATATATATAAACAATATTATATTTAATATTGATTATTGATAGTAGTAAAATATAATAAATGATAATAAAATATAATAGTTCTATGGTATTGCATTATCAACTTAAAATTTATTATCTATAATGTAACATTTAATAATATAAAATTGAATATATAAGTTTAAGCATATCATATAATCAATTTAAATATTTAACATATACGCATTCAAAATTGTTAGAATTTTTATTATCATTTATTATCATTATCATCACATTAAATTATATAAAATTTAATATACACATAAGTCCAAAATTATTATGTAACTAAATTGTTGTTATACTTTTTGAATCTATTCTGATAATTTATTTCTGTATCGCATTAAATATGGAATGAATATATAAATTTAATTATGTATCATATGCAATAAACTCACATCTTATATCCTCGTTCCAAATAATTAGCTTTATATTATAATACCCTGATATTAGTATTAATATTCTGCAGTTCTTACTATGTATTATTTTATTATATTCTGATTATTGCTATTTTTCGGAGCATTTATATGCCGTCCTTGGTGCAGAACATCCCGGCTTCCCGCGGGAAAATCCCGGAAAAGCATCCGAATTATATATATTTATTTAATCAATATTTCCTTTTTTAAAATTGCCCCCCCCCTCCCCGGCCTTGGCCCCGGCCGACCTCAGCCCCCCCCCCCGCGGTCATGGGAGAGAACATTCCGGAACATTCCAGAACGTTCCGGAACGTTCTGGAACATCCCGGTCTGGAGCCCCCCCCCGGCCCGATCATGGGATCACGAGCCCCTCCTGGCCGGATCATGGGGGCCCCCCCAGCCGGATTATGGGATCACGAGCCCCCCCCGGCCAGATCATGGGATCATGGCCCCCCCGGCCAGATCATGGGATCATGGGGCCCCCCCTGGCCGGATCATGGGATCATGGCCCCCCCCCGGCCGGATCATGGGATCATGGGGCCCCCCCTGGCCGGATCATGGGATCATGCCCCCCCCGGCCGGATCATGGGATCATGGGGCCCCCCTGGCCGGATCACGAGCCCCCCCCAGCCGCCCCCCGCATCGGGGCGGATCCTTCTCCTTGTCCCTTCTCTCTTCCCAGATCTGGGATTTGGCTGATCCGGAGGGCAAGGGATTCCTGGACAAGCAGGTATGTCGGCCGGGGGGCACCGTGCCGCTCGGGGGGTGGGGGGCGCGTGGTGGCCGCTGGGGGTGGGGGGCCCGGTGGGGCCAGCGGGGAGGGGGGGCACCGGGGCGAGGATGATGGGGCAGCATGCCGCCCGCCGGGAGAGGGGGGCACGGTGCGGCCAGTGGGGAGGGGGGGCACCGGGGCGAGGATGATGGGACAGCATGCCGCCCGCCGGGAGAGGGGGGCACGGTGGGGCCAGCGGGGAGGGGGGCACCGGGGCGACGAAGATGGGACAGCATGCCGCCCGCCGGGAGAGGGGGGCACGGTGGGGCCAGCGGGGAGGGGGGGCACCGGGGCGAGGATGATGGGACAGCACGCCGCCCGCGGGGGCGAGGGGGGCCCCGTGCCTCTGGTGGGGCAGAGGGGGGCCCCCTGGCGAGGATGATGGGACAGCCTGCCGCCCGCCGGGGGTGGAGGGGGCCCCGTGCCCCCCACCCCGGCTCTGACGCCCCCCCTCTCCCCCAGGGCTTCTTCCTCGCGCTGCGTCTGGTCGCCTGCGCCCAGAGCGGCCACGAGGTGGGACTCGGCGGCCTCGGCCTGACGTTGCCGCCCCCCAAATTCGTGAGTGTTGCCCCATGGACCCTCTCTCTTGGGGGGGGCCCTGCCCGCACCCCGCGGCCCCGGGTCTGCCCCACACGCCGCTTGCGGGGTCACCCCAGATCTCTGGCCCCGGCTTTTCCACACTGGTTGTGGGGTCACCCCGCACCCCGTGGCCCCGGGTCTGCCCCACACGCCGCTTGCGGGGTCCCCCCAGATCCCTGGCCCCGCCTCTGCCCCACACACAGGTTGTGGGGTCACCCCACGCCCCTGGCTTTGCCATACACATGGGTTGCGGAGTCACCCCGCACCCCGTGCCCCCGGCTCTGCCCCACACACCGCTTCCGGGGTCCCCCGGGGCCCCCCAAGTCCCGCTCCGACCTCTCCCTCTTCCCTTGCAGCACGACAGCACCAGTCCCTCCCTGGCCGCGTCCTCGGATGCCCACTGGGCCGTCAGGGTGAGTTTCCCGGGAATTCCGGCGCTCCGGATGCGAATTCCGGCGCTCCGGATGCTCCTCCCCACGCTCCCCCCCCCCGTGGATTAAATCCTGCTTTCCGTGGCTTTTTTCCTCGGAACGCCGAGTCTCTCCTGGACGTGCTTCTTCCTGCTCCCTCCTGGCTCAAATACCGATTTTTTCGGGAATTTTTCTCGGAATGCTGGAGTTCTCTCGGATCGTCTGCTTCCTGCCACGGTTTAAATATTGATTTTTTCGGGATTTTTTCTCGGAATGCTGGAGTTCTCTCGGATCGTCTGCTTCCTGCCATGGCTTGAATATCGATTTTTTCGGGAATTTTTCTCGGAATGCTGGCGTTCTCTCGGATCGGCTGCTTCCTGCCACGGCTTGAATATCGATTTTTATGGGATTTTTTCGCGGAATGCTGGATTTCTCTCGGATCCGTTGCTTCCTGCTACAGCTTGAATATTGATTTTTTCGGGAATTTTTTTCGGAATGCTGGAGTTTTCTCGGATCCGCTTCTTCCTGCCCTGGCTTAAATAATGATTTTTATGGGATTTTTTCTCGGAATGCTGGATTTCTCTCAGATCCGTTGCTTCCTGCCACGGCTTGAATATTGATTTTTTCGGGAATTTTTTTCGGAATGCTGGCGTTCTCTCGGATCGGCTGCTTCCTGCCACGGCTTGAATATCGATTTTTACGGGATTTTTTTCCTGGAATGCTGGATTTATCTCGTATCTGCTGCTTCCTGCCATGGCTTAAATATCGATTTTTACGGGAACTTTTCTCGGAATGCTGGATTTTTCTCGGATCCGCTGTTTCCTGCCACGGCTTAAATATAGATTTTTACAGGAATTTTTCTGGAATGCTGGATTTCTCTCGGATCCGCTGTTTCCTGCCACGGCTTGAATATCGATTTTTATGGGAATTTTTCTTGGAATGCTGGATTTCTCTTGTATCCGCTGCTTGCTGCCACGGCTTGAATATCGATTTTTACGGGATTTTTTCCTGGAATGCTGGATTTATCTTGCATCCGCTTCTTCCTGCCACGGCTTGAATATCGATTTTAATGGCATTATTTTTTCCCGGAATGGTGGATTTATCTTGCATCCGCTTCTTCCTACCACGGGTTAAATATCGATTTTTACGGGATATTTTTCCTGGAATGGTGGATTTATCTCACATCCGCTTCTTCCTGCCACAGCTTAAATCTCGTTTTTAATGGGATTTTTTCCTGGAATGGTGGATTTATCCTGTATCCGCTTCTTTTCTCTGTGGCTTACATAATTTTAACAGTATTATTTTTTCCCGGAATGGTGGATTTATCTTGGATCCGCTTCTTCCCTCTGTGGCTTAAATATTTTTTTTAATGGCATTAATTTTTCTCGGAATGGTGAATTTCTCTTGGATCCGTTTCTTCCCGCTTTGGCTTAAATATTGATTTTTCCAGCATTTTTTCCTGGAATGCTGGATTTTAACGGGATCGGCTTTTTCGTGCTTCCTCCACGGCTTAATTATTCTTTTTCATGGAATTTTTTCTGTCCCGGATTTGCTTCTCCGTGCTCCATCCGTGGATTAAATATTGATTTTCATGGCATTTTCCCCCTGGAATTCTGGATTTCTCTTGGATGGGCTCCTTCCAGCTTCCTCCATGGCTTAAATGTGGATTTTAATGTCATTTTTCTCGGAATGGGTATTTATCCTGGATCCGCTTTTCCATAATCCCTCTCTGGCTTAAATTTGCTTTTTAATGGCTTTTTCCCCCCCGCAATTCCGGATCTCTCTTGGCTGCTCTTCTTCCTGCTCCTTAAATGGCTTAAATTTGGAATTTCATGGCATTTTTTCCTGGAATTCTGGATTTATATTGGATGCGCTTTGCCACACTTTCTCCATGGGTAAAATACTGTTTTTTAACGGCATTTTTATTTGGAATTCTGGATTTTTCTCCCATTTATCCCGGCGCTCCGGATAGGCATCTCCGCGATCTGTCCGTGACTTAAATATGGATTTTTAATGGCATTTTTTCCTGGAATTCTGGATCCATCTTGGATGTGCTTTGCCACACTTCCTCCATGGATAAAATACTGATTTTATTGGCATTTTTATTGGAATTCTGGATTTTTCGTGTATTTATCTCGGCGCTCCGGATAAGCATCTCCGTGATCTTTCCGTGGGTTAAAAACTGATTTTAATGGCTTTTTTCCCTGGAATGGTGGATCTATTTTGGATTTGCCTCTTCCTGCTCCCTTTGTGGATTAAATACTGATTTTAATGGAATTTTTCCGGGAAAGATGGATTTTTCTTGGATGAGCTTCTCTCTGTTCCCTCCATGGTTAAAATATTTGTTTTAATTCTATTTTTTATTGGAATGGTGGATTTATCTTGTATCCGTTTCTCTGTGTTCCTTCCGTGAATTAAATCTTCATTTTAATGCCATTTTTCCTTGGAATACTGGATTTATCTTGGATCCACTTCTTCCTGTCCCCCCCGTGGATTAAATCTTGATTTTAATGCCAATTTTCCTTGGAATGATGGATTTATCTTGGATCCACTTCTTCCTGTCCCCCCCGTGGATTAAATCTTGATTTTAATGCCAATTTTCCTTGGAATAATGGATTTATCTTGGATCCACTTCTTCCTGTTCCCCCCCGTGGATTAAATACTGATTTTAATGCCAATTTTCCTTGGAATAATGGATTTATCTTGGATCCACTTTTTCCTGTCCCCCCCGTGGATTAAATCTTGATTTTAATGCCAATTTTCCTTGGAATGATGGATTTATCTTGGATCCACTTCTTCCTGTCCCCCCCGTGGATTAAATCTTGATTTTAATGCAATTTTCCTTGGAATAATGGATTTATCTTGGATCCACTTCTTCCTGTTCCCCCCCGTGGATTAAATACTGATTTTAATGCCAATTTTCCTTGGAATAATGGATTTATCTTGGATCCACTTTTTCCTGTCCCCCCCCGTGGATTAAATATTGATTTTAATGCCAATTTTCCTTGGAATAATGGATTTATCTTGGATCCACTTCTTCCTGTCCCCCCCGTGGATTAAATCTTGATTTTAATGCCAATTTTCCTTGGAATGATGGATTTATCTGGATCCACGCCTTCCTGTTCCCCCTGTGGATTAAATACTGATTTTAATGGCTTTTCTTTTTTTTTTCGGAATGGTGGATTTCTCTTGGATCCGCTTCCGTGGATTAAATCCGGATTTTCGTGGCATTTTTTAATGGAAAGCTGGATTTATCCCGTATTTCTCCCGGCGCTCCGGATACGCAGCTCCGTTCTCCCTCCGTGGCTTAAATATTGCTTTTCATGGTATTTTTTTCATGGAATGCCGGATTTATCCCGTATTTCTCCCGGCGCTCCGGATACGCAGCTCCGTTCCCCCTCCGTGGCTTAAATATTGATTTTAATGGTGTTTTCTCTCAGAATGGAGGATTTATCTCGGATTTATTTATCTGCTTTTCCGCTCTCCCTCCGTGGAAAAAAAATGGATTTTGCCGGCATTTTCTCTCGAATGGTGGAATTATCTTGAATTCCTTTCTTCCTGCTTCCTCCGTGGATTAAAATTGATTTTTATGGGGGGGGTGATTTGGAATGGCAGATGGATCTTGTATTTAAACGGTTTTTAAATGGATTTTTGGGGGGGATTCCGGTTCCAACCCGCCCATGGAGCTGGGGGGCTGCTTGGGATGGTTGGGAATTTACGGAATGAGGGGAAAAAGGGAATTAGATAAAGGGGGAGGTGGTGAAGCCCCATCAGGGTGGGCGTTGGATATGGGCATGTCATGAATGGAGCTGGGGTCAGACTAGATGACCTGGGAGACCCCGTGCTCTGATTCCATGATCCTGGGGTTGGATTGATGGCCTCCATGGCCCTTCCAACTCTACTGTTCCATGATCCTGTTATCCCATGATCCTGGGGTTGGACTGGATGACCTCTGTGGCCCCTTCCAACTCTACTGTTCCATTATCCTATGATCCTGGGGTTGGACTAGATGGCCTTCAGGCCCCTCCAGCTCCACTATTCCATGATCCCCTGCCCCTGGGGTTGGACTTGATGGCCTTCAAGGCTCTTCCAGCTCCACTACTCCATGATCCCCTGCCCCTGGGGTTGGACTTGATGGCCTTCAAGGCTCTTCCAACTCCACTATTGCATGATCCCCTGTCCCTGGGGTTGGACTGGATGGCCTCCACGGCCCCTCCAGCTCCACTATCCCATGATCCCCTGCCCCTGGGGTTGGACTTGATGACCTCCATGGCCCCTCCAGCTCCCCTATTCCATGATCCCCTGCCCTGGAGTTGGACTTGATGGCCTCCGTGGCCCCTCCAGCTCCCCGATTCCATGATCCCCTGCCCCTGGGGTTGGACTTGATGGCCTTCAAGGCTCTTCCAGCTCCACTACTCCATGATCCTATCATCCTGGGGTTGGACTGGATGGCCTCCACGGCCCCTCCAGCTCCACTATCCCATGATCCCCTGCCCCTGGGGTTGGACTTGATGACCTCCATGGCCCCTCCAGCTCCCCTATTCCATGATCCCCTGCCCCGGGGTTGGACTTGATGGCCTCCGTGGCCCCTCCAGCTCCCCGATTCCATGATCCCCTGCCCCTGGGGTTGGACTTGATGGCCTTCAAGGCTCTTCCAGCTCCACTACTCCATGATCCTATCATCCTGGGGTTGGACTGGATGGCCTTCAAGGCTCTTCCAACTCCACTACTCCATGATCCTATCATCCTGGGGTTGGACTGGATGACCTCCGTGGCCCCTCCAGCTCCACTATCCCATGATCCCCTGCCCCTGGGGTTGGACTGGATGACCTCCGTGGCCCCTCCAGCTCCCCTATCCCATGATCCCCTGCCCCCGGGGTTGGACTTGATGGCCTTCAAGGCTCTTCCAACTCCACTACTCCATGATCCTATGATCCTGGGGTTGGACTGGATGACCTCCGTGGCCCCTCCAGCTCCACTATCCCATGATCCCCTGCCCCTGGGGTTGGACTGGATGACCTCCGTGGCCCCTCCAGCTCCACTATCCCATGATCCCCTGCCCCTGGGGTTGGACTTGATGGACTTCAAGGCTCTTCCAACTCCACTACTCCATGATCCTATGATCCTGGGGTTGGACTGGATGACCTCCGTGGCCCCTCCAGCTCCACTATCCCATGATCCCCTGCCCCTGGGGTTGGACTGGATGACCTCCGTGGCCCCTCCAGCTCCACTATCCCATGATCCCCTGCCCCTGGGGTTGGACTTGATGGCCTTCAAGGCTCTTCCAACTCCACTACTCCATGATCCTATGATCCTGGGGTTGGACTGGATGACCTCCGTGGCCCCTCCAGCTCCACTATCCCATGATCCCCTGCCCCTGGGGTTGGACTGGATGGCCTCCACGGCCCCTCCAGCTCCACTATCCCATGATCCCCTGCCCCTGGGGTTGGACTTGATGGCCTTCAAGGCTCTTCCAGCTCCACTACTCCATGATCCTATGATCCTGGGGTTGGACTGGATGACCTCCGTGGCCCCTCCAGCTCCACTATCCCATGATCCCCTGCCCCTGGGGTTGGACTGGATGACCTCCGTGGCCCCTCCAGCTCCACTATCCCATGATCCCCTGCCCCTGGGGTTGGACTTGATGGCCTTCAAGGCTCTTCCAGCTCCACTACTCCATGATCCTATGATCCTGGGGTTGGACTGGATGACCTCCGTGGCCCCTCCAGCTCCACTATCCCATGATCCCTGCCCCTGGGGTTGGACTTGATGGCCTTCAAGGCTCTTCCAGCTCCACTACTCCATGATCCTATGATCCTGGGGTTGGACTGGATGACCTCCGTGGCCCTCCAGCTCCACTATCCCATGATCCCCTGCCCCTGGGGTTGGACTTGATGGCCTTCAAGGCTCTTCCAGCTCCACTACTCCATGATCCTATGATCCTGGGGTTGGACTGGATGACCTCCGTGGCCCCTCCAGCTCCACTATCCCATGATCCCCTGCCCCTGGGGTTGGACTTGATGGCCTTCAAGGCTCTTCCAGCTCCACTACTCCATGATCCTATGATCCTGGGGTTGGACTGGATGACCTCCGTGGCCCCTCCAGCTCCACTATCCCATGATCCCCTGCCCCCGGGGTTGGACTGGATGGCCTCCACGGCCCCTTATCCGCCTCCCTCCTCCCCCCCAGGTGGAAGAGCGGGCCAAGTTCGACGGCATCTTCGAGAGCCTCCTCCCCGTCAACGGCCTCCTCTCGGGGGACAAGGTGAAGCCCGTCTTGATCAACTCCAAGCTACCTCTAGACATCCTGGGAAGGGTAAGTCCCATCTTCCCCGGCAGCCCTACCCCCCCATGGGGGGCAGAACCTATCCCATCGTCCCCGCCTCCCGGGACCCCCCCAGGCCGAGCGCCGCGTGTGGTGAATTCCCATTTTTTTCGGCGTATTCTCAATTTTCACCGATTTATTTCGGTTTCTTCTCAGTATATTTCAGGCTTCAGATTCTATAGTCTAAAACTATTGGGACAATTAATTAAGTAATTAATAACGATTATTGTGTTCGCGCGTGTTAAAATCGCACTACGTTCTCCGATTTCGGCGTATTTTCAATTTTCACCGATTTATTTCGGCTTCTCGGTGTATTTCAGGTTTCAGATTCTATAGTCTAAAACTATTGGGACAATTAATTAAGTAATTAATAACGATTATTGTGTTCGCGCGTGTTAAAATCGCACTACGTTCTCCGATTTCGGCGTATTTTCAATTTTCACACCGATTTATTTCGGCTTCTCGGTGTATTTCAGGTTTCAGATTCTATAGTCTACAAGTATTGGGACAATTAATTAAGTAATTAATAACGATTATTGTGTTCGCACGTGACAAATCGCACTCCATGTTCTCCGATTTCGGCGTATTCTCAATTTTCGCCGATTTATTTCGGCATCAGCTCAGTATGTTTCAGGTTTCAGATTTTATAGTGTAAAACTATTGGGACAATTAATTAAGTAATTAATAACAATTATTGTGTTCGCGTGTGATAAAATCGCACTACGTTCTCCGATTTCGGCGTATTTTTCAATTTTCCCCGATTTATTTCGGCGTCTGCTCCATGTATTTCGGGTTTCAGATTTTATAGTATGAAACTATTGGGGCAATTAATTAAGTAATAAATAAAAAATACATATTTTTAAGTACAAATAGTATTACTAAGACACTTAGTTCTTTATACCAAAGTAACAGCTTAGTATTTTACGCATAAAAGCATTTTAAGAACAAATAGTACTGCTAAGATCCTTAGTACCTTAGGACTATCTTAATAATATTAATATTAATATTAATAAATTAATATTAATAAAATATCTTAATATTTTAGTACACTTTGTATTACTAAGGTACTTACTACTTTAGTTTTAAGATACTTAGTACCTTAGTAATAGTATTTTAGGAATACGAAGTATTTTCCAGCATCCTAAGTATTTTTAAGTGTACTTGGCATTACTAAGGTACTTAATATCTCAGTATCTCAGTAATATCTTAGTATTTTGAGTATACTAAGCATTTTCCAGTATATTTAGCATTTCTACGATACTTAGTTCTTTTAAGTACCTTAGTTCTAAGGTACTTAATTCATATAAGTCCCCTAGGATATATCTATATATCTATCTATTTATCTAGGTATCTATCTCTCTCTCTCTCTCTCTCTCTGTCTATATATATATATGTAGAGAGATATATATATATATATATATATGTATATATATGTATATATATGTATATATGTAGATATATGTATATATGTAGATATATGTATATATGTATATATGTAGATATTTATAGATATATATGTAGATATATATATGTGTAGATAGATAGATATATGTATGTGTAGATAGATATGTGTAGATATGTATGTATATGTATATGTAGATATATGTAGATGTAGATGTAGATGTATGTAGATATGTGTGTAGATATGTATATGTAGATATATGTGTGTAGATATATATATATATATATATGTGTGTGTGTGTGTGTGTAGATATATATGTAGATACATATAGTTATGTATATGTGTAGATATATATGTAGATACATATAGTTATGTATATGTGTAGATATATATGTAGATACATATAGTTATGTATATGTGTAGATATATATGTAGATACATATAGTTATGTATATGTGTAGATATATATGTAGATACATATAGTTATGTATATGTGTAGATATATATGTAGATACATATAGTTATGTATATGTGTAGATATATATGTAGATACATACAGATATGTATATATGTAGAGAGAGAGACATGTAGATATATAGATATGTATATATGTAGAGAGAGAGAGAGAGAGAGATGTATATATATGTAGATATAGATATATATATGTAGATACATAGATATGTATTTATATATATGTAGATACGTAGATATATATATGTAGATGTAGATGTATAGATATGTACATATATGTAGATATATATTTATATGTATGTAGATATGTGGAGATATATATATGTAGATATAGATGTAGATATAGATATGTATATATATGTAGATACGTAAATATATATTTATATGTATGTAGATATGTAGATATATATGTAGAAATAGATGTAATATATATTTATGTCGATATAGATGTAGATATAGATGCGTATATATATATGTAGATACATAGATCTATATTTATAGATATGTAGCTATGCAGATATATATGTAGATATATGTATATATAGATATATATGTAGATATATGTATATGTTGAGATCTGTGTAGATGTAGGTACCTGTATCATGTATATATTGAGTTGGTGTACATCTCAAGGGGTAGCCCTATATGTGTACGTGGCCCCGCTATTAACCCCTCCCGCCGCCCCCCAGGTGTGGGACCTCAGCGATATCGACAAGGACGGGCACCTGGACCGGGACGAGTTCGCCGTGGTGAGCCCGGGGCGCGTCCCCAAGCCCATGTGCCACGGCGGGGGGGGCGGGGCGGGGCGGGGGGCCCCCCACGCCCGGCCGGCGGCCCCCCAGGCCTGGCCGGCTCGCCCCCGGGACGGGCTCCAGCTTGCTTGCTTGCTCGCCCCGAGGCCCGGCTAGCTCACTCGGAGATCTGGCTAGCTCACTCGGAGATCTGGCTAGCTCAGAGATCTGGCTAGCTCCCTCCTAGACCTGGCTAGCTCACCCTCTAGATCTGGCTAACTCTCTCCTAGACCTGGCTAACTCCCTCCTAGATCTGGCTAGCTCCCTCGGAGATCTGGCTAGCTCCCTCCTATACCGGCTAGCTCCCTCCTATACCGGCTAGCTCCCTCCTATACCTGGCTAGCTCGCCCCTAGACCTGGCTAGCTCGCCCCTAGACCTGGCTAGCTCCCTCCTATACCGGCTAGCTCCCTCCTATACGTGGCTAGCTCCCTCCTATACCTGGCTAGCTTGCCCCTAGACCTGGCTAGCTCCCTCCTATACCGGCTAGCTCCCTCCTATACGTGGCTAGCTCCCTCCTATACCTGGCTAGCTCTCTCCTATACCCGGCTAGCTCACCCCTATACCTGGCTAGCTCGCCCCTAGACCCGGCTAGCTCCCTCCTGGACCCAGCTAGCTCACCCCTATACCTGGCTAGCTCGCCCCTAGACCCGGCTAGCTCCCTCCTATACGTGGCTAGCTCCCTCCTATACCCGGCTAGCCCGCCCCTAGACCTGGCTAGCTCCCTCCTATACCCGGCTAGCTCCCTCCTATACCGGCTAGCTCCCTCCTATACCGGCTAGCTCCCTCCTATACCCGGCTAGCTCCCTCCTAGACCCGGCTAGCTCCCTCCTATACCCGGCTAGCTCCCTCCTAGACCCGGCTAGCTCCCTCCTATACCCGGCTAGCTCCCTCCTATACCCGGCTAGCTCGCCCCTAGACCCGGCTAGCTCCCTCCTATACCCGGCTAGCTCGCCCCTAGACCTGGCTAGCTCCCTCCTATACGTGGCTAGCTCCCTCCTATACCCGGCTAGCTCCCTCCTACACCCGGCTAGCCCGCCCCAAGACCCGGCGAGCCCGCCCCAGGCCCGCCCCCCTGCGTGACCCCCGCCCCCCTGCCTCCCCGCAGGCCATGCACCTGGTCTACCGCGCCCTGGAGAAGGAGCCCGTGCCGGCCGCCCTGCCCCCGGCCCTGGTGCCCCCCTGCAAGCGCCGCAAGGGGCCCATCTTCCCCGGCGCCGTGGCCGTGCTGCCCGCCAGCCCGCCGCCCCGCGACAGCCTGCGCTCCACCCCGTCGCACGGCAGCGCCAGCAGCCTCAACAGCGCCGGCAGCCTCTCGCCCAAGCACGGCCTCAAGCAGGGCCAGGTAGGGGGGCGCCGCGCGGTTTGGGGGGCCGGGGCCTCGGCCGGGGGGCCCCCTGCTCCCTCCCTCCCTGCTCCAGCCCCTCGGGGGGCCGCCCGCCCCGCAGCCCCGAGACCTGGACATGCCCCCCTGAAATTCAAGAATTGGACACATGACAGCCCCTCGGGGGGCGGCCCGCCCCACAGCCCCGGGAGCCGGACGTGCCCCCCTGAAATTCGAGAATTGGACACATGACAGCCCCTCGGAGGGCCGCCCGCCCCACAGCCCCGGGAGCCGGACGTGCCCCCCTGAAATCCCAGAATTGGACACATGACAGCCCCTCGGGGGGCGGCCGCCCCACAGCCCCGGGAGCCGGACGTGCCCCCCTGAAATTCGAGAATTGGACACATGACAGCCCCTCGGGGGGCGGCCGCCCCACAGCCCCGGGAGCCGGACGTGCCCCCCTGAATTCAAGAATTGGACACATGACAGCCCCTCGGGGCGGCCGCCCCACAGCCCCGGGAGCCGGACGTGCCCCCCTGAAATTCGAGAATTGGACACATGACAGCCCCTCGGGGGCGGCCCGCCCCACAGCCCCGGGAGCCGGACGTGCCCCCCTGAATTCAAGAATTGGACACATGACAGCCCCTCGGGGGCGGCCGGCCCCACAGCCCCGGGAGCCGGACGTGCCCCCCTGAAATCCAAGAATTGGACACATGACAGCCCCTCGGGGGGCGGCCGGCCCCACAGCCCCGGGAGCCGGACGTGCCCCCCCGAGATGCGAGGCCTGGGCACCCTCCCAGCCCCTCGGGGGGCGGCCTGCCCCACAGCCCTGGGAGCCAGACATGCCCCCCTGAAATTGGAGAACTGGGCCCCCTCCCTCCCTCCCTCCTCCAGCCCCTCGGGGGCGGCCTGCCCCACAGCCCCGGGAGCTGGACGTGCCCCCCTGAAATTGGAGAACTGGGCCCCCTCCCTCCCTCCTCCAGCTCCTCGGGGGGCGGCCTGCCCCACAGCCCCGAGACCCAGACATGCCCCCCTTCAATTCAAGAATTGGACACCCTCCCAGCCCCTCGGGGGGCGGCCCACCCCACACCCCCAGGCCCCTTTTCCTGCCCCCTCTCTATTCCGCCCCTCCCCAGCCCCTGGGGGGGCGGCCCGCCCCACAGCGCCCCCCAGGCCCCGACACCCCCCTCTCTCCCCCCAGGCCCCCGCCGCCTGGGTGGTGCCCCTGGCCGACAAGACCCGCTACGACGACATCTTCCTCAAGACCGACCTCGACCTGGACGGCTTCGTCAGCGGCCTGGAGGTGAAGGACATCTTCATGCACTCCGGACTCTCCCAGACGCTCCTGGCCCACATCTGGTAGGCGGGGCTTCCCGGGGGGGGCGGGGGGAGCAGCCGGGGGTCCGGCTAGATGGCCTCTGGGGTCCCTTCTGCCTCGCTCGGTTCCTATGCCTCTCCCAGCAGAGCCGGGGTCAGACTAGATGCCCCCGAGGTCCCATCTGCCTCCTCTGTTTCCATGTGTCTGAGCAGAGCCAGGTTCAGACTAGATGCCCCTGAGGCCCCATCTGCCCCGTTCTGTTTCTATGCATCTCTGAGCAGAGCCAGGGTCAGACTAGATGCCCCTGAGGTCCCATCTGCCTCGCTCGGTTTCCATGTTCCTCTGCCCAGAGCCGGGTCAGACTAGATGCCCCTGAGGTCCCATCCTCCTCGCTCGGTTTCCATGCCTCTCCGAGCAGAGCCGGGGTCAGACTAGATGTCCCTGAGGTCCCATCTGCCTCGCTGTGTTTCTATGTCCCTCCGAGCAAAGCCGGGGTCAGACTAGATGCCCCTGAGGTCCCATCTGCCTCTCTCTGTTTCTATGCATCTCCCATCAGAGCCGGGGTCAGACTAGATGCCCCCGAGGTCCCATCTGCCTCGCTCAGTTTCTATGTGTCTCCAAGCAGAGCCGGGGTCAGACTAGATGCCCCTGAGGCCCCATCTGCCTCCCTCTGTTTCTATGTGTCTCCAAGCAGAGCCGGGGTCAGACTAGATGCCCCCGAGGTCCCATCTGCCTCGCTCAGTTTCCATGTGTCTGAGCAGAGCCGGGGTCAGACTAGACGCCCCCGGAGACCCCTCCTGCCCCCCGCCGCGACCGGCCCCGTCCGCCCCGCTCAGCAGCCCCCGTCCCAATCAAGCTGCTAGTCCTCAGCGTGGAGCCCCCCCCACCCCACCCCCAAAATCCGGCCGCCCGCCTCGCCTCTCGGGCCCCCTGCGTCCGCCGGGGGCTCCCCCTTCGCGCGGCGCCCCGCGGCCCATCGCCCCCGGGGGCCCGCCGGCTGTGGCTGATGGGGCGCGCCCCGCATCCCATGCTCCACAGGGCCCTGGCGGACACCCGGCAGGCGGGGAAGCTCAGCAAGGACCAGTTCGCCCTCGCCATGTTCCTCATCCAGCAGAAGGTCAGCAAGGGCATCGACCCGCCGCCGCCCTCCTGCCCGAGATGGTGCCCCCCGCCGAGCGCGGCACTCCGATTCCCATCCAGGTGAGCGGGCCCATCGTCCTGCGGCTCCCTCCCTCCCTGCCTCCCTCCCTCCCTCCCTGCCCCACTCCCTCCCTGCCCCACGGCTCGGCCCGGGGCCCCGCCAGCGAGGGGGTCCCCCCCTTTGGCCCGCGGGCGCCTGCACAAGATGGCCGCCGCCCCCCCCCGGGCTCGCGGGCGCCCGCACAAGATGGCCGCCCCGCACTGGGGGGGGGAGCCCCGCGAGATGGCCGCCGCAGCCCTCCTGCGCAAGGGGGGGAGCTCCCCCCGCCCGGGGTCCCCCGTCCTCCCCCTCCCCGACCCCACCGCATCCCCCCCGCCCCGTGCATGATGGGACATGTTGTCCCCGGCAGGACGGCGCCGGGGCGGCGGGCCCCGCCGAGTTCGCCGGCATGAAGGAGCTGGAGGAGGTGGCCCAGGAGATCGCCCAGCTGCAGAGGTGGGGGGCGCCTGGGGGGGCCTCCGGGGCGCCTGGGGGCCCCCTGGGGGGTGTCTGGGGCGCATGGGGGGTGTCTGGGGCACATGGGGGGCGCTTCCGAGATATCTGGGGCGCGTGGGGGGGGGGTGGGGCGCATGGGGGCGCTTGGGGGGTGTCTGGGGCACATGGGGGGTGTCTGGGGCACATGGGGGCCGCTTGCGGGATATCTGGGGCGCATGGGGGGTGCTTGGGGGTGTCTGGGGCACATGGGGGGCGCTTGGGGGGCGTCTGGGGCACATGGGGGGTGTCTGGGGCACATGGGGGCCGCTTGCGGGATATCTGGGGCGCATGGGGGGTGTCTGGGGCACATGGGGGGCACATGGGGGGTGTCTGGGGCACATGGGGGGGCGCTTGCAGGACATCCAGGGCACTTGGGGGCGTCCCCCATTCCCCCCTCTCCTCCCTGCCCTCTCCTCCCCTCCTGCCCCCTTCCCCCACCCTCCCCTCCTGCCCCCCTTCCCCCCGCCCTCCCCTCCTGCCCCCTTGCCCCCCGGCGGCGCTCATGCCCCCCTTCCCCCCCCCGCAGGGAGAAGTTCTCCCTGGAGCAGGACATCCGGGAGCGGGAGCTGGCCATCCGCCAGAAGACCACCGAGGTCCAGGTAGGGCGGTGTGGGGCAGGTGTGGGGCGGCCGGGACCCCCCTCCGTCATGGCACCTGCCCCCCGGGCGTGTGGGGCAGGCAGTCTTCCCCCGGGACCCCCCTTCCCTGTGTCACGTGCCCCCCGGGTATGTGGGGCAGCCCAGCTCCCCCCGAGACCCCCCTCCCTCGTGGCACGTGCCCCCCAGGGGTGTGGGGCGGCCCGGCTCCCCCGAGACCCCCCTGCAGCCCCACACATGCCCCCCACTCACCCCCCGGGCATGTGGGGCAGCCAGTCTCCCCCCAAGACCCTCCTCCCTCGTGGCACGTGCCCCCCAGGCGTGTGGGGCGGCCGGGATCCCCCGAGACCCCCCTGCAGCCCCACACATGCCCCCCGCTCGCCCCCTGAGGATGTGGGGCAGCCCGGCTCCCCCGAGACCCCCCTCCCTCGTGGCATGTGCCCCCCGGGGATGTGGGGCAGCCCGGCTCCCCCGAGACCCCCCTCCCTCGTGGCATGTGCCCCCCGGGGATGTGGGGCAGCCAGTCTCCCCCAGGACCCCCCTTCCCTGTGTCATGTGCCCCCCGGGATGTGGGGCAGCCCAGCTCCCCCCAAGACCCCCCTCCCTCGTGGCACGTGCCCCCCCGGGGTGTGGGGCGGCCCGGCTCCCCCGAGACCCCCCTGCAGCCCCGCACATGCCCCCCGCTCGCCCCCCGAGGATGTGGGGCAGCCAGTCTCCCCCAGGACCCCCCCTCCCTGTGTCATGTGCCCCCCGGGGTGTGGGGCAGCCAGTCCTCCCCCCGAGACGCCCCTCCCTCGCGGCACGTGCCCCCCGGGGCTGTGGGGCGGCCCGGCTCCCCCCCCGAGAGCCCCCCGCCCCCGCCCCACACCCCGGGGCCGGCAGGGGCTGAGCGCCTCGCCCGTGCAGGAGCTGCAGAACGCGCTGGACCGGGAGAGCAGCGGCCTGCAGGAGCTGGAGGCCCAGAAGCAGGACGCCCAGGAGCGGCTGGACGAGATGGAGCAGCAGAAGGCCAAGCTGCAGGGCATGCTGGGCGACGTGCGGCAGAAGTGCCAGGAGGAGGGCCAGGTGGTGCGTGGCCGGGGAGCATGGGCCCGGCGGGAGGGGGCAGGGAGGGGGGACGGGGCGAGGGGCTCCCCGGCTGCGGAGGGGGTCCCCGCGGGGTCCCGGGGGCTGCGGCAGGAGCGGCCGGGGACGGGTTCGGGTCCCCTTCCCTGCCCGCCCAGCCCTGCCCCTTCCCTTCCCTTCCCTTCCCTTTCTGCCCTTTCCCCTCTCTTCCCTTCTAGTCCTGCCCCTTCCCATCCAGTCCTGCTGCTTCTCTTCCATTCTAGTTCTGCCTCTTCCCTTCCCTTTCTGCCCCTTCCCTTCCCTTCCCGTCCTGCCCCTTCCCTTCCATTCTAGTCCTACCCGTTCCCTTCCCTTCCTGCCCCTTCCCTTCTCTTCCCTTCCATTCTTGTTCTGCTCCTTCCCTTCTAGTCCTGCCCCTTTCTTTCTCTTCCATTCTAGTTCTGCCCCTTCCCTTCCCTTCCAGTCCTGCCCCTTCCCTTCCCTTCCAGTCCTGCCCCTTCCCTTCCCCTCCCGTCCTGCCCCTTCCCTTCCCTTCCCGTCCTGCCCCTTCCCTTCCATTCTAGTCCTACCCGTTCCCTTCCCTTCCTGCCCCTTCCCTTCTCTTCCCTTCCATTCTTGTTCTGCTCCTTCCCTTCTAGTCCTGCCCCTTTCTTTCTCTTCCATTCTAGTTCTGCCCCTTCCCTTCCCTTCCAGTCCTGCCCCTTCCCTTCCCTTCCAGTCCTGCCCCTTCCCTTCCCCTCCCGTCCTGCCCCTTCCCTTCCCTTCCAGTCCTGCCCCTTCCCTTCCCGTCCTGCCCCTTCCCTTCCCTTCCAGTCCTGCCCCTTCCCTTCCCGTCCTGCCCCTTCCCTTCCCTTCCAGTCCTGCCCCTTCCCCTCCCGTCCCGTCCCGCCCATTTCTTTCTCTTCCATTCTAGTTCTGCCCCTTCCCTTCCCGTCCTGCCCCTTCCCTTCCCTTCCTGTCCCGTCCTGCCCCTTCCCTTCCCTTCCTGTCCCGTCCTGCCTCTTTCCTTCTCTTCCATTCTAGTTCTGCCCCCTTCCCTTCCCTTCCAGTCCTGCCCCTTTCTTTCTCTTCTATTCTATTTCTGCCCCTTCCCTTCCCGTCCTGCCCCTTCTCTTCCCGTCCTGCCCCTTTCCTTCTCTTCCATTCTAGTTCTGCCCCTTCCCTTCCCTTCCCGTCCTGCCCCTTCCCTTCCCTTCCCTTCCTGTTCTGCCCCTTCCCTTCCTGTCTTGCCCTTCCCTTCCCTTCGCTTCCCTTCCTGTCTTGCCCCTTCCCTTCCCTTCGCTTCCCTTCCTGTCTTGCCCCTTCCCTTCCCTTCGCTTCCCTTCCTGTCTTGCCCCTTCCCTTCGCTTCCCTTCCTGTCTTGCCCCTTCCCTTCCCTTCGCTTCCCTTCCTGTCTTGCCCCTTCCCTTCCCTTCCCTTCCTGTTCTGCCCCTTCCCTTCCCTTCGCTTCCCTTCCTGTCTTGCCCCTTCCCTTCCCTTCCCTTCCCTTCCCTTCCCTTCCCTTCCCTTCCCTTCCCTTCCCTTCCCATCCTGCCCCTTCTCTTCCCGTCCTGCCCCTTCCCTTCCCTTCCCTTTCCTTCCTGCCCCTTCCCTTCTCTTCCCTTCCATTCTAGTTCTGCCCCTTCCCTTCCCGTCCTGCCCCTTCCCTTCCTGTCCTGCCCCTTCCCTTCCCATCCTGCCCCTTTCCTTCTCTTCCATTCTAGTTCTGCCCCTTCCCTTCCCGTCCTGCCCCTTCCCTTCCCGTCCTGCCCCCCCCCCCGCCCCGGCCCGGCACCGACACGCCCCCCCCCCGGCCCGCCCTTTCCCCAGATCTCCTCGCTCAAGATGCAGATCGAGGCGCAGGAGTCGGACCTGCAGGCGCAGGAGGAGGACATCGGGCGGGCCAAGGCCGAGCTCGGGCGGCTGCAGCAGGAGGAGGCGCAGCTGGAGCAGAGCATCCAGGCCGGCCGCCTGCAGCTGGAGACCATCATCAAGTCGCTCAAGTCCACCCAGGAGGAAATCAACCAGGTAGAGCGCGGCCCCCCCCCCCACCCGGGCGAGGGACCTGGCCGGGGTCAGGCTGGATGGCCCCCGGGGCGCCCCTCCCGCCTGGCGCGGTTGCAATGCGTCTCCGAGCGGGGCCGGGGTCAGACTGGATGCCCCTGAGGTCCCATCATCCTCTCTCTGTTCCTATGCCTCTCCGAGCAGAGCCGGGGTCAGACTAGATGCCCCTGAGGCCCCATCTGCCTTGCTCTGTTTCCATGCCTCTCCCAGCAGAGCCGGGGTCAGACTGGATGCCCCCGAGGTCCCATCTGCCTCCTCTGTTTCCATGTGTCTGAGCAGAGCCGGGGTCAGACTGGATGCCCCCGAGGTCCCATCTGCCTCCTCTGTTTCCATGTGTCTGAGCAGAGCCGGGGTCAGACTGGATGCCCCCGAGGTCCCATCTGCCTCCTCTGTTTCCATGTGTCTGAGCAGAGCCGGGGTCAGACTGGATGCCCCTGAGGTCCCATCTGCCTCGCTCTGTTTCCATGTGTCTGAGCAGAGCCGGGGTCAGACTGGATGCCCCCGAGGTCCCATCTGCCTCCTCTGTTTCCATGTGTCTGAGCAGAGCCGGGGTCAGACTAGATGCCCCTGAGGTCCCATCATCCTCACTCTGTTTCTATGTTTCTCCAAGAAGAGCCGGGGTCAGACTAGATGCCCCTGAGGTCCCATCTGCCTCGCTCGGTTTCCATGTTCCTCTGCCCAGAGCCAGGGTCAGACTAGATGGCCCTGGGGTCCCATCATCCTCGCTCTGTTCCTATGCATCTCCGAGCAGAGCCGGGGTCAGACTAGATGCCCCCGAGGCCCCATCATCCTCTCTCGGTTCCTATGCCTCTCCGAGCGGAGCCGGGGTCAGACTGGATGGCCCCGAGGCCCCGTCTGCCCCCCGCCTCCGCCGACGCCTCTCCCGCCCTCTGCCCCCCAGGCCCGGGGCAAGCTCTCCCGGCTGCAGGAGCCCCGGCCGGGGGGCAGCGGCGGGACCCCCAACGGGCTGCACGCCGGCAGCCTGACCAACCTGGCCGAGCTGAGCGAGGGCGGCCCGGCGAAGGAGCGGGGCGGCTTCGGGGCCTTGGTGAGTGGGGCAATTGGGGGGTGGGGGGCGGGAGGGGAGGGCAGGGGGCAACTGTGGGAGGTGGGGGCGTGTGGGGCAGGAGGGGAGAGCAGGGGCCAATGTGGGGGGCGTGTGGGGCGGGAGGGGAGGGCAGGGGGCAACTGTGGGAGGTGGGGGCGTGTGGGGCAGGAGGGGAGGACAGGAGCAATCATGGGGGGCACGTGGGGCAGGAGGGGATATGGTCCAATTGCGGGGGGCGTGTGGGGCGGGAGGGGAGGGCAGGGGGCAAGTGCGGGAGGTGGGGGCGTGTGGGGCAGGAGGGGGTATGGTCCAATTGGGATCTTGGGGGGCATGTGGGGCAGGAGGGGAGTACGGGCAATTGGGAATGTGGGGCAGGAGAGGAGAGCAGGGGCAAATGCGGGGGGCATGTGGGGCAGGAGGGGAGTATGGGCAATGGGGGGTGGGGGCAGGAGGGGAGGACGGGGCAATTGGGAATGTGGGGCAGGAGAGGAGAGCAGGGGCAAATGCGGGGGGCGTGTGGGGCGGGAGAGGAGAGCAGGGGCAAATGCGGGAGGTGGGGCATGTGGGGCAGGGAAGAGAGCAGGGGCAATTGTGGGAGGTGGGGGCATGTGGGACCAGGGCAGAGGACAGGCGCAATTGTGGGGGGCATGTGGGGCCGGAGAGGAGAGCAGGGGGCAATTGGTGGGCGTGTGGGGCAGGAGGGCGGCAATTGGGCGGCGTGTGGGGCAGGAAAGGAGAGCAGGGGCAAATGTGGCGGGTGTGTGGGGCAGGAGGGAAGGACAGGCGCAATTGTGTGGATGCATGTGGGGCAGGGGAGGACAGCAGGGGGCAATTGGGGGGTCGTGTGGGGCGGGAGGAGTTTTCCCAGCCCTTCCGCCCCCCCATGGGGCTAATCCTGCCCTTCCGCCCCCCCATGGGGCTAATCCTGCCCTCCTGCCCCCCCATGGCCCCTCCTCCTGCCCCGCATGGGGCTAATCCTGCCCTTCTGCCCCCCATGGGGCTAATCCTGCCTCCCGCTCCTCCATGGCCCCTCCTCCTGCCCCCCATGGGGCTAATCCTGCCCTTCTGCCCCCCCATGGGGCTAGTCCAGCCCTCCCGCCCCCCCATGGGGCTAATCCTGCCCTTCTGCCCCCCCAGGACGACCCCTTCCGGAGCAAAGCGGGGCCCTTCGGGGCCGGCCCCCCGGAGCTGCCGGCCGACCCCTTCCAGGCCGAGGACCCCTTCCGGGGCACGGACCCCTTCAAAGGAAGTGAGCCCGGGGGGGGCAAACGCGGGGGGGGCGGGCCCCCAAGTGGGGGGCGGGCGCCCCCAAGTGGGGGGCGCAAACTGGGGGCCCCCCTCACTCTCCCCTCTCTCTCCCCCCCCCCCCAGGTGATCCGTTCTCCAGCGACCCCTTTGCGGAGCAGTCCTCGGCCGCCGCGGTGCCAGGTAGGACCCCCCCCCGAGCCGGGGGGGGCGGGTGGGGGGTGCGGGGGGCTGTGGGGGGTGGAGGAGGGCGGGGCCGGAGCGGCCAGCCTCCCTGTGCTTCCTCCTCCTCCTCTTCCTCCTCCTCCTCCTCCTCTTCCTCGGGGGCTCCCCACCCCCAGCCCGGACCCAGGGATCCCGGAGTGGCCACCCTCCCCCCTGCTCGTCTTCCTCCTCTTCACCGGGGTCTCCCTCCCTCCCCCCAACCCCTCCCCCCAGGGCCGTGCCCCCCATCTGGGCCAGTTTGGGGGCGCCTGGGGGCCTGGGGGAGGCTGAGCTCAGAGCGGCCACCCTCCCCCTTCCTCCTCCTCTTCCTCCTCCTCCTCCTCTTCCTCCTCCTCTTCATCAGGGCCTCCCTCCCTCCCTCCCCCAACCCCTCCCCCCAGGGCCGTGCCCCCCATCTGGGCCAATTTGGGGGCGCCTGGGGGCCTGGGGGAGGCTGAGCACAGAGCGGCCACCCTCCCCCTTCCTCCTCCTCTTCCTCCTCCTCTTTCTCCTCCTCCTCCTCCTCGTCTTCCTCTTCATCAGGGTCTCCCTCCCTCCCCTAGCCCGCCCCCCCAGGGCTGTGCCCCCCATCCATTCCCAATTTGGGGGGTCCTGGGGGCCCGGAGGAGGACCGGCCCGGAGCGGCCACCCTCCCTTCTCCTCCTCCTCCTCTTCCTCCTCCTCCTCCTCCTCTTCCTCCTCCTCTTCATCAGGGCCCCCCTCCCTCCTCCCAACCCCTCCCCCCAGGGCCGTGCCCCCCATCTGGGCCAATTTGGGGTCTCCTGGGGGCCTGGAGGAGCACCGGCCCGGAGCGGCCACCCTCCCCATCCCTCCTTCCTCCTCCCTCCTCCTCCTCCTCCTCCTCCTCTTCCTCATCGGCCTCTCCCCCCCCCCCCCGGCCACCCAGACCCCTTCGGAGGAGACCCCTTCAAGGAGAGCGACCCCTTCCGGGCGGCCCCCCCAGAGGACTTCTTCAAGAGGGCCGAGAGGAGCGACCCCTTCGCCACCGACCCCTTCGCCCAGGACACCCCGCCGCCCGCCAAGGTCTGGGGGGGGGGCAAAAAATGGGGGGCACGTCCCAAAACGGGGGGGGGCACCCCCAAATCTCCCTCGGGGGGGCGGCCCCAGCAGGGGGGCTGCCCCCGAGCTTGACGGGGGGCGGGGACTTGGGGTAGGACACCCTCATTCAGGGAGCCGGGGCTGGGGGGTGTTTTTGGGAATCGGGGGGGCCAAAACCGAGAGGGCCCCGTTCAAAGAGCCACTCCCATCATCCCCGTGAGGGGGGGGATGGGGAGGGGGAGGCCTGCCCCACATCTTAAGACCTGGGGAGGCAGATATGGGGCGAGTATTCAGGGCTGGGGGGTGTTTTTTTGAATCGGGGGCCAAAACCGAGAAGGCCCCGCTCTAGGGAGCCACTCCCATCATCCCCGTGAGGGTGGGAATGGGGAGGGGGAGGCCTGCCCCACGTCTTAAGACCTGGGGAGGCAGATAGGGGGTGATTAGTCAGGGCTGGGGGGTGTTTTTTTGAATCGGGGGCCAAAACCGAGAAGGCCCCGCTCTAGGGAGCCACTCCCATCATCCCCGTGAGGGGGGGGATGGGGGGAGGAGGCCTGCCCCACGTCTTAAGACCTGGGGAGGCAGATATGGGGCGAGTATTCAGGGCTGGGGGGCAGATTTGGGAATATTTGTCTCATTTATACATAGAAAAAGAAATAGATATTTATTTTGTTTATATATAGAAAAACAAATATTTATTTCATTTATACCTGGAAGCATAAATATTTGTCTCATTTATACATAGAAAAACATGAATATTCGTCTCATTTATATGTAGAAAAACAAAATATTCGTCTCATTTATATGTAGAAAAACAAAAATATTTGTCATTTATACATAGAAAAATATAAATATTCGTCTCATTTATACATAGAAAAACATGAATATTCGTCTCATTTATATGTAGAAAAACATGAATATTCGTCTCATTTATATGTAGAAAAACAAAAATATTCGTCTCATATGTAGAAAAACAAAAATATTTGTCATTTATACGTAGAAAAATATAAATATTCATCTCATTTATACATAGAAAAACATGAATATTCGTCTCATTTATATGTAGAAAAACAAAAATATTCATCTCATTTATATGTAGAAAAACAAAAATATTCGTCATTTATATGTAGAAACATATAAATATTCGTCTCATTTATACATAGAAAAACATGAATATTCGTCTCATTTATATGTAGAAAAACAAAAATATTCGTCTCATTTATATGTAGAAAAACAAAAATATTCGTCATTTATATGTAGAAACATATAAATATTCGTCTCATTTATACATAGAAAAACATGAATATTTGTCTCATTTATATGTAGAAAAACAAAATATTTGTCTCATTTATACGTAGAAAAATATAAATATTCGTCTCATTTATACATAGAAAAACATGAATATTTGTCTCATTTATATGTAGAAAAACAAAAATATTTGTCTCATTTATACGTAGAAAAATATAAATATTCGTCTCATTTATACATAGAAAAACATGAATATTTGTCTCATTTATATGTAGAAAAACAAAAATATTTGTCTCATTTATACGTAGAAAAATATAAATATTCGTCTCATTTATACATAGAAAAACATGAATATTTGTCTCATTTATATGTAGAAAAACAAAAATATTTGTCTCATTTATATGTAGAAAAACAAAAATATTTGTCTCATTTATACGTAGAAAATACAAACATTCGTCTCATTTATACATAGAAAAACATGAATATTTTGTCGATCGGTCGGAAAATAATCCCGGAAAATAAACGGATTTCTTTCCCCCCCTTGTGCTCCAGCCCAACGTCTTCGAACTGAGCGACCCCTTCCTGCTCCTCAGTAGCTCCGCCTCCAAGGCCCAGGTAAGCCCCGCCCCCGAAGCCCCGCCCCCCCGCGTGGCCACGCCCCCTGGGCGACTTTACGCCGCTGCTCCGCCACGCTGGCATTCGGGGCCGGAAGCTGCTGGGGCTCCCCGGGGGGCGGGGTGTCCCGGGGGCCGGCCGCCGCTTCCCCCGTGGGGTGACCGCCCCCCTCTGCCCCCCCCGCAGACCCCTTTGGGAGCTCGGACGCCTTCGGCGGCGGGGCCTTCTCCTCCTCCGGCGGCGGCTCCGAGGGCTTCGCCGACTTCAGCCGCATGGCCAAGGTAGGTCGCGCCCACTGCCCCCACAGGGACTAGCGCCTTGGCGCCCTGCGATGGCGGGGCGGGGCCGGGGGCGGTCCTCGCCCGCCGGTGGCCACCCTCGCCCGCCGGCGGCCACCCTCGCCCGGCACATGGGCGGCCGAGTCCCCCGCTGGACACTGGGGGGGGGGGGCAGTGTCGGTCCGGCGGGGCCCGGGCGAGGAGCCGTCCCGGGGGGGGGGGTCCGGGTGGCCCCCCGCGGCTGCCACCGCCGGGGGCGGTCCTCTCCCCCCCCGCTAACTGCCCCCCCCTGGATAACTGCCCCCCGCAGCCCCCGCTCTCGGACCCCTTCGCCTCCTTCGCCGAGGACCCCTTCAAGAGCCAGGCGGACACCCCGGCCCTGCCGCCCAAGAAAGGACTGCCCCCGAGGCCCAAGCCGCCCGCCGGTGAGTCCTGCCCCGGCTTCTGCCCCCCCCCCCCCAGGGGCGTCCCGGGGGTTGGGGGGAAGGGGCTGCCCCGCTTGCTGCCCCGCTTGCTGCCCCCTGCGTCTTGCTGCCCCCTTTCTCCCCATCCACCTCTTCCTGCCCCCTTTTCTGCCCCTGCCTCTTCTGCCCCCTTTCTCCCCATCCACCTCTTCCTGCCCCCTTTTCTGCCCCTGCCTCTTCTGCCCCCTTTCTCCCCATCCACCTCTTCCTGCCCCCTTTTCTGCCCCTGCCTCTTCTGCCCCCTTTCTCCCCATCCACCTCTTTCTGCCCCCTTTTCTGCCCCTGCCTCTTCTGCCCCCTTTCTCCCCATCCACCTCTTTCTGCCCCTTTTCTGCCCCTGCCTCTTCTGCCCCCTTTCTCCCCATCCACCTCTTTCTGCCCCCTTTTCTGCCCCTGCCTCTTCCTGCCCCCTTTCTCCCCATCCACCTCTTTCTGCCCCCTTTTCTGCCCCTGCCTCTTCTGCCCCCTTTCTCCCCATCCACCTCTTTCTGCCCCCTTTCTGCCCCCCTTTCTCCCCATCCACCTCTTTCTGCCCCCTCTTTCTGCCCCTGCCTCTTCCTGCCCCCTTTCTCCCCATCCACCTCTTTCTGCCCCCTTTTCTGCCCCCCTTTCTGCCCCTGCCTCTTCTGCCCCCTTTCTCCCCATCCAACTCTTTCTACCCCCTTTTCTGCCCCCCTTTCTGCCCCTGCCTCTTCCTGCCCCCTTTCTCCCCATCCACCTCTTTCTGCCCCCTTTTCTGCCCCTGCCTCTTCTGCCCCCTTTCTCCCATCCACCTCTTTCTACCCCTCTTTCTGCCCCCTTTTCTGCCCTGCCTCTTCTGCCCCCTTTCTCCCCATCCACCTCTTTCTACCCCCTCTTTCTGCCCCCTTTTCTGCCCCTGCCTCTTCTGCCCCCTTTCTCCCCATACACCTCTTTCTGCCCCCCTTTCTGCCCCTGCCTCTTCTGCCCCCTCTCTCCCCATCCACCTCTTTCTGCCCCCTCTTCCTGCCCCCTTTTCTGCCCCTGCCTCTTCTGCCCCCTTTCTCCCCATCCACCTCTTTCTGCCCCCTCTTTCTGCCCCCTGCCTTTTTCTGCCCCTTCTCTTCCTGCCCCCTTTTTTTCCCATCCACCTCTTTTTGCCCCCTGCCTCTTTCTGCCCCCCTTCTCCCCATCCACCTCTTTCTGCCCCTCCCTGTCTGCCCCCCTCCCTGCCCCACATGGGCCGCTCAGGGTCAGCCTAGATGCCCTCCCGGTGTCCCCTCTGCCTTTCTTGCCCCCTGCGGCCTCCAGAGGACCCCCCCCCCCGGCCTAGGACACCCCGATTCCCCTTGTGCCCCCCAGTGTGGGGGCGAATGGGCTGTGGGAGTCTGTGCCAGGGCTGTGGACGATGGGCACGGGGCCTCCTCGGTGGCAGCTGAGGCAGAAGGAAGGGGGCGGCCGCGGCCCGGGAGGTCCTCTAGCCCAACCGTGGATGATGGGATCATGGAATAGTGGAGTTGGAGGGGGCTTGAGGGACATCAAGTCCTCCCCCTAGGTCAGGATGATGGGATTGTGGAGCTGGAAGGGGCCATGGAGGACATCTAGTCCACCCCCTGGATCAGGATGATGGGATAGTGGAGCTGGAAGGGGCCATGGAGGACATTTAGTCCATCCCCTGGATCAGGATGATGGAACAGTGGAGCTAGATGGGGTCCCGGAGGCCATCTAGTCCACCCCCTGGATCAGGATGATGGAATACTGGAGCTAGATGGGGCCCCAGAGGCCATCTAGTCCACCCCCTGGATCAGGATGATGGAACAGTGGAGCTAGATGGGGTCCCGGAGGCCATCTAGTCCACCCCCTGGATCAGGATGATGGAACAGTGGAGCTAGATGGGTCCCCAGAGGCCATCTAGTCCACCCCCTGGATCAGGATCATGGAATACTGGAGCTAGATGGGGCCCTGGAGGCCATCTAGTCCACCCCCTGGATCAGGATGATGGAACAGCGGGGCTGGAAGGGGTTCAAGCAAATTAATTCAATACAATCTCATTTCACGTAATACAAAGTAAATTCATTTATTGCAATTTAATGTAATTTAACGCTCTGAAATTCAAGCGGGAAATTCAGTTCAATCAATAGATGCTACTTATAATGCTATTTAATGCTATTAAATCAAAGCGCCCCCCCGTCTCGTGCCCCCCACTCCCCCCAAGTGCCCCCCAGAACTCTGCCCCCCAAGTCTGGGGCAGGGGCACTATGGGCCCCCCACTCCCCCCTAAAATGTTGACTTTCTAAAATTGGGAGCCACCACCAAGCAGGCCCTGCTCCGTCCCTTGCCCCCCCTCTCCCTCCCACAGCCCCCCACACCCCTGCCCCCCAAGTCTAGTGCAGTGGGGGCACTATGGGGCCCCCCACTCCCAAGATATTGACTTAAATGCAAGAAATTGGGAGCCACCACCAAGCAGGCCCCGCCCCGTCCCTCGCCCCCCCTCCCTCCCAGAGCCACCCCACACCTCCGCCCCCCATCCCACGGCACGGGGGGCCGGGGGCCGCCATGGGGCGCCGTGGAGGGGCCCCGCGACCCCCCTCACCTCCTCTCTCTCCCCCCCCCCTTCTCTCTCTCTCTGCCCCCCACCCCCCCTTCTCTCTCTCTCTCTCGCCCCCTCCAGGTCACGGCCCCACGGCGTCCACCCAGCCCCCCGACCCCTTCCGGCCGTTCGGCGCCGGCCCCCCGCCGGGACCCCCAAGCGGCAGAGACCCCCCGGCCGGCCCCCCGCGGGACCCCTCCCCGGCCCCGGCGGACTTCGGCTCCGTAAGTGACCCCCCCCCACCACCACCCCACACCGCCGGACCACCCCCCCCCCTTCCGGGTTCGTTAGGACCGGCCGTCGTTAAGCCGTGAAATCGCCCCGGGTGCCTTTCCATGGGCATTGAGCCCATTGAGTGCAGTGGGAGGAGCATCCGGTCCGTCGGATGGGATGGAAAGGGGATTCAAAATGGGCTCAATGGGATTAAAAAGGAATCAAATCCGCCGGATTAATGGGATTAAAAGAGCAGGAACGAATGGGATTAAAATGGAATTCAGGAATGCAATTAAAAAGCAATTAAGGAATGGAATTCCAAATTAATTAACGCCGTTGGATAGGGTCCAAAAGGATGAAAGAACGGAATTAAAAAGAATTAAGGGATGGAATTAAAAAGAATTAAGGAATGGAAGTAAAAGAGAATTAAGAAATGGAAGTAAAAATTAATTCAATCCGTTGAATGGGATTAAAAGAGGATTAAAGAATGGAATTAAAAAAGAATTAAGGGAGAAAGTCCTAATGGAAGGAGACTTCCAGACCAGGAGATGGAGAAGATCCTTGGAGCTCCTCACGGGATGGACCTCACCTGGAGGAGACTTCCAGACCCGGAGATGGAGAAGATCCTTGGTGCTCCTCACGGGATGGACCTCACCTGGAGGAGACTTCCATACCCAGAGATGGAGAAGATCCATGGTGCTCCTCACGGGATGGACCTCACCTGGAGGAGACTTCCAGACCAGGAGATGGAGAAGATCCTTGGTGCTCCTCACGGGATGGACCTCACCTGGAGGAGACTTCCATACCCAGAGATGGAGAAGATCCATGGTGCTCCTCACGGGTTGGACCTCACCTGGAGGAGACTTCCAGACCAGGAGATGGAGAAGATCCTTGGTGCTCCTCACGGGATGGACCTCACCTGGAGGAGACTTCCAGACCAGGAGATGGAGAAGATCCTTGGTGCTCCTCACGGGATGGACCTCACCTGGAGGAGACTTCCAGACCAGGAGATGGAGAAGATCCTTGGTGCTCCTCAAGGGATGGACCTCACCTGGAGGAGACTTCCAGACCAGGAGATGGAGAAGATCCTTGGTGCTCCTCACGGGATGGACCTCACCTGGAGGAGACTTCCAGACCAGGAGATGGAGAAGATCCTTGGCGCTCCTCACGGGATGGACCTCACCTGGAGGAGACTTCCAGACCAGGAGATGGAGAAGATCCTTGGCGCTCCTCACGGGATGGACCTCACCTGGAGGAGACTTCCAGACCAGGAGATGGAGAAGATCCTTAGAGCTCCTCATGGGATGGACCTCACCTGGAGGAGACTTCCAGACCAGGAGATGGAGAAGATCCTTGGAGCTCCTCACGGGATGGACCTCACCTGGAGGAGACTTCCAGACCAGGAGATGGAGAAGATCCTTGGAGCTCCTCACGGGATGGACCTCACCTGGAGGAGACTTCCAGACCAGGAGATGGAGAAGATCCTTGGAGCTCCTCACGGGATGGACCTCACCTGGAGGAGACTTCCAGACCCGGAGATGGAGAAGATCCTTGGTGCTCCTCACGGGATGGACCTCACCTGGAGGAGACTTCCATACCCAGAGATGGAGAAGATCCATGGTGCTCCTCACGGGATGGACCTCACCTGGAGGAGACTTCCAGACCAGGAGATGGAGAAGATCCTTGGTGCTCCTCACGGGATGGACCTCACCTGGAGGAGACTTCCATACCCAGAGATGGAGAAGATCCATGGTGCTCCTCACGGGTTGGACCTCACCTGGAGGAGACTTCCAGACCAGGAGATGGAGAAGATCCTTGGTGCTCCTCACGGGATGGACCTCACCTGGAGGAGACTTCCAGACCAGGAGATGGAGAAGATCCTTGGTGCTCCTCACGGGATGGACCTCACCTGGAGGAGACTTCCAGACCAGGAGATGGAGAAGATCCTTGGTGCTCCTCAAGGGATGGACCTCACCTGGAGGAGACTTCCAGACCAGGAGATGGAGAAGATCCTTGGTGCTCCTCACGGGATGGACCTCACCTGGAGGAGACTTCCAGACCAGGAGATGGAGAAGATCCTTGGCGCTCCTCACGGGATGGACCTCACCTGGAGGAGACTTCCAGACCAGGAGATGGAGAAGATCCTTGGCGCTCCTCACGGGATGGACCTCACCTGGAGGAGACTTCCAGACCAGGAGATGGAGAAGATCCTTAGAGCTCCTCATGGGATGGACCTCACCTGGAGGAGACTTCCAGACCAGGAGATGGAGAAGATCCTTGGAGCTCCTCACGGGATGGACCTCACCTGGAGGAGACTTCCAGACCAGGAGATGGAGAAGATCCTTGGAGCTCCTCACGGGATGGACCTCACCTGGAGGAGACTTCCAGACCAGGAGATGGAGAAGATCCTTGGAGCTCCTCACGGGATGGACCTCACCTGGAGGAGACTTCCAGACCAGGAGATGGAGAAGATCCTTGGAGCTCCTCACGGGATGGACCTCACCTGGAGGAGACTTCCAGACCAGGAGATGGAGAAGATCCTTGGAGCTCCTCACGGGATGGACCTCACCTGGAGGAGACTTCCAGACCAGGAGATGGAGAAGATCCTTGGTGCTCCTCAAGGGATGGACCTCACCTGGAGGAGACTTCCAGACCAGGAGATGGAGAAGATCCTTGGAGCTCCTCACGGGATGGACCTCACCTGGAGGAGACTTCCAGACCAGGAGATGGAGAAGATCCTTGGAGCTCCTCACGGGATGGACCTCACCTGGAGGAGACTTCCAGACCAGGAGATGGAGAAGATCCTTGGTGCTCCTCACGGGATGGACCTCACCTGGAGGAGACTTCCAGACCAGGAGATGGAGAAGATCCATGGTGCTCCTCACGGGATGGACCTCACCTGGAGGAGACTTCCAGACCAGGAGATGGAGAAGATCCTTGGTGCTCCTCACGGGATGGACCTCACCTGGAGGAGACTTCCAGACCAGGAGATGGAGAAGATCCTTGGTGCTCCTCATGGGATGGACCTCACCTGGAGGAGACTTCCATACCCAGAGATGGAGAAGATCCATGGTGCTCCTCACGGGTTGGACCTCACCTGGAGAAGACTTCCAGACCAGGAGATGGAGAAGATCCTTGGTGCTCCTCACGGGATGGACCTCACCTGGAGGAGACTTCCAGACCAGGAGATGGAGAAGATCCTTGGTGCTCCTCAAGGGATGGACCTCACCTGGAGGAGACTTCCAGACCAGGAGATGGAGAAGATCCTTGGAGCTCCTCACGGGATGGACCTCACCTGGAGGAGACTTCCAGACCAGGAGATGGAGAAGATCCTTGGAGCTCCTCACGGGATGGACCTCACCTGGAGGAGACTTCCAGACCAGGAGATGGAGAAGATCCTTGGTGCTCCTCACGGGATGGACCTCACCTGGAGGAGACTTCCAGACCAGGAGATGGAGAAGATCCTTGGTGCTCCTCACGGGATGGACCTCACCTGGAGGAGACTTCCAGACCAGGAGATGGAGAAGATCCTTGGAGCTCCTCACGGGATGGACCTCACCTGGAGGAGACTTCCAGACCAGGAGATGGAGAAGATCCTTGGAGCTCCTCATGGGATGGACCTCACCTGGAGGAGACTTCCATACCCGGAGATGGAGAAGATCCTTGGTGCTCCTCATGGGATGGACCTCACCTGGAGGAGACTTCCAGACCAGGAGATGGAGAAGATCCTTGGAGCTCCTCATGGGTTGGATCTCACCTGGAGGAGACTTCCAGACCAGGAGATGGAGAAGATCCTTGGTGCTCCTGAAGTGATGGACCTCACCTGGAGGAGACTTCCAGACCAGGAGATGGAGAAGATCCTTGGTGCTCCTCATGGGATGGACCTCACCTGGGATATGGTCCTAATGGAAGGAGACTTCCAAACCAGGAGATGGAGAAGATCCTTGGTGCTCCTCACGGGATGGACCTCACCTGGAGGAGACTTCCAGACCAGGAGATGGAGAAGATCCTTGGAGCTCCTCAAGGGTTGGATCTCACTGGAAAATGGTCCTAATGGGAGGAGACTTCCAGACCAGGAGATGGAGAAGATCCATGGTGCTCCTCATGGGATGGACCTCACCTGGAGAAGACTTCCAGACCAAGAGATGGAGAAGATCCATGGTGCTCCTCAAGGGTTGGATCTCACTGGAAGATGGTCCTAATGGGAGGACACTTCCAGACCAGGAGATGGAGAAGATCCTTGGTGCTCCTCATGGGATGGACCTCACCTGGAGAAGACTTCCAGACCAAGAGATGGAGAAGATCCATGGTGCTCCTCAAGGGTTGGATCTCACTGGAAGATGGTCCTAATGGGAGGACACTTCCAGACCAGGAGATGGAGAAGATCCTTGGTGCTCCTCATGGGATGGACCTCACCTGGAGAAGACTTCCAGACCAAGAGATGGAGAAGATCCATGGTGCTCCTCAAGGGTTGGATCTCACTGGAAGATGGTCCTAATGGGAGGACACTTCCAGACCAGGAGATGGAGAAGATCCTTGGTGCTCCTCATGGGATGGACCTCACCTGGAGGAGACTTCCAAACCAGGAGATGGAGAAGATCCATGGTGCTCCTCAAGGGTTGGATCTCACTGGAAGATGGTCCTAATGGGAGGACACTTCCAGACCAGGAGATGGAGAAGATCCATGGTGCTCCTCATGGGATGGACCTCACCTGGAGAAGACTTCCAGACCAAGAGATGGAGAAGATCCATGGTGCTCCTCAAGGGTTGGATCTCACTGGAAGATGGTCCTAATGGGAGGACACTTCCAGACCAGGAGATGGAGAAGATCCATGGTGCTCCTCATGGGATGGACCTCACCTGGAGAAGACTTCCAGACCAAGAGATGGAGAAGATCCATGGTGCTCCTCAAGGGTTGGATCTCACTGGAAGATGGTCCTAATGGGAGGACACTTCCAGACCAGGAGATGGAGAAGATCCATGGTGCTCCTCATGGGATGGACCTCACCTGGAGAAGACTTCCAGACCAGGAGATGGAGAAGATCCATGGTGCTCCTCAAGGGTTGGATCTCACTGGAAGATGGTCCTAATGGGAGGACACTTCCAGACCAGGAGATGGAGAAGATCCATGGTGCTCCTCAAGGGTTGGATCTCACTGGAAGATGGTCCTAATGGGAGGAGACTTCCAGACCAGGAGATGGAGAAGATCCTTGGTGCTCCTCATGGGATGGACCTCACCTGGAGGAGACTTCCAAACCAGGAGATGGAGAAGATCCATGGTGCTCCTCAAGGGTTGGATCTCACTGGAAGATGGTCCTAATGGGAGGAGACTTCCAGACCAGGAGATGGAGAAGATCCATGGTGCTCCTCAAGGGTTGGATCTCACTGGAAGATGGTCCTAATGGGAGGACACTTCCAGACCAGGAGATGGAGAAGATCCATGGTGCTCCTCAAGGGTTGGATCTCACTGGAAGATGGTCCTAATGGGAGGACACTTCCAGACCAGGAGATGGAGAAGATCCATGGTGCTCCTCAAGGGTTGGATCTCACTGGAAGATGGTCCTAATGGGAGGAGACTTCCAGACCAGGAGATGGAGAAGATCCATGGTGCTCCTCAAGGGTTGGATCTCACTGGAAGATGGTCCTAATGGGAGGAGACTTCCGGACCAGGAGATGGAGAAGATCCATGGTGCTCCTCATGGGATTTGATGGCCGCCTCTGGACTCCAGCACTGGAGAAAGGTGGTGGACAATTGGGAAGAGCCCAGAGGAGGGCGAGAAAAATGATCCAGGGGGTGGGGACCGCCTGGTGGGGAGAGACTGGGAGAACTGGGCATGGTGGGCCTCGAGAGGAGAAGACGGAGATGGGACATGGAGTCCCTCCAGAAGGACCGCCAAGGCTGCCCCAAAGAGGAGGTCAAGAGGTCTTCGTGCTGATGCCGGATGGAGGACACGGGATGAGGAGGTCAAGTTGGGACAACCTGGGGTCGGGGTGGCCATCAGAAGGTTCCTCAGGGTGAGGGCAAGATGGCGGAGGGACCATGTGCCTGGGCGGGGGGTGGGATCCCCACATGGGGGACGTTCGGGGAGGAACTGGGCGGCCAGATGAGTGGGGTGGTGGGACCTGGTGTCCTGCAACAGCAGGGGGTGGACCTGATGGCCTTCATGGCCCCTTGCAACTCTACTGTCCCATCATCCTGTGATCCAGGGGTTGGACTTGATGGCCTCCAGGAACCCTTCCAACTCCACTAGCCCATCATCCTGATCCTGGGGTTGGACTTGATGGCCTTCATGGCCCCTTTCAATTCCACTGCTCCACGAGCCTATCATCCACGGTTGCACCTGATGTCCTTCAAGCCCCTTCCAGCTCCACTACTCCACGAGCCTATCATCCACGGTCGCACCTGATGTCCTTCAAGCCCCTTCCAACACTATTCCAGGATCCTATCATCCACGGTTGCACCTGATGTCCTTCAAGCCCCTTCCAACTCCACCACTCCACACTCCCATCATCCACGGGTCGCCCCGGATGTCCTCCAAGCCCCTTCCCCCTCTCCATGGCCCTCCCCAACCCTCCTACGATCCCATCATCCTGGGGTTGGGCTGGATGACCTCCCGGCCCCCTCCAGCTCTGCTCTTCCACGCTCCTCCCATCCAGGGCGATGGCCTTGGGGGCCCCCACGCCCCCTCCACCTCCGCCGCCCCACGCTGCCCGCCCCCAGAAGGCCCCCCCGAGACGGGGCAGATGGGAATCGGGGGCCCCCGCCCCCCCAGGGGGGGGGCGGAAGCCCCACAGGAACCGTGGGCCAGCGATCTTCCCCGAGAAGCAGAAGCTGCTGGCGGTAAACAGGAAGCCGGCGAGATCGTCGCTGTGGCTTCCTCAGCCGCGCTCGCCGGGCGTTGGCGCCACTCCGGCGCCCATGCGCCCCGGCCCGGGCACGGGGCCGGGCCTCCCGGGCCTCGTGCGCCCGCCCCGCGGCGCCGGGGCGCGTGCGGAGGGCCTCGGGGGGGGGGGTCCTCGGCTCGGGGCGTCGTGCTGCTGCTGGAGGGGGGGGTGCGGGGCGGAGGGAGGGTGCCGGGGATGATGGGAGAGGGGGAGAGGTGGGGCCGGGTGGAGGGGCCCCCTAAAACCGGGCCGATGGGAGTCCCCCCATCTCCGGGTCGGGCCCCTGGGGTAATTATATGTTAATGAGATCAGGTGGTGTAATTATAATATGTAATGAGTCGTGAATTATGTATCAGATGATACTCTTGTCTTTCTATTTCTACACAGATATATAGGCAAATTGTGCATTATGTTTAAATGTATATACGCTGTATTTATACTCATGCACTGTATGTACACAGACTATATTTCTATATATATATGTGTGTGTGTGTGTGTGTGTATATATATATATATATATATACACACACACAGGTATAAACATACAAACACTATATACACGTACTGGGTGTATATATATATATATACACATAGTATACACACACACTATATGTATCTACACACACACACACACACACACACACACACACACACACACACTATCTACACACACACACAATGTATAAACACACAGACTATATACACACATACTGTATATATCTATATATGCATAGTATATATACACACACTATATGTATTAATCTACACACATGCACACACTATACACACACACACACACACTATATAAGCACACAGACACTATATACACACGTACTATATGTATCTACACCCACATATGCAAACACACACACACACACACAATATATATACATATATATATATATATATCTACACACACACATACTGTATACACTTTGTATAAACACTACATATACAGTATATATATCTACACACAAACTATACACACACTATACACACACACACACACTATACACTGTATAGTCACTATACACATACTGTATATAAACTATACACACACATACTGTATGTGCTGTGTATAAACTATACACACATACTGTATACATTGTATAAACACTACACACATACACACTGTACACACACACACACACACACACACACACAGAGTATATATACATGTATATACACCCACAGATACTTTCTATGTGATATTGATACACAGAAATCAATTACTGGTTATATACCCCAATTGGTCAAGAGCCGCCTGCCCAGAGTGGGCCGGGAAGGGCGCAGTCCTCGCCCCGGGTGCCCCAACGCCGCGGGGGACCCCCCTCCCCGAAAGCAGACCCCGGGGTGTCAACAGGGCCGGGGTGGCCGCGCGGGCCGGCCGGGGCGGGTGTCCTCGGCCCCGGGCGCGGTCCTCGGCCCGCCCGCCCCCCGCCGGCCACTCAACCCCGCCCCCCATCCTCCCCACCCCTCTTCTCCCCCCCGTGCAGCTTGGCAATGAGGAGCAGCAGCTCGCCTGGGCCAAGCGCGAGAGCCAGAAGGCCGAGCAGGAGCGGCTGGCCCGGCTGCGGCGCCAGGAGCAGGAGGACCTGGAGCTGGCCATCGCCCTCAGCAAGGCCGACATGCCCGCCGCGGCCCGGTGAGGACCGCCCCCCCACCCCCACCGGCGACGGCCCCGGGGGCGGTCCTCTCCATCCCGGCCACCCGGACCCCCGCCGGGCGCGGTCCTCGTCCACGGACACCCGGACCACCCCCGTTTCTCCCTGGGCAGCGCCCCCGCCGAGCCGCCGGACAGGCTGCCCTTCCCTGGCCGGAGGGAAAAGAAGAGGAGCGCGCGCCCTGGCCACCCGGACCCTCCTCCCCCCTCCCTTGGGGGGAGCGGTCCTGCCACGGCCACCCGGACACCCCCTTTGCTCCAGGGACGAAACCGCCCCCCCCCCCACCAAGATGCCGGATGGGCTTCCCTTTCCCGGGCGGACGAGGAAGAAGAGGAGCGCGCGCCCCGGCCACCCGGACCCCTTCCCCGGCTGCCGGCCACCCCGCCACCCCCTCCCCTGCCTGTGGATACGCATAAATCTCGGCTTCGCTCTACACTGGGGTCCCTTCTTTGCCTGGCTCCGCCCCCTTTTCCCATTGGGGGGGGGAGGGTGCGGGTGGCCCTTTCGTGATGGGGGCCGGGTGTCCCCTCCTAGCATCTGAGGCTTGGGTGGAAAGGACACCCCACCCCCTGACCCAACCACAGTGTGGGTTCTCTCTCCCAAACACTCCCCACAGCTAGAGAGGTAGCCCATCAGGGTGCGGGTGGCCCTTTCGGGAGGAGGACCCTTTCGTGACGGGGGCCGGGTGTCCCCTCCCAGCGTCTGAGGCTTGGGTGAAAAGGACACCCCCCCCGACCCAACTACAGAGGGTGGATTCTCCCTTTGAAACACTCCCTGCAGCTAGAGATCTAGCCCATCAGGGTGCGGGTGGCCCTTTCGGGAGGAGGACCCTTTCGTGACGGGGGCGGGTGTCCCCTCCCAGCATCTGAGACTTGGGTGAAAAGGACCGCCCCCCTGACCCAACCACAGAGAGTGGATTTTCCCTTCGAAACTCTCCGCAGCTGGAGATCTAGCCCATCAGGGTGCAGGTGGCCCTTTCTTTCAGCAGGAGGGTGGCCGGGTGTCCCCTCCCAGCCTCGGTGGCTTGGTCAAAAGGACACCCCCCCCCCCAAAAGCCCAATCACAGATAGCTGTATTCTCTCTTCCAAACACTCCCCACAGCTGGAAATCTATCCCATCAGGGTGCGGGTGACAGGAGGGTGGCCGGGTGTCCCCTCCTGGCCTTGGGGGCCTGGTTCAAGAGGACTCCCCCTTCCAGGCCCAACCACAGAGGGCTGGATTCTCCCTTCCAAACACTCCCCGCAGCTAGAAATCTAGCCGTTCAGGGTGTGGGTGGCCCTTTCTTTAGGGTGGCCCTTTCTTTAGGGTGGCCGGGTGTCCCCACAGCTAGCAATCTAACCCATCATGGTTTGGGTGACCCTTTCTTTCGGCAGGAGGTTGGCCGGGTGTCCCAGCCCTGGGTGCTTGGTTCAAAAGGACACCCCCCCGACCCTCCCTTTCACCCCATCAGCAAGTGGGTGGCCGGGTGTCCCCTCCTGGCCTCGGGTGCTGCTTCTAAAGGACACCCCCCCACACAGCCCAGCCACAACGGGCCGCATCCTCCCTCCCAAGCCCTCCCTGCAGCGAGAAATCTAGCCCCTCAGCCTTCCCCTCCCCCCCCAGCAGGTGGGTGGCCATTCCTCCACCCCCCCCTCTCCAACGGCCCGGCCACTCCGGTTCCCATGCGCCCCGGCCCTTTCCCCCCGCCCAGGAAGCGCATCTTCCAACCGTGCCCTCTTGTTTCCCCGAAAGAGAAATCTCATAACTGACGCCCATTCATAACGAAACCAGAGGAACCGAAGAACGTTGCGGTTGCGGGTGACCGCGGGGGCAGAAAAACAACTGAGGAGCGCTCCTCTCTCTCTCGAGAAAGCCTTCGCAGGCAGCAAACCCGGGCCCATCATCCCTGGCTCACTCCGATTCCCCCGGGACGGGCCAGCCCACCCCATCCATGCTGTTGCAGGATCCGGGCATCCGTGCCCGACGTGGCCTTCGAGGAGGAACCATCAAGACCCAGCGAGACACAACAAGACCCATCCAGTCCCAGCAAGACCCATCGATACACAACAAGACCCATCCAGTCCCAGCAAGACCCATCGAGACCTATCAAGACCCATTGAGACCCATCAAGACACAACAAGACCCATTGAGACCCATCAAGACCCATCAAGACCCAACTAGATCTATCAAGACACAACAAGACCCATCAAGTTCCAACAAGACCTATCAAGACCCATTGAGATCTATCAAGACCCAACTAGACCTATCAAGACACAACGAGACCCATCACGTCCCATCAAGACCCATCGAGACACAAGAAGACCCAGCAAGTCCCGACAAGACCCATCAAGACACAACAAGACCCATCAGGTCCCAACAAGACCCATCGAGACTTGTCAAGACCCATAGAGACCCATCAAGACACAACAAGACCCATCAAGACCCAACAAGGCCCATCAAGTCCCAACAAGGCCCATCAAGACCCATTGAGATCTATCAAGTCCCATCAAGACCCATCGAGACCCAACAAGACCCCGCCAGTCCCAACAAGACCCATCAAGACACATCAAGACCCAACTAGACCTATCGAGACACAACAAGACCCAGCAAGTCCCAACAAGACCCATGAAGACCCATCGAGATCTATCGAGACCCATCGAGACGCAACAAGACCCATCGAGACCCAACTAGACCCATCGAGATCTATCAAGACCCATCGAGACCCATCGAGACACAACAAGACCCATCGAGACCCAACTAGACCCATCGAGACCCAACGACACCCAACGACACCCATCAACCCCCACCTTGGAGGGCCACGCCTTCGGGGCTCAACCTTCCCAGCCTGGGGGGATTCCTGGGAATTCTGGACCCGGAAGCTGGGAAGGGAACCCCCCCCCCACCCTCCCCGGCTTTGGGGGTGGCCCTTCCAAGCATGGTCTTCTCCAACGGCCCCCAAGAGGAATCGACGGCATGATGGGATCCACCAGCGTATGGGATCCACCAGCGGGAGGAGATCTTCCAGAGCAGGAGATGGAGAAGATCCTGGGTGCTCCTCACGGGTTGGACCTGCAGCAGCAGAGGGTGGACCTGATGGCCTCCATGGCCCCTTCCGACTCCACTCGCCCATGAGCCTATCATCCACGGGCTGGACCTGATGGCCTTGGTGGCCCCTTCCAGTTCTACTATGATCTCATGATCCTGGGGTTGGACTGGATGGCCTTCATGGCCCCTCCAGCTCTACTATGATCCCATGATCCTATCATCCACGGGCTGGACCTGGTGGCCTTCATGGCCCCCCCTGACCACATTCTCCCATGATCCTATCATCCACGGGCTGGACCTGGTGGCCTTCATGGCCCCTTGCAACTCTGCTATGATCCCATGATCCTGGGGTTGGACTGGATGGCCTTCATGGCCCCTTCCAGCTCTACTATGATCCCATGATCCTATCATCCACAGGCTGGACCTGATGGCCTTCATGGCCCCTTCCAACTCCTCCCTCCCATGATCCTATCATCCACAGGCTGGACCCGATGGCCTTCACGGTCCCTTCCAACTCCTCCCTCCCATGATCCTATCATCCACGGGCTGGACCTGATGGCCTTCATGGCCCCTTCCGACTCCACTCACCCATGATCCTATCATCCACGGCTGGACCTGATGGCCTTCGTGGCCCCTTGCAACTCTCCCATGATCCTATCATCCACAGGTTGGACCTGATGGCCTTCATGGCCCCTTCCGACTCCACCCTCCCATGATCCTATCATCCACGGCTGGACCTGATGGCCTCCATGGCCCCTTGCAACTCTGCTATGATCCCATCATCCAGGGGGTTGGACCTGATGGCCTTCATGGCCCCTTCCGACTCCACTCCCATCATCCTAGGCCCGGCATCCCCTCCCGAGCTTGCTCCTCCCCCTCCGGACCTTCTCTTCCGCCTTCCACCTCCCGAAACCCCGGAGGGCCTGAAGCCCCAGTTGCTGTTCCAGTCGCTCCCCGGCTTCTCGCTTGCACTCTGCACGTGCTCAGAGGTCCTTTTTCAGGGAAGATCCGCAGGGCCGACCGTGCCGAGGACCGCCCCCGCCCCCCCCCCGAGTTTGGCCCCAGGGGCGACGGCCACCTTAGCCCGGGTGGAGGAGGAGCGGGACGCAGCGGGGCCTTCTCGGTGGTGGCCCCGGGTGACCTTCCCGGCTCGGGGCAAAGCCTGCTGGGAGGCGGGAGTCTCTTGAGCCTGTGTGTACACAACGTTGTGTAGTGTGTGTGCAGTGTGTAGTCCCTCTCCGGCCCGGGCCACCCGCCCCCGCGGTTCCTCCCCGGTGGTGGCCCCGCCGTCCGCAGGGCAGTCCTCGGGGGGGATCTGGAGCCTCTGTCCAAGGAGCGGTCCTCTTTCTCGGCGTCCTCTGTTCTTCCTGCTCCATGTAGACACCAATCCAGACCAAGAGCTCTGTCTTCTGTCCTCAAAGCCCATCAGGATGTTCCTCAACCTCAAAGCCCATCAGGATGTTCCTCAACCTCAAAGCCCATCAGGATGTTCCTCAAAGCCCATCAAGATGTTCCTCAACCTCAAAGCCCATCAGGATGTTCCTCAAAGCCCATCAAGATGTTCCTCAACCTCAAAGCCCATCAGGATGTTCCTCAAAGCCCATCAAGATGTTCCTCAACCTCAAAGCCCATCAGGATGTTCCTCAAAGCCCATCAGGATGTTCCTCAACCTCAAAGCCCATCAGGATGTTCCTCAAAGCCCATCAGGATGTTCCTCAACCTCAAAGCCCATCAGGATGTTCCTCAAAGCCCATCAGGATGTTCCTCAACCTCAAAGCCCATCAGGATGTTCCTCAAAGCCCATCAAGATGTTCCTCAACCTCAAAGCCCATCAAGATGTTCCTCAAAGCCCATCAGGATGTTCCTCAACCTCAAAGCCCATCAGGATGTTCCTCAATGCCCACCAAGGTCACCCTTCCCCCCCTTCAAGCAAGGACTGAACGAGCAGTAGGGTGGCCCCATCTCAGCTTTGGCTTCCCCCTTGGTGGGCCACCCGGACCCCCGTTCCTTGCCCCTCTTCTGCCCTGCCTGGTTCTCTGGATGAGCGCTGTAGACAGCAGTCCTCTAGCAGCCCCAAATCCATCATCCTGAGCAGGCCTGCTTTCCCCCCAGTGTGGCCAAGTTTGCCCTCCCAGGGGTGGGGTGGCCGCTGTGCCATGTGGAGGACAACCCTGCCATCAACCGTCGCCGCCTGCAATGGGGATCCAGCCCACGCCCACCCATCATCCCCCTTCCATGTACTTGGTGCGCGGACACCCAACCCCTCGCCTGGGACGGGTGGCCTTGACACGTCTCGTTGGGAGAAGAGGAATGAGCCGTATAATACATGTCAAAGCGGCTTCCTTTGCAGCTCTGAGCGGTCCTCTATTTGCATCCAGGGTGCAGATGTGTGCGGGCCAGGTGGCCACGGAGGACTGCCCCCGGGGGCTTCTTCGGGGGCTGCAGAGAGGACCGCCTCCCCACGCATCTGCCCTCGCGCCCCAGCAGTTTCTGCGGACACCCCGGCCTCCGGGGGAGGACGTGGGCCGGCCCCCGTTGGTCCGGGTGGCCTATGTGTGTCCCCACAGGGCCGGACTCCCCCACACACACACACACACACACACACCCCTCTCCAGAACCAGCCAGAGGAACGCCACCAGCCCCCTCGCCCACCCAGGAGACGCCCCCCCCCGGGAGGGGGGTGCGGGTGGCCGCGCGGGAGCGGTCCTCCCCGAGGTCCGGCACCCCCCGGGGGGCCTCTCCCGGCCACCCCGCCCCCCCAAGACACCAGCCGGGGCCCCACGCCCTCGCCCGCCCGGCAAATCTCGAACGTGCCCACCCTTCCGGCCCTGTGGTTTCTCGCCAGGGCGTAGCTGAAGCAAAGCAGATCTGCGGTTGCGGTGAGGAGCAAAACAAGCCGCCTCGGCTCAACAACACACGGGGCCGGGTGGCCGCCCCGGGCACATGGGGGGGGGCTGGAGGAGGACTGCGCCGGCTTGGCAGCGGTGGGAACGTTCCTGCATGCGCCGGGGCCACCCGGAGGGCGTTTGAGAGGACTGGCGGGGCGCTGGGGGCGGAGTGGCCACCGGGGGGGGTCCTCCGAGCCGGGGTGATGGGGAGTGGGGCGCAGGGGGGCGGTTGGGGGGTCCCCGCGCCTGATGGGGGTGTTGGGACGTGCCGGGGGCAGCTGGGGGGGCATCCCGGTGGGAGATGCATTGTGGGGGATGGGGGGGCTGTAATGGGGCGGGAGGGGGAAGAGGGAGAGAGATGGAAGGGTGGAGGGGCAGATGGGTGGAAGAGTAGATAGAAGGGCAGGGCAGATAGAAGGGTGGAGGGGCAGATGGGAGGGTGGAGGGGCAGATGGGTGGAAGAGTAGATAGAAGGGCAGATGGAAAGGGTAGATAGAAGGGTGGAGGGGCAGATGGGTGGAAGAGTAGATAGAAGGGCAGATGGAAAGGGCAGATAGAAGGGTGGAGGGGCAGATGGGAGGGTGGAGGGGCAGATGGGTGGAAGGGCAGATAGAAGGGTGGAGGGGCAGATGGGAGGGCAGATGAGTGCAGGGGCAGATAGAAGGGTAGAAGGGCAGATAGAAGAGCAGGTAGATGGGTGGAAGGGCAGATAAGTGGAGGGGCAGATGGGTAGAGGGGCAGATGGGTGAAGGAGCAGATAGAAGTGTGGAAGGGCAGATGGGTGGGAGGGTAGATAGAAGGGCAGGTGGGAGGATAGATGGGAGAGTGGAGGGGCAGGTGGGTGGCGGGGCAGATGGGTGGGAGGGTGGCGGGGCAGGTGGGAGGGGGGGAGAGTCCTGGCTAGACAGACGCACGGCTGGGCAGAGCAGCGGAGAAGAGGAACGGGGCGAGCGAGAGCCGGGCCCCCCCGCCCTGGGTGCCCCCCGGCCCCCCCCCAGAACGAGCCCCGGGGGCCGGGTGGCCGGACGCCCCTCCATGCGAGCCGGGAAGGCCGAGCTGGCGGCATCCGCTTTATTTCCTACAAAATTCCATAGGCGGAAAACCCACTTGGTCTCGAGTCCGTAGAAAATTATTTACAAAATATATATATATATATCAACGTATAAAAGGGAGTCCCATCCGAGGCCCCGGCGGGCCGGGTTCCTCGTCGTCGGCCAATCCGCGCGCGCTCAGAGGCGCCCTCTCCTCCCGCCGCAGCAGGCCGCTGGGCGCCGGAGTCCCCCCCGCACCGCCCCGCACCGCCCCCCCACCCCACCCCACCCCACCCCCGGCCGCGGGCCGCCGGGGCCGCAGGTCCATAGTACCAGCTACGGGATGCCGGAGCCCCTGCTCCCCGGCGGCTACATGTGGCGCTTCATGTGCAGGGCCAGGTGGTCGGAGCGGGAGAAGGCGCGGTCGCAGAGGTGGCACTGGAAGGGCCGGTGGCCCGTGTGCTTGCGGTAGTGCCGGGTCAGCTCGTCGGAGCGGGCGAACTTCCAGCCGCAGCCCTCCCAGTTGCAGTGGTAGGGCTTCTCGCCTGCGGGGGGAGAGGAGGGGGGTGCGGTTGGCCAGTGCGGGGCGGCCCCGGGGCCAGCGGGGAGCGCCGGGAGCCCTTGCCGGGCCGGGAGCGGTCCTCTAGTGGGGGCGGTCCTCGGGCCGGGAGGGGACACCCGGACCCCGGGGTGAAGTGGGGCCGTGGGGGGGTGGGTGGCCCCCCGGAGGACTCCCCCCACCGGCCCGGTGGATGGGGGCGGTCCCGGAGGAGGAGGGTGGCAACACACACACACACACACACACACACAACCACAACACACACTGGCACTAAAGGCAGGGGGGATACACACCAAAGGTGCACCAAAGGCAGACAAAACACACGCATTCGATGCACGCACAAAAGACACAACGGGCACCCCAGGAATGCGCGCACACAACACACAAAGGGCACCCCAGAAATGCACACACACAACACACAAAGGCACCCCAGAAATGCACACACACAAGGCACACAAGCCACCCCAGAAATGCACATGCAAAAGACACACAAGCCACCCCAGAAATGCACACACACAACACACAAAAGCCACCCCAGAAATGCACACGCAAAAGACACAAAAGCCACCCCAGAAATGCATACGCAAAAGACACACAAGCCACCCCAGAAATGCACACACACAACACACACAAGCCACCCCAGAAATGCGCACACAAAAGACACACAAGCCACCCCAGAAATGCACACGGTCAATGCAGGCACAACATGGTGCATGCAGCACACACAAAACACAAGGCACACGCACTAGACACAGACACAAAACACACGCGTTGGCTGCACACACGCACTGGATGCACACACAATGCCCCAAACGCACACCGAAACACACACCAAACCAACCCCAAATGCACACGCTCCATGCGCACAAAATGCACACACAAAATGCATGCACAAAGCAGACAACATGGACACACTCCATGCACACAAAACACACACCTGAAATGCAGTGAGTGTGCATTGTGGGTGCATGTACAAAACGCACACACAAATTTAACCCAAAACAGACACACTACATGCACACAAAACACACCTGAAATGCACACCCCAAACACACACATTAAATACATGCACAAATGCACACCCGAAACACACGCACAACTCCCCCCAAAACGGACTCGCTCCATGCACACAAAATACACACCTAAAATGCACACCCGCAATGCACACATTAAATGCATGCATAAAACACACCCAAGACACACACGCTCCATGCACACAAAACGCACAGGCTGCGCACACACACCCCTCCCCGAAAATACACACCCAAAACCCACGCATTCAATGCATGCACAAACCGCACCAAAAACACACACGCTGCATGCACACAAAACAGACGCACAAACCGCATCCACAAAGCATACGCATCAAATGCACACACAAAACACACCCAAAATGCGCACCCAAAACACGCATCAAACACATGCACAAAACAAACCCAAACCGCACGCACAACATACACCCAAACCGGACACGCTACATGCACACACGGGATGAATGCACACAAACACACCCAAGCTGCACACCCAAGCTGCACACACTCAATGCATGCACAAACACAAACACAAACCACACGCTCCATGTACACAGAAACACACCCTAAACACAACCACAAAACACACACAAAACATGCATGCAAACGCACGCCCAAAACACACACACTACATGCACACAAAACACACACCTGAAACGCACCCACAAAACACATGCAGGACATGCATGCACAAACGCACACCCAAAACACACACACATGCACACAAAACACACACCTGAAACGCACCCACAAAACACATGCAAGACATGCATGCACAAACGCACACCCAAAACACACACTCGCAACGCACACAATAAATGCATGCAGAAAACACACGCAAGACACACACACTCCACACACAGTGGCTCCAGGCACTCACACACCCCACACACACACCCGCAAAAGGCACCCAAAACACACTTCCGTTAAAGTGTGCTTTAACACACATGCACACAAAACACACGCACAACCCGCCCCACAAAGCGCATGCACAAAACCCCGCCAAGACACGCAGGCTCCCGGCACACAAAACACACACCAGAGCCGCACACCCGCAATGCATGCGATAAATGCATGCACAACACACACCCAAGACACACACGCTCCATGCACAAAAACTGCGCAGGCTGTGCGCACACAAACACCCCCCCCCGAAACGCACACCCACAACACACGCGTTCAATGCAAGCACAAACGCACGCACAAACCACGCGCAAGACCCACATGCTCCATGCACACAAAACACCCGCTACACGCACCCACAAAGGACGCACGCACGCACGCACGCACACACAGCCAACACACACGCACTACATGCACACAAAACACCCCCCGCAGCGCACACCCAAGATGCACGCATTAAATGCATGCACAAATGCACACCCAAAACAGACACACTGTGCACACAAACCCCCCAACGCACCCACAAAACACACGCCCCACACACACTCCATGCACGCAACACACGCCTAAACGCACCACAACACACACGCAACACACAAACACTGCATGCATACAAAACCCCCCAAATGCACCCACAAAACACACGCATATACAGGCATGCACGCACACACGCCCAACACACACGCACTCCATGCACGCAACACACCCCTAAACGGACCCACAACACACACGCAACACACGCCCCATGCACGCAACCGCCCCCGGAGCGCGCAACCCGCCCGCCCGCCCCGCGACACGCGTCCGTGCCGCGTCCCCACGAGCGCGCCTACCCGTGTGCGTGCGCAGGTGCGCCTTGAGGTGCGAGCTCTTGGTGTACGTCTTCCCGCAGCCGGCGTACGAGCAGGCGTGGGCCGCACTGCGCCTGCGCGGCCAGGCGCGCCCGCGGCCCCCCCGCCGCGGCTTGGCGTCCGGCAGGGGCGGGGGCGCCGCCGCCGCGGGGGGGCCCGGCGCGCTCAGCATGCACTGCGCACGCGCGGGCTCGCGCTTGGCGGCCACGAAGAAGCGCGCCTGCAGCCCGTAGCTGCCGCCCGGCGCCGCGGGGTCGGCGAACTGGGGCGCGGCGTAGGGCGGCGGGCTGGGCGGCTCGGGCGAGCCGTAGCCCCCCGGCGGCGAGCAGTAGCCCCCCGGCGGCGAGCAGTAGCCCCCCGGCGGCGCGTAGAAGCCCCCCGCGGGCTCGGCGTAGTCGGCGCAGGGATCGCAGGCGCCCATGGAGAGGATGAGGTCCAGCACCCGGTTGAGGTCCTCGTCGTCGTCGGCCGAGGCGGCGGCGCAGGGCCAGTGCTGCGGGGGGAGGGGAGAGAGCGCGTGAGGGGGGCCTCTGCGCGCGTGCAGAGCGCCAAGGGGGGGGATGCCTCGGAGGGCGGGCAGAGCGCCCCCCGATCCCCGCCCAGGTCTGTTCGAGGCGAGAGGAGAGCGCGGCGGGCCTCTGAGGGCAAGCAGAGCGCCTCCCGCCCCTGCGACGCCCAGGGAGCGTCCGAGGCCGCGATAGGCGGGCCTCTGAGCACGGGCAGAGCGCCCCTTCCCTCGCGGCGCCTCTGGCGGAGCCCCAGCGGAGCGTCCGTGCCTCTGAGCGCAGGCAGAGCGCCCCCCGCTTGGATGGGACGGTCCGAGCCCGCGCTCGGCGTGCCTCTGAGGGCAAGCAGAGCGCCCCCCCATTAGTTAGGACAGTGCGAGCCCGCGCCTGCCGTGCCTCTGAGAGAAAGCAGAGCGCCCCCCCCCCCATTAGATAGGACAGTCCGAGCCCGCGCCCGCCGCGCCTCTGAAAGCAAGCAGAGCGGGGCGCTCGGCGTGCCTCTGAGCGCGGGCAGAGCGCGGGCAGAGCGGCATCTCCCCCCCCCCCACCGATCCCTCGCAGAGGACAGGCCGAGGCCGGCGCGCCTCTGAGCGCGTGCAGAGCGCCTACCTGCGGGGCCGGCGCGTCGCGGCAGAAGGAGGCGAAGGAGGGCAGGCCGGGCAGCGGCGGCGGCGGCAGCAGCTCCATGGCGGGCGGGGCGCGAGTGGCGGCGCGGCGGGCGGCGCGGCCTTTTAAGCGGCGCGCCGGCCAATGGGCGGCCGCGCCGGAAGCGCGTGCCCGGCGCGCGGGGTGGAAGGCGGGGGAAGCCGGGGGGCGGCAGGACCGCGCGGACGCCCGCGGACGCCCGCCTGGGCCTGGCCTAAATTTAGCCCCGCTATATAAGCGGGCGGCCGGTGCGGGACGGACGGGCCGGGACGGGTGGCGGCGCTCTGCACGCGCTCGGGGTGCTCGTGGCCGCGGAGGGGGCTCGGCCGGGCTGGGCCTCCCCACGATCGGATAGGGTCGGATCGGGCTCGACCTGCCCCCGTTCGGGTCGGATCGGATCGGGTTCGATCTGTCCCCGTTTGGGTCGGATCGGATCGGGCTCGACCTGTCCCCGTCCGGGTCGGATCGGGTTCGATCTGTCCCCGTTCGGGTCGGATCGGATCGGGCTCAACCTGCCTCCGTTCGGGTCGGGTCGGGTCGGGTCGGGTCGGGTCGGCCCGGGCTCGACCTGCCCCGTCAGGGTTGGATCTGACCGGGCTCGACCTGCCCCCGTCCGGGTCGGATCGGATCGGATCGGGCTCGATCTGTCCCCGTTCGGGTCGGATCGCGCTCGACCTGCCTCCGTTCGGGTCGGCCCGGGCTCGACCTGCCCTCGGATCGGAAAGGATCGGGCTCGACCTGCCCTCGGATCGGATCGGGCTCGACCTGCCCCCGTCCGGGTCGGATCGGATCGGCTCGGGCTCGACCTGCCCCCGTCCGGGTCGGGTCGGGTCGGGTCGGGCTCGACCTGCCCTCGGATCGGATCGGGTTCGACCTGTCCCCGGTCGGGTCGGGCTTGACCTGCCCTCGGATCGGATCGGGCTCGACCTGCCCCCGTTCGGGTCGGATCGGATCGGGCTCGACCTCCCTCGGATCGGATCGGGTTCGACCTGTCCCCGGTCGGGTCGGGTCGGGTCGGGTCGGATCGGGCTCGACCTGCCCTCGGATCGGATCGGGCTCGACCTGCCCCCGTTCGGGTCGGATCGGATCGGGCTCGACCTCCCTCGGATCGGATCGGGCCCGGCCGGGGTTCATCTCCCCCCGATCGGGTCGGATCGGGCCTGATCTCCCCGGATCGGCCGCTTGGGAGGATCCCCCGCGCCCGGGCAGGCGCAGCTCCTTCCCTATCCGTTGCAAGATCCGACTCGTCGCCTGGCCTCGGGGCGTGTGCAGAGCGCCGCTTCGCTCGATGAGGGGAGGGGCCGGCGGGAGCTTGCAGGAGTCCCATGCTCCCCGACCAGCTGGCCCATCCTCCCCACCCCCAGTGGCCCAGCGAAATGATGTTTCAAAAAGAATCGCTAACCATTAGACCACACAGCCCAGATCCCTACCAAGGGCCTGGGGGATGATGGGCTTCGGCGCTCGACCCAGGGCCCTGCCCTGCCCTGCCCACTCCCCCCAGGTCACCCCCACCCCCAGCACGGCTCCAACCACTAGGCCATCCTGCCCACGAAGGCACTTCCACTCAGCATCCCCAAAGGGAAGGGAAGCCCCATGGCCCCTTCCAACTCCACTCTTCCATGATCCCATCATCCACGGTTGGACTTGATGGCCTTCAAGCCCCTTCCAACACTAATCCATGATCCTATCATCCCCGGTTGGCCCTGATGTCCTTCAAGCCCCTTCCAACCACTATTGCATGATCCTATCATCCCCGGTTGGCCCTGATGTCCTTCCAGCCCCTTCCAACTCCACTATCCCATGCTCCTGATCCAGGGGAACAAAGCCAGACTGGGAGTGACTGGGAAGACTGGCTCGACGGGCCCCGGCCCCAGGATGATGGGCGTCGGAGTGCCGGCAGATAGCAGGAAGGCCTTCCGCATCCTCCCAGGGAGTCCAGCTCCGGGTTCAGGCCTCCTGGACCGGACTGGGAGTGCTGCCTCCCCCCCCCCGCCAGCCCCGTGGCGCAGCGGCCTGCTTTCCTGGCTGCCGTGCATGCTGGGACATGTGCTCCGGAAGCCGGGCTTCCTGAGCAGCTCCAAGAGGAAGTGCAGGAGGGGCGGTTAAAAATAACCCGGCTATATAAGAGGCGCCTTGTCCAGTCGCTCTGGCCGGACAGGCCGCTGCGGCACTGGTGCGGCGCGGCCCGGCCGGGATCTCGGCCTGTGGCTGATGGGGGTGGAATCCCACGGTTCGGGGCTCTGCTCCTGGCTGGCAGGGGGATAAAGGCCGCTTTGGGAGGTTTGGCTGTGGCTCATGGGTGCTTGGATCCCAGGGTTCGGGCTCTGCTCCACGCTGGCGGGGGGGTAAAGGCCGCTTCGGGAGGTTTGGCTGTGGCTAATGGGTGCTTGGATCCCAGGGATGGGGCTCTGCTCCTGGCTGGCGGGGGGGTAAAGGCCGCTTCGGGAGGTTTGGCTGTGGCTCATGGGTGCTTGGATCCCAGGGATGGGGCTCTGCTCCTGGCTGGCGGGGGGGTAAAGGCCGCTTCGGGAGGTTTGGCTGTGGATGATGGGTGCCTGGATCCCAGGGTTGGGGCTCTGCTCCTGGCTGGCGGGGGAGATGGAACTCTAAATATATGTAATTCTATTAAATTCTATTTAGAATTTAGCATTTAGAATTCCATCTCGTTATACAATATTGACAGATATCGATTATATTCTGGTTTGATTATCTGTAATATAAAGATCTGTTAATAGCTGCTCTTGATTTATTAATTTTCATATATTGATAATTACATATAATAGAATTACATATCATAATATATATTTAATTTATTTAATATATGTAACTCTAGCATAATGATATGTAATCTATCAGTAAAATAGAATTACATATATATTGTATTTTATTATATGTAATTCTATCATATGTGAGTATCAGTATAATAGAATTACATATCATCATAATATATTATAATGATATGTAATTCTATTATAATGATATGTAATTCTATCAGTAAGTTACATATTTGATGATAAAATCAAATACCTTGATTTGATTTTAAATCGAATCAAATAGGCCTTGAATATGTAATTCTAGCAGCATTACATATCATCATAATGTATTATAATGATATGTAATTCTATTACAATGATATGTAATTCTATCAGTAAAATAGAATTTTGATATGATAAAATCAAATGCCTTGATTTGAGTTTGAATCAAATGAATCAAACAGGCCTTGAATATGTAATTCTATCAGCATTACATATAATGTATTATAATGATATGTAATTCTATTACAATGATTATATCAGAATTATATTTTTGAAGTGATAAAATCAAATGGCTTGATTGGATTTTGCATCAAATGAATCAAATGGGCCTTGAATACATAATTCTATCAGCATTACATATAATCATAATATATTATAATGATATGTAATTCTATTATAATGATATGTAATTCTATTACAATAATAATTCTATCAGAATTATATTTTTGATATGATAAAATCAAATGATTTGGAATCAAGTGAATCAAATGGGCCTTGAATACGTAATTCTATCAGCATTACATATAATCATAATATATTATAATGATATGTAATTCTATTATAATGATATGTAATTCTATTACAGTAATATGTAATTCTATCAGAATTATATTTTTGATATGATAAAATCAAATGATTTGGAATCAAGCGAATCAAATGGGCCTTGAATACGTAATTCTATCAGTATTATATATCATCATAATATATTATAATGATATGTAATTCTATGATAATGATATGTAATTAGATGGAAATTGAAAAATGGAATGTCCTCTCCCGCTCGAGAGAGTTGGGGGCACAGCGACCCCCCGAGGGGTTTTGGGGTCCGTGCGGGGGGACAACCAGCCCCCCCCCCCGAAAGCAGCCGGCCAGATGTTCACCTCCGGAGCCCGAGCCGCAGAATCACTGCAACGGTTTCCCCCAGAAAGCTCGGCGGCGCACAAAATGAGATGCGGTTGCCATGGAGAGGGTGTTCCGCTGGGGCATGGGGGGCCTCCCCCTCGCTCGGGGGCCCGGCGGGCAGGGCAGGGCGGGGAGCAGCAGCATGGGCAGCGGAGTGTGGAGTGGTGGGGTGGGAAGGGGTCGGGGAGGACATCTAGTCCAGCCCCTGGGTCGGGATCATGGAATGGTGGAGCTGGAAGGGCCGTGGAGGACATCAGGTCCGACCCCTGGCTCAGGATGATGGGATAGTGGAGCTGGAGGGGCCATGGAGGACATCAAGTCCAACCCCTGGCTCAGGATGATGGGATAGTGGAGCTGGAGAGGCCATGGAGGCCATCAGGTCCAACCCTTGGATCAGGATGATGGGATAGTAGAGCTGGAGAGGCCATGGAGGCCGTCAGGTCCAACCCCTGGCTCAGGATGATGGGATAGTGGAGCTGGAGAGGCCATGGAGGCCATCAAGTCCAACCCTTGGATCAGGATGATGGGATAGTGGAGCTGGAGAGGCCATGGAGGCCGTCAGGTCCAACCCCTGGCTCAGGATGATGGCATAGTGGAGCTGGAGAGGCCTTGAAGGACATCAGGTGCAACCCCTGGATCAGGATGATGGAATAGTGGAGCTGGAAGGTCCCTCGAAGGCCATCTAGTCCAACCCCTAGCTCAGGATGATGGGATAGTGGAGCTGGAGAGGCCACGGAGGCCGTCAGGTCCAACCCGTGGCTCAGGATGATGGCATACTGGAGCTGGAGAAGCCATGGAGGCCATCAGGTCCACCCCCTGGCTCAGGATGCTGGCACAGCGGAGCTGGAGGGGCCCCGGAGGCCATCCAGCCCACCCCCTGGCTCAGGATGATGGCACAGCGGAGCTGGAGGGGCCGCGGAGGCCAGCAGGTCCGTCGGCCGTTGCAGCCCGCGCGCAGCCCGTGTGTTCCTGGCAAGCGAGGCTCTCGGTGGCTGAGCCTCCGAACGACGTGTCATTAGCATAACAGTCGATCAGCAAACCTCGGATGCCTGTGGGGAGCCGCAGGTTTCGGGGGCCTGGCGAGCGGGCGCTTTCGAAACCCGGGCCACGTGCAGAGCGCGGGGCGGCGCCGCTCCGCCGGCCTTGTTTGCGCGGGGCCTCCGGGCCCAGCTGGAAAACAGAGAGAGAGAGAGAGAGAGAGCGAGGCAGAAGGGGTCCCTGGGTCATCTAGTCTGACCCCGGCTCTGCTGAGAGGCACATGGAAGCAGAGAGGGGCGGATGGGGCCTCAGGGGCATCTAGTCTGACCCCGGCTCTGCTCGGAGATGCATAGAAACAGAGGGAGGCAGATGGGACCTCAGGGGCATCTAGTCTGACCCCGGCTCTGCTGGGAGAGGCATAGAAACAGAGCGAGGATGATGGGACCTCAGGGGCATCTATCCTGACCCCGGCTCTGCTCAGAGGGACATAGGACCAGAGCGAGGCAGATAAGATCTCGGGGGCATCTAGTCTGACCCTGATTTTGAGCAGAGGGACATAGGACCAGAGTGAGGCAGATGGGACCTCAGGGGCATCTAGTCTGACCCCGGCTCTGCTCGGAGAGGCATAGAAACAGAGCGAGGCAGATGGGATCCCAGGGTCATCTAGTCTAACCCCGACTCCACTCATAGAGCAAGGCAGAAGGGGCCTCATGGGTCATGTAGTCTGACGCCGGCTCTGCTCGGAGACGCATAGAAACAGAGTGGGGCAGATGGGACCTCAGGGCCATCTAGTCTGACCCCGGCTCTGCTCGGAGGGACAGAGGAACAGAGTGAGGCAGAAGGGACCTCATGGGTCATGTAGTCTGACCTCGGCTCTCCGCAGAGGAACATGGGGACGGAGCGAGGCAGAAGGGGTCCCTGGGTCGTCTAGTCTGACCCCGGCTCTGCTCAGAGAAGCAGAAACACAGAGCGAGGCGGAAGGGACTCATGGGTCATGTAGTTTGACACTGGCTCTGCTCAGAGAAGGATAGAAACAGCGCGAGGTGGAAGGGACTCATGGGTCATGTAGTGTGACCCCAGCACCAGCCAGCTGCACTCATAGAGCGCGGCAGAAGGGGCCTCATGGGTCATGTAGTCTGACCCAGGCTCTGCTTAGAGAAACATAGAAACAGAGCAAGGCAGGAGGGACCACAGGGCCATCTAGTCTGACCCCGGCTCCCCTGAGAGAAACATAGGCTTCAGACAGCTCCCGTGGGAGCCCATCCCGTAGCCTGGGACTCTGAACCAAGCGGAAGGCCTTCCCACATCCGACTGGAGCTCGCTGCCTCGAGCTGGGCTCCATTGGAGCATGTCCTGCCCTCTGCTCCTCTGAGCCGGGGTCAGACTAGATGCCCCTGAGGCCCCATCTGCCTCTCTATGGTTCTCCAAGCAGGGCCAGGGTCAGACTAGATGCCCCAGGGACCCCTTCAGACTCACTGTTTCTATGAACAGAGCCGGGGTCAGACTAGATCACCCTGAGGTCCCATCTGCCTCGCTCTCTTTCTATGCATCTCCGAGCAGGGCCGGGGTCAGACTGGATGCCCCTGAGGTCCCATCTGCCTTGCTCTGTTTCTATGTGTCTCTGAGCAGAGCTGGGGTCAGACTAGATGCCCCTGAGGTCCCATCTGCCTCGCTCTGCTCCTATGTCCCTCTGAGCAGAGCCGGGGTCAGACTAGATGGCCCAGAGGTCCCTCCTGCCCTGCCCAGGTTCTATTTTTCTCCCTTTCCCGACTTCCCCTTTCTCCGCTTTGCATATGCTCGAAGCACAGCTGCTTCCCCCCTCTGGCCCCTTTTCGGAATGCAAATACGCGACCGGGACGGACCCCATACAGGGAGGGGGCAGGATCAAAGTAGATGCCCTCGCAGGGCCCTCCTGCCTCGCTCTCTATGAGTCTCTGAGCAGAGCTGGGGTCAGACTAGATGCCCTCGCAGACCCTCCTGCCTCTCTCTCTCTTTATATGGGTCTCTGAGCGGAGCCGGGGTCAGACTAGATGAGCCCAGAGGCCCCTTCATACACTCGGTTTCTATGGGCTGAGTGGGGTCAGACTAGATGGCCTCACAGGCCCCTTCTGCCTCGCTCTGTTCCTATGCCTCTCCGAGCAGAGCCGGGGTCAGACTAGATGGCCCCGAGGTCCCATCTGCCTCACTCATTTTCCATGTTCCTCTGCCCAGAGCCGGGGTCAGACTAGATGGCCCCGAGGTCCCATCTGCCTCACTCATTTTCCATGTTCCTCTGCCCAGAGCCCGGGTCAGACTAGATGGCCCTGAGGTCCCATCTGCCTCGCTCTGTTTCCATGTTCCTCTGCTCAAAACCAGGGTCAGACTAGAAGCCCCCGAGATCCCATCTGCCTCGCTCTGTTCCTATGTTCCCTGAGCATAACCGGGGTCAGACTAGATGGCCCTGAGATCCCATCTGCCCCGTTCTGTTTCTATGCATCTCTGAGCAGAGCCAGGGTCAGACTAGATGCCCCTGAGGTCCCATCATCCTCACTCTGTTTCTATGTTTCTCCAAGAAGAGCCGGGGTCAGACTAGATGGCCCTGAGGTCCCATCTGCCTCGCTCGGTTTCCATGTTCCTCTGCCCAGAGCCAGGGTCAGACTAGATGCCCCTGAGGTCCCATCTGCCCCGTTCTGTTTCTATGCATCTCTGAGCAGAGCCAGGGTCAGACTAGATGCCCCTGAGGTCCCATCTGCCTCGCTCTGTTTCTATGAATCTCCGAGCAGAGCCAGGGTCAGACTAGATGCCCCCGAGGTCCCATCTGCCTCGCTCTGTTTCTATGCCTCTCTGAGCAGAGCCTGGGTCAGACTAGATGGCCCTGAGGTCCCATCTGCCCCATTCTGTTTCTATGCATCTCTGAGCAGAGCCAGGGTCAGACTAGATGCCCCCGAGGTCCCATCTGCCTTGCTCTGTTTCTATGCCTCTCCGAGCAGAGCCAGGGTCAGACTAGATGCCCCTGAGGCCCCATCCGCCCCTCTCTGCTTCCATGTCCCTCTCAGCAGAGCCGGGGTCAGACTAGATGCCCCCGAGGTCCCATCTGCCTCGCTCTGTTTCTATGCCTCTCTGAACAGAGCCTGGGTCAGACTAGATGGCCCTGAGGTCCCATCTGCCACCCTATGCGCAGAGCCGGGGAGTCAGACTAGATGGCCCTGAGGTCCCATCTGCCCCGTTCTGTTTCTATGCCTCTCTGAGCAGAGCCAGGGTCAGACTAGATGGCCCTGAGGTCCCATCTGCCACCCTATGAGCAGAGCCGGGGGGTCAGACTAGATGGCCCTGAGGTCCCATCTGCCTCGCTCTGGTCCTATGTCCCTCTGAGCAGAGCCGGGGTCAGACTAGATGCCCCCGGCGGCCCCTCCTGCCCCGTCCCCCCCCCCCGCGGGCGGCCGCCCGGCCCCCTCGCGCTTCCCCGGGCAGACTTCCGGCTGCCGCGCGGCTCGACAAACACCGCGGGCTGTTTTGAGCAACTGGCACTTCTGAGAACGGCGGAGGTGCTGCTAACCGCACGGGCCGGGTTCCCACCGGGGCATCTGGGTGGGGCGGCGGGCCGCTGCTCCACGGGTGCAGCTCCGGCAGCGGGCAACGGGGACGGGGCTGTGCTGGCGCGGCTCTGGCAGGGGGCCGGCAGGCCGGCGCCCTGCAGGTGCAGCTCCGGGAGCGAAGGCACATGGCGAAGCTCCAGCAGCGACATTGCAGGCCGCTGCTCTGCGGGTGCAGCTCCGGGAGCGGGCGAGGAAGATGGGGCTGTGCCGGTGCAGCTCTGGCAGGGAGCAGGCAGGCCGCTGCTCTGCGGGTGCAGCTCTGGCAGGGAGCAGGGAGACCACTGCTCTGCGGGTGCAGCTCCGGAAGCAACATTGCAGGCTGGTGCTCTGCGGGTGCAGCTCCGGCAGCGGGCAAGAAGGACGAGGCTGTGCAAGGGAGGCTCTGGCAGGGAGCTGGCAGGCCGCTGCTCTGCGGGTGCAGCTCCGGGAGCGGGCAAGAAGGACGAGGCTGTGCAAGGGAGGCTCTGGCAGGGAGCTGGCAGGCCGCTGCTCTGCGGGTGCAGCTCCGGGAGCGGGCAAGGAAGAGGAGGCTGTGCTGGTGCAGCTCTAGCAGGGAGCAGGCAGGCCGCTGCTCTACGGGTGCAGCTCCAGGAGCGGGCAAGAAGGACGAGGCTGTGCAAGGGAGGCTCTGGCAGGGAGCAGGCAGGCCGCTGCTCTGCAGGTGCGGCTCCGGGAGCGAATACGCATGGCGAAGCTCTGCGGGTGAAGCTCGGAGTGGGCGAGGAGGCCAAGGCTGTGCAGGTGGTGCGGCTCCGGGAGCAAGGAGGCAGGCCGGTGCTCTGCAGGTGCAGCTCTGAGTGCTCTAAATGCCCTCGCAGGCCCCTCCTGCCTCGCTCTGTTCCCATGTCCCTCTGAACACAGCCGGAGTCAGACTAGATGCCCCCGAGGTCCCATCTGCCTCGCTCTGTTTCTATGCATCCCCGAGCAGAGCCGGGGTCAGACTAGATGCCCCCGAGGTCCCATCTGCCTCGCTCTGTTTCTATGCATCCCCGAGCAGAGCCGGGGTCAGACTAGATGCCCCCGAGGTCCCATCTGCCTCGCTCTGTTTCTATGCATCCCCGAGCAGAGCCGGGGTCAGACTAGATGCCCCTGAGGTCCCATCTGCCTCGCTCTGTTTCTATGCATCCCCGAGCAGAGCCGGGGTCAGACTAGATGCCCCCGAGGTCCCATCTGCCTCCCTCTGTTTCTATGCATCTCCGAGCAGAGCCGGGGTCAGACTAGATGCCCCTGAGGTCCCATCATCCTCGATCTGTTTCTATGTTTCCATGAGCAGAGCCGGGGTCAGACTAGATGCCCCTGAGGTCCCATCATCCTCGATCTGTTTCTATGTTTCCATGAGCAGAGCCGGGGTCAGACTAGATGCCCCTGAGGTCCCATCATCCTCGCTCTGTTTCTCTGCATCTCCGAGCAGAGCCGGGGTCAGACTAGATGCCCCTGAGGTCCCATCTGCCTCGCTCTGTTTCTATGTCCCTCTGAGCAGAGCCGGGGTCAGACTAGATGGCCCTGAGGTCCCATCATCCTCGCTCTGCTTCTATGTCCCTCTGAGCAGAGCCGGGGTCAGACTAGATGGCCCTGAGGTCCCATCATCCTCGCTCTGCTTCTATGTTTCCATGAGCAGAGCCGGGGTCAGACTAGATGCCCTCGGAGGACCCCGTGGGGCCCCCCCCAGGGAATGATGATGGGCAAGCGGCAGCTGGAGAGGCTCTGCTGCCCCCCGGTGGCGTTTTGAGGACAGGACACCCTTGCAAGAAAGGATTTGGGGGCACAAGAGGCAGAGCGAGGATGATGGGACCTCAGGGCCAGCTAGTCTGACCCCGGCTCTGCTCAGAGAGACATAGGAGCAGAGCCAGGCAGATGGGGCCATGGAGGCCATCAAGGGCAACCCGTGGATGATGGGATCATGGGAGGGTGGAGCTGGAGGGGCCATGGGGGACATCAAGGGCAACCCGTGGATGATGGGATCATGGGAGGGTGGAGCTGGAGGGGCCATGGAGGACATCAAGGGCAACCCGTGGATGATGGGATCATGGGAGGGTGGAGCTGGAGGGGCCATGGAGGACATCAAGGGCAACCCGTGGATGATGGGATCATGGGAGGGTGGAGCTGGAGGGGCCGTGGAGGACATCAAGGGCAACCCGTGGATGATGGGATCATGGGATGGTGGAGCTGGAGGGGCCGTGGAGGACATCAAGGGCAACCCGTGGATGATGGGATCATGGGATGGTGGAGCTGGAGGGGCCGTGGAGGACATCAAGGGCAACCCGTGGATGATGGGATCATGGGATGGTGGAGCTGGAGGGGCCATGGAGGACAGCAACCCGTGGATGATAGGATCATGGGATGGTGGAGTTGCAGGGTGTCCCGGAGGCCATCTAGTCTGACCCCGGCTCCTCTCAGGGAAACACAGACACCGAGTGAGGCAGATGGGACCTCAGGGTCATCTAGTCTGACCCCGGCTCTGCGCAGAGGAACATGGAGAATGAGTGAGGCAGGAGGGGCCTCCCGGGACTCCGCTCCCCATTCTCCTGCTCTCCACCCGGAGCCTGGGGATGGTCCCAAGCTGGCCCGCCCGCCCCGCCACCTTCTGCCCCACCCTTTGAGGTCCTCCCAGAGGGACATCATGGCCCATCTCGCCCTCTCCTCACGGCCCAGCATCCCCAGTCCCCCCGTCCACTCCCCGGATCCTCTCCTCCCCCCCCTCCACCACGTCCCCCTCCCCCCCGCTCTCCCTCGGCCCATCCTCCCCCCAGCCCACCTCCCCAGCCCCCGCCCCACACCCCCCCACTCCGGGGGCCATCATCCCCACCCGGCCCCCCCTGTGCCCCGGCTAAAAATGGAAACAGCCCCTCCGTCCCCTTTCAAGGCGCCATATAAGGTCTCGGCCGGGATTCCTCCACCCGCAGGCCTCTGGCTTATCTCCCCCGCCCCTTGGTGGGGAGGGACTCCGACTCCCATCGCCCCCGGGAGGCCTTAAAAGCCCCTGGCGGGGCCTCCGGCGCCCCGGGAAGGAGCCAGCAAGATGGAGGCCATCAAGAAGAAGATGCAGATGCTGAAGCTGGACAAGGAGAACGCCATCGACCGGGCCGAGCAGGCCGAGGCCGACAAGAAGGCGGCCGAGGACAAGGGCAAGCAGGTGCCGGGGAGCATGGGGGCGGTGGTCGCGCCGGGGGGGTGGCTGCGGGGGAGGAGGAGGAGGAGGAGGAGGTGGGGGCTCCAGGTGGGGCTTCCAGGTGGAGCTGGAGGGGGCTTGTCCCGCAGGGGAGGAGGGCTGGGGGGCCCCACCGGGGGGCTGGGGATGATGGGAGGGGGGAGGTGGAAGGGGCTTGAAGGACAGCAGGTCCAAGCGGGGATGATGGGGGCATGGCAGGGTGCAGTTGGAGAGGGCTTGAAGGACAGCAGGTCCATCCGGGGATGATGGGAGCATGGGATGGTGGAGTTGGAAGGGGCTTGAAGGACATCAGGTCCAAGCGGGGATGATGGGAGCATGGGAGGGTGGAGGTGGAAGGGGCTTGAAGGAGATCAGGTCCATCCGGGGATGATGGGATTATGAGATAGTGGAGTTGGACGGGGCTTGAAGGACATAGGTCCAACCAGGGATGATGGGATCATGGGATAGTGGAGTTGGAAGGGGCTTGAAGGACAGTAGGTCCATCTGGGGATGATGGGATCATGGGAGGGTGGAGGTGGAAGGGGCTTGAAAGAGATCAGGTCCATCCGGGGATGATGGGATCATGGGATAGTGGAGTTGGAAGGGGCTTGAAGGCCAGCAGGTCCAAGCGGGGATGATGGGAGCATGGGAGGGTGGAGGTGGAAGGGGTTTGAAGGACATCAGGTCCAACCGGGGATGATGGGATCATGGAATACTGGAGTTGGAAGGGGCTTGAAGGACATAGGTCCAATCGGGGATGATGGGAGCATGGGATAGTGGAGTTGGAAGGGGCTTGAAGGAGATCAGGTCCAATCGGGGATGATGGGATCATGGGAGGGTGGAGGTGGAAGGGGCTTGAAGGAGATCAGGTCCAAGCGGGGATGATGGGAGCATAGGAGAGTGGAAGTGGAAGGGGCTTGAAGGACATCGGATCCAACCAGGGATGATGGGACCATGGGATAGTGGAGTCGGAAGGGGCTCGAAGGACATAGGTCCAACCGGGGATGATGGGACCATGGGATACTGGAGTTGGAAGGGGCTTGAAGGACATAGGTCCATCCGCGGACGATGGGACCATGGCACAGTGGAGTCGGAAGGGCCACGATGTCCAACCCGTGGACGACAGGGCCTTGCTGGCGGGGTGGGGGGTGCTCCCATCATCCCCGGCCCGGTCCCCGTCCCCCCCCCCCCCCGGCCCGGCCGTGAAATCCATATAAATCCCTCTTTCCTCCGGAACGCCGCTATTTATATCCTCCGGCTCGGCCTTATCGGAGCGAAATTCCTTCCGACTCCGGAGATAACGGGCCACTTGGGGCAGGAATGTGCCCCCTCTTGACCCCGGGGGGGCAACTGCCCCCCCGCCCCCCCAGCCACCCCCCTTCCCATCATTCCCCAGGGAATTCCCGATTATAATCCGATTTCTTGCGATTTTTGCGTGGCTCCCCATGGGATTCCCAGCCCTGGGAAGGAGCTCTGGACGTAGCGGGATTCCGGCGGATTTTGTGTACGGGCTGCTCCGGAGCCTCGCGAAATTGCTGGGATATTTAGGACAAAGGGGGGGCAGAGGAAAGGGGAGAAGAAATTGATCAATAAGTGGATTTATTGGGGGGGGTTAGACCCTCTCTGGACGGCGGAGGACTCCATCTCCGATGAATACCCGGGATATTGGAGAATCAAGATGCAATAAATACCCGGGATATTTGACGATCAATATCCAACAAATACCCTGGATATTGGATGATCAATATCCAATAAATACCTGGATATTTGAGAATTAATATGCAATAAATACCTTGGATATTTGACAATCAGTATCCAATAAATACCTTGCATATTTGATAATATCCAATAAATACCCTGGATATTTGATGATCAATATCCAATAAATATCCTGGATATGTGACGATCAATATCCGATAAATACTCTGGATATGTGACAATCAATATCCGATAAATACCCTGGATATTTGATAATATCCAATAAATACCCTGGATAGCTGACGATCAATATCCAATAAATACCCTGGATATTTGAGGATCCATATCCCATAAATATCCTGGATATTTGAGAATTAATATGCAATAAATACCTTGCATATTTGATAATATCCAATAATTACCCTGGATATGTGACGATCAATATCCGATAAATACCCTGGATATCTGACGATCAATATCCGATAAATACCCTGGATATTTGAGAATTAATATGCAATAAATACCTTGCATATTTGAGGATCCATATCCCATAAATATCCTGGATATTTGAGAATATGCAATAAATACCTTGCATATTTGATAATATCCAATAATTACCCTGGATATCTGACGATCAATATCTGATAAATACCCTGGATATCTGACGATCAATATCCAATAAATACCCTGGATTATCTGACGATCAATATCTGATAAATACCCTGGATATCTGACGATCAATATCCGATAAATACCCTGGATAGCTGACGATCAATATCCAATAAATACCCTGGATATTTGAGAATTAATATGCAATAAATACCTTGCATATTTGAGGATCCATATCCAATAAATACCCTGGATATTTGAGAATTAATATGCAATAAATACCTCGCATATTTGATAATATCCGATAAATACCCTGGATATGTGACGATCAATATCCGATAAATACCTCGCATATTTGATAATATCCGATAAATACCCTGGATATGTGACGATCCATATCCGATAAATACCCTGGATAGCTGACGATCAATATCTGATCAATCTGATCAATCCCCGATCAATCCGATCAATCCCCGATCAATCCGATCAACCCCCGATCAATACCCACGACTGGCCGGGAAACCGGCTGCAAATGCTCAACTTGGAAAGGCTGAACATCCCCTTGAAACGGGAACCGTGCCAGCGAAGCACCAAGGGGCCCGAAAGCGCCCCAGGGGTGGACTAGATGCCCTCCGAGGCCCCTTCCGCCCCCCGAGGGGCAAGAGCCGGATTCGCCCCCCCCCCCGGCCGGGGCTGGGGATGATGGGACAGGCCCCACACACACACACACACACACACACACACACACACACGGGGGGGGGGCCGAGCCGGCAGGGCCGCGGAGCGGGAAGGGCGGGCGCTGAGGACTAGCAGCTTGGGCGGGCGGTCGGGGGGGGGGGGCCGTGGATGATGGGACAGGGGGCTGATGGCGGCGTCCCCCCAGGTGGAGGAGGAGCTGGCGGCCCTGCAGAAGAAGCTGAAGGGGACGGAGGACGAGCTGGACAAGTACTCCGAGGCCCTGAAGGACGCCCAGGAGAAGCTGGAGCAGGCCGAGAAGAAGGCCACCGACGTGGGTGCCCCCCCCCGGGGGGCGGGCGGGGGGCATCTAGGCTGACCCCGGCCCGGGGCAGGGGAGCATGGGACCGGGGCCAGGCAGACGGGGCCGCAGGGGCATCTGGGCTGAGCCCGGCTCTGCTCGGGGACACGTAGAAACAGAGCGAGGCAGATGGGATATCAGGGTCATCTAGTCTGACCCCGGCTCTGCTCCGAGGAACATGGAAACAGAGCGAGGCAGATGGGACCTCATGGCCAGCTAGTCTGACCCCGACTCTGGGCAGAGGAGCATGGAAAAGGAGTGAGGCAGACGGGGCCTCAGGGGCATCTAGGCTGACCCCGGCCCGGGGCGGGGGAGCATGGGACCGGGGCGAGGCAGACGGGGCCACAGGGGCATCTGGGCTGAGCCCGGCTCTGGGCAGAGGAGCATGGAAAAGGAGTGAGGCAGACGGGGCCTCAGGGGCATCTAGGCTGACCCCGGCCCGGGGCGGGGGAGCATGGGACCGGGGCGAGGCAGACGGGGCCACAGGGGCATCTAGTCTGACCCCGGCCCTGCTCGGAGGGACATAGGACCGGAGCGAGGCAGATGGGGCCTCAGGGGCATCTAGTCTGACCCCGGCTCTGCTTGGGGACACATAGAAACAGAGCGAGGCAGATGGGACCTCATGGCCAGCTAGTCTGACCCCGACTCTGGGCAGAGGAGCATGGAAAAGGAGTGAGGCAGATGGGGCCTCAGGGGCATCTAGTCTGACCCCGGCCCTGCTCAGAGGGACATAGGACCAGAGCGAGGCAGATGGGGCCTCAGGGGCATCTAGTCTGACCCCGGCTCTGCTCATAGAGAGAGACAGATGGGACCTCGGGGGCATCTAGTCTGACCCCGGCCCTGCTCGGAGGGGCACAGGACCAGAGCGAGGCAGATGGGGCCTTGGGGGCATCCAGTCTGACCCCGGCTCTGCTCATAGAGAGAGACAGATGGGACCTCGGGGGCATCCAGTCTGACCCCGGCCCTGCGCAGGGGGGGCCGGGGGCCGGCGGGGGGCCTCACAGCGCCTCCCCCCCACGGCAGGCCGAGGCCGAGGTGGCCGCCCTGAACCGCCGCATCCAGCTGGTGGAGGAGGAGCTGGACCGGGCCCAGGAGCGTCTGGCCACCGCCCTGCAGAAGCTGGAGGAGGCCGAGAAGGCGGCCGACGAGAGCGAGAGGTAGTTGGGGGGGGGCGGCCGGGGTGGGGGGGCGGGGGGGCGCCCCGCGTTTGCCCCGGGTCACCCCGCAATTGCCCCGCAGGGGCATGAAGGTGATCGAGAACCGCGCCATGAAGGACGAGGAGAAGATGGAGATCCAGGAGATGCAGCTGAAGGAGGCCAAGCACATCGCCGAGGAGGCGGACCGGAAGTACGAGGAGGTAGGACGGGGTCGCCCCCACCCCGCTTTGTTGCCCCCCCGGGGCAGATTTGGGGGTCGGGGGCGGTCCTCTAGGGGGAGCACACGGCCACCCGCACCAGGGGGGTGGCCCCTTGGCCTTGGGACGCACGCCAAAGAGGAGGCGGAGCAGAAGGACGAGGAGGTAGGGTGGGGGTCACCCCCACCCCGCTTTGTTGCCCCCCCCTTTGTTGCCCCCCCGGGGCAGATTTGGGGGTCGGGGGCGGTCCTCTAGGGGGAGCACACGGCCACCCGCACCAGGGGGGTGGCCCCTTGGCCTTGGGACGCACGCCAAAGAGGAGGCGGAGCAGAAGGACGAGGAGGTAGGGTGGGGGTCACCCCCTTATTGCCCCGTTGTGTTGCCGCCCGGGGCAGATTTGGGGGTCGGGGGTGTCCTCTAGGGGGACCAGGGGGTGTCCTCTGGGGGGAGCACACGGCCACCCGCACCAGGGGGTGTCCCCTTGGCCTTGGGACACACGCCAAAGAGGAGGCGGAGCAGAAGAACGAGGAGGTAGGACGGGGTTGCCCCCCTCTTATTGCCCCGTTGTATTGCCCCCCGGGGCAGATTTGGGGGTCGGGGGTGTCCTCTAGGGGGAGCACATGGCCACCCGCACCAGGGGGTGGCCCCTTGGCCTTGGGACACACGCTGAGGAGGCGGAGCAGAAGGACGAGGAGGTAGGATGGGGGTCACCCCCTTATTGCCCCGTTGTATTGCCCCCCGGGGCAGATTTGGGGGTCGGGGGTGTTCTCTAGGGGGAGCAGACGGCCACCCGCACCAGGGGGTGGCCCCTTGGGACACACGTTGAGGAGGCGGAGCAGAAGGACGAGGAGGTAGGACGGGGTCGCCCCCCTCTTATTGCCCCGTTGTATTGCCCCCTGGGGCAGATTTGGGGGTCGGGGGGGTGTCCTCTAGGGGGACCAGGGGGTGTCCTCTGGGGGGAGCCCACGGCCACCCGCACCAGGGGTGGCCCCTTGGGAGACACGCCGAGGAAGAGGAGGAGCAGCAGGACGAGGAGGTAGGATGGGGTCGCCCCCCGTTGTTGCCCCCTTTTATTGCCCTCCGGGGCAGATTCGGGGGTCCTCGGGGCAGGACGGGGCGGCCACCCGCACCAGGGGGCGGTCCTCGAGGACCCACCCCACCCCACCGCTCTCCCCACAGGTGGCCCGCAAGCTGGTCATCCTGGAGGGGGAGCTGGAGCGGGCCGAGGAGCGCGCCGAGGTCTCCGAGCTGTGAGTGGGGAAGGGGTCCGGGGTGGGTCCGGGTGGCCGGGGGGGGCGGTCCTCTTCCTAGGCAGGACCCATCTGCCACGGCAGCGGGGACCCCGCTGCTGGGATGGGGTTCCAGGGTGGGTGGCGGAGGACTGCCCTCCCCTCTCCAGAGGATGTGGGGTGGGGGGACACCCGTGGATGGGTTGGGGTCCGGGTGGCCGGCGAGGGGGCTCTCCCCGGGCCGGACCCATCTGCCACGGCCACCTGGCGGATGGGATCGGGTCCTAGGGCGGGTGGATGGGGGAGGACTGCCCCCCCTTTGCAGAGGATCCAGGGTGGGGGGACACCCGTGGGTTGGCTGGGGTCCGGGTAGCCAGGGGCAGTTCTCTCCCTGGGCCGGACCCATCTGCCACGGCCATGTGGCGGATGAGATTGGCTTCTAGGGTGGGTGGATGGGGGAGGACTGCCCCCCCTCTCCAAAGGATCCCGGCTGCGGGGGACACCCGTGGGCGGCTTGGGGGTCCGGGTGGCCGGGGGCCCGGTCCTCTCCCCGGGCCGGACCCATCTGCCGCGGCCGCCGCCTGGCGGATGGGTGGGGGTGGCCTGCCCCCCTGCAGAGGAGCCGGGGCGGGCCGGGGTCCGGGTGGCCCCCTGAGGGTGTCCCTCGCCCGGCCAGGAAGTGCAGCGACCTGGAGGAGGAGCTGAAGAACGTCACCAACAACCTCAAGTCGCTGGAGGCCCAATCGGAGAAGGTCGGTGGGACGGGGGGGCGCATGGGCCTCGTGGTCCATGCTGGGGCACATGGGCCTCGGGGGCCCGGCCGACACCCCCCCCCCCGCCACTTTGGTGGCTCTTCCGCCGGAATCGAGAAGATCCTTGGGCTGCCCAGGCTTCACTCCTGGGGCTTCGTGGGCTTGGAGGGGAGGTTCCCTGCCGGGGCACATGGGTCCTCATGTCCCCCATGGGCCCCCCTTTTTTACCTCTCCCCCCCCCGGGTCAAAGGATCCTTGGGCTACCATGGCTTCCATCCTGGGGCCCCCGGGGCTGCCTGGGGGGGGTGAGGAGGCCCCAGGGGAGGGTCCGTGCTGGGGCACATGGGCCTCGGGGCTCCCACTGACACCCCCCCCGGCAGCTCTTCCACCCCCCCTCCAGTCAAAGGCTCCTTGCGCTGCCATGACGTCTATCCTGGGGCTTCTTGGGCTTGGAGGGGAGGCCCCAGGAGCAGTTCCCAGCCGGGGCACATGGGTCCCCAGGCTGCCCCGACCGCTGGAGCTGCCACTCCAGGAGATCCTTGGGCCGCCATGGCCGCCATCCTGGGCCCTCCAGGGCGGCCTGTGTTCCCCCCCGGGGGGGCAGGGGTACCCCAAACAGACCCCCGTGGGGCACATGGGTCCCTGGGGCAGATGGGTCCCCGAGTCCCCCTCCTCCCACCCTCCAGTGAAAAAGATCCTTGGGCTCCCCGGTGGCGCCGGGGAGGCCCCAGGACCGAAAACCCCCGGGAGGGGGGCCGTGCCGGCAGGGCCCCCCGGGGGGCCACCCCCTCAATTGGGGGGACTGTGGGGGGCCCCCTGCCCCCCACTTTAACCCACCCCCCACTTTAACCCGCCCCCCCCCGGCCCGCAGTACTCCGAGAAAGAAGACAAGTACGAGGAAGAGATCAAGCTGCTGACGGACAAGCTGAAGGAGGTGAGGGGCGCCCCGGGGTGGGGGGCACGGGGGGGACCCCGGCTTGGGGGGGACACGGGGACCACCCCCCCCAGGCGGGCACCCCCCGCCTGACGGCCCCTGTGCCCCCCACCAGGCCGAGACCCGGGCCGAATTCGCGGAGAGGACCGTGGCCAAGCTGGAGAAGACCATCGATGATCTGGAAGGTGGGGGTCCCGGGGCTTTTCGGGGGGCAGAAGGGGGGGCTCTGGAGTGGGGATTTTTGGGGCAGAGGGGGGGCTCTGGAGTGGGGATTTTTGGGGCAGAGGGGGGCTCTGGAGTGGGGATTTTGGGGCAGAGGGGGGCTCTGGAGTGGGGATTTTCGGGGGCAGAGGGGGGCTCTGGAGTGGGGATTTTGGGGCAGAGGGGGGCTCTGGAGTGGGGATTTTGGGGCAGAGGGGGGCTCTGGAGTGGGGGTTTTGGGGGCAGAGGGGGGCTCTGGAGTGGGGATTTTGGGGCAGAGGGGGGGCTCTGGAGTGGGGATTTTGGGGCAGAGGGGGGCTCTGGAGTGGGGATTTTGGGGCAGAGGGGGGCTCTGGAGTGGGGATTTTGGGGCAGAGGGGGGCTCTGGAGTGGGGATTTTGAGGCAGAGGGGGGGCTTTGGAGTGGGGATTTTCGGGGCAGAGGAGTAATTAATTTTATTATTTCAGGGGTAACTGAAATAATAAAATAGAACAGATCAAACTATACAATTATATTTATTTTCTTAAATAGAAGCAAATAAAAGAGTTTAAAATGGGGGAAAATCTCAGAAAATAAGAAAATAAAATAGTTTAAAATAGAAGAAAGCATAAGAAAAGAATAAAGTTAACATATAAGAAAACAGGACAATAAACTGAAATAATAAAATAGAACAGATCAAAATATAAAGTTATATTTATTTTCTGAAATGGAAGCAAATGAAAGAGTTTAAAAGAGAAGAAAATCCAAGACAATAATAAAATAAAAGAGTTTAAAATACAAGTAAATACAAGAATAAACTTAAAATATAAGAAAATATAGGACAATAAACTGAAATAATAAAATAAACCAGATCAAAATATACAATTATATTTATTTTCTGAAATGGAAGCAAATGAAAGAGTTTAAAAGAGAAGAAAATCCAAGACAATAATAAAATAAAATAGTTTAAAATACAAGAAAATACAAGAATAAAGTTAAAATGTAAGAAAACATAGGACAATAAACTGAAATAATAAAATAGAACAGATCAAAATATAAAGTTATATTTATTTTCTGAAATGTAAGCAAATGAAAGAGTTTAAAAGAGAAGAAAATCCAAGACAATAATAAAATAAAATAGTTTAAAATACAAGAAAATACAAGAATAAAGTTAAAATGTAAGAAAACATAGGACAATAAACTGAAATAATAAAATAGAACAGATCAAAATATAAAGTTATATTTATTTTCTGAAATGGAAGCAAATGAAAGAGTTTAAGAGAGAAGAAAATCCAAGACAATAATAAAAGAGTTTAAAATACAAGTAAATCCAAGAATAAACTTAAAATATAAGAAAATACAGGACAATAAACTGAAATAATAAAATAGAACAGATCAAAATATACAATTAGATTTATTTTCTGAAACGGAAGCAAATGAAAGAGTTTAAGAGAGAAGAAAATCTAAGACAATACCAGAAAAGCGGAGAAAATAAAATAAGAGACAAGAACCAAAGAGGTGAACAAGCCTAGGAAAGCCAAGAAAAGGACGCGAAACCCCCGGCGCTCACTTGTCTTCTTCCTTCCTTCCTCTTCCTCTTGCTCTTGCTCTTCCTCGCCTGCGGCCCTCCTCTTCCTCGCCGGCCCCCCGCCTGCAGACGAGCTGTACGCCCAGAAGCTCAAGTACAAGGCCATCAGCGAGGAGCTGGACCACGCCCTCAACGACATGACCTCCCTCTAGGGGGGCGGCCCCCCGGCCTCGGGGGCCCCCCCGCCACCGCGGGGTGCTCCACGGGGGCCCCACGCCACCACAGGGTCCACCATCCCCACGCCACCGCGGGGTGCACCATGGGGGCCCCACACCACTGCAGGATGCACCATCGGGGCCCCACACCACTGCGGGGTCCACCACCCCCACGCCACCGCGGGGTGCACCACGGGGCCCCCCACACCACCGCGGGGTGCACCATGGGGGCCCCACACCACTGCGGGGTGCACCCTGGGGGCCCCATGCCACTGCGGGGTGCACCCCGGGGGCCCCATGCCACTGCAGGGTCCACCACCCCCACGCCACTGCGGGGTGCACCACGGGGCCCCCCACACCACCTCGGGGTGCACCATGGGGGCCCCACACCACCACAGGGTCCACCATCCCCACACCACCTCGGGGTGCACCATGGGGCCCCCACGCCCCCTCGGGGTGCTCCATGGGACTCCCACACCTCGGGGTGCTCCATGGGGGCTCCACACCACCACAGGGTCCACCACCCCCACGCCACTGTGGGGTGCACCACAGGGCCCCCACACCACCTCGGGCTGCACCATGGGGCCCCCCACGCCCCCTCGGGGTCCACCATGGGGCCCCCCTCACCCGCTGCCCGTCCCCACAGGCGGCGGCTCCCTGCTTTTGCCACGTGCCGCGTTGTTGTTCTCCGCAACCCGCGCCCAGAATAAACGGAATTACTGGCAGTGACGTGTCCCAGCCTTTTCTTGCTTCGTTATTCTAATTTATCCCCTTCCATTTCTGCTTTATTTTCTTATTCTAATTTATCCCCTTCCATTATTTTCTTATTCTAATTTATCCCCTTCCATTTCTGCTTTATTTTCTTATTCTAATTTATCCCCTTCCATTTCTGCTTTATTTTCTTATTCTAATTTATCCCCTTCCATTTCTGCTTTATTTTCTTATTCTAATTTATCCCCTTCCATTTCTGCTTTATTTTCTTATTCTAATTTATCCCCCTTCCATTATTTTCTTATTCTAATTTATCCCCTTCCATTTCTGCTTTATTTTCTTATTCTAATTTATCCCCTTCCATTTCTGCTTTATTTTCTTATTCTAATTTATCTCCTTCCATTTCTGCTTTATTTTCTTATTCTAATTTATCCCCCTTCCATTTCTGCTTTATTTTCTTATTCTAATTTATCCCCCTTCCATTATTTTCTTATTCTAATTTATCCCCTTCCATTTCTGCTTTATTTTCTTATTCTAATTTATCCCCTTCCATTTCTGCTTTATTTTCTTATTCTAATTTATCCCCTTCCATTTCTGCTTTATTTTCTTATTCTAATTTATCCCCTTCCATTTCTGCTTTATTTTCTTATTCTAATTTATCCCCTTCCATTTCTGCTTTATTTTCTTATTCTAATTTATCCCCCTTCCATTTCTGCTTTATTTTCTTATTCTAATTTATCCCCCTTCCATTATTTTCTTATTCTAATTTATCTCCCCTTTCTTATTTTATGTTGTTATTCTAATTTATCTCCTTTCTTGTTCTAAGAATTTTCTTATTCTAATTTATTTCCCCTTTATTTTCTTATTCTAATTTATCTCCCCTTTCCAATTTTATTTTGTTATTTTATCTCCCCTTTTTGCTTTGTTATTCTAATGGACAACCCTTGTGCTTAAATTGAATATATTTCTCAAAATAACCAAACCAGGAACAGCCTGCCATGAATTGCTGCAAATATTTCTCAAAATAACCAAACCAGGAACAGGTTGCAATGAATTCTTGCAAATATTTCTCAAAATAACCAAACCAGGAAAAGGTTGCAATGGATTCTTGCAAATATTTCTCAAAATCACCAAACCAGGAACAGGTTGCAATGGATTCTTGCAAATATTTCTCAAAATCACCAAACCAGGAACAGCTTGCAATGGATTCTTGCAAATATTTCTCAAATAACCAAACCAGGAACAGCTTGCAATACATTATTTTACAAGCATTTTTCAAAATAACCAAACCAGGTAAAATTGCAAATTTCCAGCTATTCTCCTGCCGTCCCCTCAAAGCAGGCAAAATTCAGATATGCCAAATTAAAAGCGACGATTTATCGTGATTTATTGACTATTTGCAACATAGTCCTGAACTATGGGCATCTCTATTTCCACTTTTATTATGTACAGATGATTTTTTTAAATATATGGGAGCGGGTTAGCTAGATAAATACAAAGAGAAAGTTAAGCTACGGGGGGGAAAAAAATCAATTTTTGAACGCAAGAACGTAATTCCAAATTAGTTACCGAAAAGACGGTGTCTAGCAAAGCTCTCAGGCGTAAATGGCATTAAAAAACGACTTCATTTAGTCCAGCTGACTTTGGGAATGTCGTAATGTTCGGTTAAGGTGTCCAGGTGCCGGTTGAAATCCTAGAACGGGGGGAAAACGACTTAAATTTTACTGTTATACTGCTGAATTATATTGTTTTATAATGTGTTATTTATTTAGGATTGTGAGCCGCCCCGGGGCTTCAGCGAATGGGGCGGCATAGAAGTCCTCTAAATAAAATAAAATAAAATAAAATAAAATAAAATAAAATAAATAAATAAAAGGAGATTGGGACAGGAGGGAAAGGAATTCCGGGGATTTGGCTGCGGCGGAATCGGATTCGGGATCCCGGCATCCGGGACGGGTCTGAATGGCTGTTGGGAGTTGTGTCCTGGGGGTCATCGCTGATTTTTGGCAGCCCCCCCCCCACCCCCAAAATAGCCGGACTGTCACGGCCCCGCTCAGCTCTCGGGGGTTCCCTGCTGGGGCTCCCTTTATGGAGTCGATCGTGTGTGTGTGTATTATATAATATATAAATTATATTTATATATAAAACGTATAAACATATATATGATGTAAAACGTAAAAATTACATATTGTATAAGTAATATATAATTATATCATATATATAAAATATTACATATTATTTATAAAAATACATAAACCTGTATATATATCATATCATATGTAAACATTCTATATCATATAATACACAATTATATTTATATGACTGGACTTCATGTCAAGAGGAAACCTTTAGCTTTATATATAACATTACATATTATATATAAAAGACATAAACCATTAGATACAGTACATAATATGTAAACTACATTATATATATAAATACATTATACATGCATATTATAGACACACATTTTATATATACACACATTTATATATATTATAAATTATAAATATATAATATATATTCATGCACATATATGTATATATATAAACACACATATATATTATACACTTTATATAGATACATGTTATATATACATGTTTTTATATATATATATATACACAAACATATATATACACACACACACTCATATTTTATAAACATTTATGCTTGTGGCAAGGGGCGGCCTATAAATTTCCAAACAAACAAACAAACAAACAAATATTTTATATATATATATATATATATATATATATATACACACATATATTTTATATAAATACACAGTTATATACTTTATATGTATACACACACGTTTTTATATTTTATATGTATACACAGACATTTTTACACACACACACACACACACACACACACACACTAATACACATACATAACAGGCAAAGGTTCCCCCTGGACGGAAATTCCCGCCACGCTGGACGCCAGGGGCCGGCGCTCCTCCCGGCCGGCCGAGGCAGCCAGCGCTCGTCCGCAGAGGCTCTCCGGGGTCGTGTGGCCGCGGGGCCGGACCCCAAGGCGCGCGGAGCGCCGCGACTGCCCACCGGGGCGGCGCCGTTTCACGGACCCGCACCGGCACGCTTTCGGACTGCACGGCGGGCGGGAGCCGGGCCGGGGGGGACTCGCCCCGTGGGCAGGCTCCCCCCGGCGGCCTGTCGCCCAGCCGGCCCAGCAGCACCGCGGTTTGAGCCGCTGCGCCACCTGCAGTCCCTGTATATGTATGCATGCATGTGTGTATATATATATATATATATATGTATATGTATAAATAAAAATTATATTCATATATAAAATCCATAAACATATATATTACATAACATGTAAAAATCACATATTATGCAATAAATAATATAGAATTATATTATGTAATAAATAATATAGAAGATATATATATAAAATATAATTACATATTATTTATAAAACATAACCTTTATATACATGATGTAATATGTAAACATTATATATAATAAACAATTATAGCTATATAGATATCTATTAATAAAATATTACAGGTTATATATAAAAATATACAAACTTTTATATATAGCATATAATATGAAAACTACATTATATATATATAAATACATTATATATCTATATATACATATTGTATATACACACACATTTTATATAGATATACACACACACACACACACACACACACACATATATATATATATATAAATTATACATTTAATAGTTATTGATTTATTTAAACAATTTCTATGCCGCCCCATTCGCAAAAAGCCTCAGGGCGGCTTACAACACAATTATAGATACAATATGTATACACATTTATACACACACATATATATGTATGTATGAATGGGTATATATATAGTTTGTATACACATTTTGTATACATATATACACAAATGCGTATATATATTGTTTGTATACACATTTATACATATATATACACACACAAACGCATTCATACATATATACACATACATAAACACATTTATAAATACATTTTATACACACACACACACACACACACAAATTACTATGGCTGCCAAAACAATCTAGTCCATCCCATACCTGGGAGCCTCCGGCTGGACCTTCGTCTCTCCGAGGCGCCGGCAGGCCCACCCCAAGGGGCCAAGCTGCCCCCTCCGTGCGCCCCCCGTCCCCAGAGGACACCCCCCCGTCCCCAGAGGACACCCCCCGTCCCCAGAGGACACCCCCTGCTCCCCACTCACCTCCACCCTCTGCTTGTGGGTCTTGGACGCCTTCTTCAGGATGCGCTCAATCTTCTGTGGGCGCAAAGAGGGGGCCGGGGCGTCAGTGCCGGGGGGCCCCACGTCCCCCCGGCCCACCCCGCCCCAGGGCGACCCCGCCTGCCCCCCCCCCAGGCCTACCCGCTTCTCCTGCATCTTCTCGTAGGCCAGCTGGGCCGGGGTGCGCTTGTCCAGCCCCCGCTTCTCGGCCTCCTCCTCCTGCGTCTTGCTGCTCACCGTCTGCTCCACGATCTTGTGCTTCTCCTGGCCCGGCTTCTTCTTCCTGCGGGAGCGGGCGAGGCGGAAAGTGGGGGCGATGGGCTATGTAGTCCGGGGCGGGGATGGGCGGGGTGCCCCCCGCGGGGTTTCGAGCAGGGGAAGGCTGCTGGGGTCCACCTGGGAGCTTCTGCGTGGAAAAGCAGGGGCTACGGCACTATATACTGCGGTCCTCCCCATGTGTAGATACACAGACACGCACACACACACACAATGCGGTCCTGCCCCAATCACACACACACACACACGCTGTGGGCCTGCCCCAATATATATACATACTGCAGCCCTTCCCCTCTGATTGTGTGTGTATAATATACACACACACATGCATACACACTGTGGTTCTTCCCCCATGTATATACACACACACAGATACTGCATGCCTTCCCCTATATATGTGCAGTCCTTCCCCAATACACACACACACACACAAACTGCAGTCCTTCCCCAATACACACACACACACACACAGAGCGGTAGCTCTCCGATACACACACACACAGAGCAGTCCTTCCCTAATATATACAATATATACACATACTGCAGCCCTTCCTCTATTTATACACATATGTATATACAACACACACAAGCACACAAACACACTGCACTCCTTCCCCAATACATATACATACTGCAGCCCTTCCGCTACATATGTGTGTGTCTGTGTATATATACACACACACACATATACATATATACACACAAACACACACACACACACATATACACATAGATAGACACACACACACACAGAGAGATAGACAGACATATATATATGGACACAGATATAAAAAGATAAAGACTATATATATATATATAGACAGACATAGACATATATAGACACACATATATATACAAATATATATATAAACACACACATAGATATACACACACACACACACATATAAATACACATATACACACATATATATACACACACAAACACATAGACACACATATATTTATTTAATAAATAAATATATATACTTTATATATATTAAATATATATTAAATAAATATATATTTATTTATTAAATAAATATATATACAGACATATATACACACACACACATACACATAAAGACATGTGTATATACATACACATATATAAAGACATATACATACATACACACACACACACACACACACATATATATATATATATGTCTACATATACACACACACACAGACATATAGACATACACGCGCGCGCGCTCTTAAATCGCGGGGGGCCGGGGTTCCCGCAAGCAAACCCAGCGAAACGCTTTTCTTTTATGCCCCCCATTATTTGGGCAGCGGGGAGACGCCGCCCGCCCGGCGCCCGCGGGCGCCCCATGGCGGACCCGCCGCCGCCGCCGCCCAGGAAGCCGCGCCGGGTCCGGCGAGGCCTCCGCGGAAGCCCCGGGCCGCCCCCCGCCGGGTCCCGCGGGCCTCACCGCTTCCCCGCGGCCGCCGCGCCGCCGCCGCCGCCGCCGCCCTTCAGCCGCAACGGGCCGCGCTGCACGGCGGCGTACTCCGCCATTTTCCTCGCCCACAGGAAGCGGCCAGTGGGAAACCAGAAAGGGGCGGGGTTTCCGGTCGGCGAGAGGGGCCGCCTAGAGCGTCTCCCCCTGGAGGAGCACGGCAAGCGATGCGTCGGCCAGAGCGGCGCGGCGGCGCACTGGCCAATGGGAAGCCGGGCGGGGGGCGGGCACTTCCGGCCGGCGAGAGGAGCCGCCTAGAGCGTCTCCACCTGGAGGAGCGTGGCAAGCGATGCGTCGGCCAGAGCGGCTCGGCTTGGGCCTCACCGCGATCCCGGCACACTGGCCAATGGGATGCCGGGCGGGGGGCGGGCACTTCCGACCGGAGAGAGGAGACGCTCTAGGCGGCTTCATCTGGAGGAGCATAGCAAGCGATGCGTTGGCCAGAGCGGCGCGGTTTAGGCCTCACGGCGACCCCGGCGCACTGGCCAATCGGAGGCCGGGCGGGGGGGGCACTTCTGGCCTGCGAGAAGAGCCGCCTAGAGCGTCTCCGTCTGGAGGAGTACGGCAAGCGATGCATCGGCCAGAGCGGCTCGGCTTGGGCCTCACCGCGACCCCGGCGCACTGGCCAATGGGAAGCCGGGCGGGGGGCGGGCACTTCCGGCCGGCCGAGAGGAGCCGCATAGAGCGTCTCCCTAGGCGGAGCACGGCAAGCGATGCGTCGGCCAGCGCGGCACGGTTTGGGCCTCACGGCGCCCCGTAGCACTGGGAATGTTTTGGAATTGAGGCAACGAACCCGCGGCGTCTTTTGGCCTTCTTGTGGTGCGCGCTGGTCCCACGTCCCGGGCCGTTTACATTCGCCAAGAAGCAGCCCTCGCAGTGGCCAATGGGAAGCCGGGCGGGGGCGGGCACTTCCGGCCGGCGAGAGGAGCCGCCTAGAGCGTCTCCCCCGGGCGGAGTGTGGCAAACGATGCATCGGCCAGAGCGGCGCGGGTTGGGCCTCACGGCGCCCCGCACAGCTGGGAATGTTTTCGAATTGTCACGTACTTGTGGTGCGCGCTAGTCCCGCGTCCCGGGCGGAGTAGGGACGCCATTAGAGCCGCCCTCCGCCGCGGACGGACGAGCCTCACCGCTTCCCCGCGGCCGCCACGCCGCCCTTCAGCCGCACAGGGCCGCGCTGCACCGCCACGTACTCCGCCATTTTCCCTCGCCAACAGGAAGCGACCGCCGCACTGGCCAATGGGAAGCTGGGCGGGATCTTCCGGCCGGCGAGAGGAGCCACCCAGAGCGTCTCCAGCTGGGCTTCACGGCGACCCCGGCGCACTGGCCAATGGGAAGCCGTGCGGGGCGGGAACTTCCGGCCGATGAGAGGAGCCGCCTAGAGCGCCTCCACCTCATGGCGACCCCCGGCACATTGGCCAATGGGAAGACATGCGGGGCGGGAACTTCCGGCCAGCGAGAGGAGCCGCCTAGAACATCTCCGGCTGGGCTTCACTTCGACCCCGGTGCATTGGCCAATGGGAAGCCGGATGAGGCAGGCACTTCCGGCTAGCGAGACGCCTAGAGCGTCTTGAGAGGGAGGAGCGTAGCAAGTGAGGCGCCAGCCAGAGAGGCAAGGTTGGCGGACCCACAGCGCCCCGTAGCGGCAGGAAGATTGCGAAATTGACGGAAAGAACCGGCAGCCTCCTTTCTCCTGGTCGTGCTGCAGTCCCTGCTGCGGCGGGACTGCAGAGACCATCATCCTGCTCCGAGGGCCGCGTAGTTTCGCCTAGATGCCCCCCGATGGGGGGGGGGAAGAACCCACTGTCACATGGCTCTGACACTGAGGAAGCTTTTCCTTGAGGTCTAGTGACTTGACAAGAGTCAAGGGTAATTGTCCTGTACCCAGCAAGGCGAGATCTTGGCCTTCCTCTTTGTAATGGACATTATAATATATTAATATGTTAAATGTATCGTTAATATTAAATATACATGTCCTATATTAAAATATAAACAAACATATACATATATTTTACAGATATATTTTAAATATATTTACATATAAAATTACATTATATTTATTTTCATTATATATTAATACTTTATATATTTTATATTATATATAATATATATAAATATTAATATATATTAATATATATTTATTAAATATATTATATTTATAACATTTCTAATATTTAATAATATTATATTAAACTATATTAAATGGTGCACTCGGACGTTGGAAGAGAGCGGCCCTTTCTGCTTTGCAGAAGAAACTTCCGTTTCTCTAAAAAAACAGATTAATTTTGATAGTGAAAGAAACTGGCGCTTCTGAAGAACATACTCCCATTTCCCTAAAAAAATAGTTTAATTTTGATAGCGAAGGAAACCGGCACTTTCCCCCCTTAAAGAACAGACGCCGCTTCTCTAAAAAAACAGATTAATTACGATACCGAAAGAAACCGGTGCTTTCCTCTTCAAAGAACAGACTTCCGTTTCTCTAAAAAAATAGATTAATTTTGATACTGAAAGAAACCTGCACTTTTCATGTTTCTCTAAAGAAAAGACTAATTCTCATAGCGAAAGAAACTGGCGCTTTCGAAGAACACGGTTGTTTCTCTACAAAAATACATGAATTTTGATAGTGAAAGAAACTTGCACTTTTGAAGAACAAACTCATGTTTCTCTAAAAAAAGATTTAATTTTCATAGTGAAAGAAATCGGCGCTTTTGAAGAACACGCTCGAGTTTCTCTAAAAAAATGGATTTATGAGGGAAAGAAACCGGCGCTTTTGAAGAACAAGCTCGTGTTTCTCTAAAAAAATGGATTTATGAGGGAAAGAAACCGGCGCTTTTGAAGAACAAGCTCGTGTTTCTCTGAAAAAATGGATTTATGAGGGAAAGAAACGGGCGCTTTTGAAGAACAAGCTCGTGTTTCTCTGAAAAAATGGATTTATGAGGGAAAGAAACGGGCGCTTTTGAAGAACACACTTGAGTTTCTCTAAAAAAATGGATTTATGAGGGAAAGAAACCGGCGCTTTTGAAGAACAAGCTCGTGTTTCTCTGAAAAAATGGATTTATGAGGGAAAGAAACCGGCGCTTTTGAAGAACACGCTTGTATTTCTCTAAAAAAAGATTAATTTTCATAGTGAAAGAAACCGGCGCTTTTGAAGAACACGCTTTTCTCTAAAAAATGGATTTATGAGGGAAAGAAATCGGCGCTTTTGAAGAACAAGCTGGAGTTTCTCTACAAAAATGGATTTATGAGGGAAAGAAACCGGCGCTTCTGAAGAACAAGCTTGTATTTCTCTAAAAAAAGATTAATTTTCATAGTGAAAGAAACTGGCGCTTCCAAAGAACACGCTTCTGTTTCTCTAAAAAAATGGATTTATGAGGGAAAGAAAGCAGCGCTTTTGAAGAACACGGTTGCATTTCTCTAAAAAAATACATTAATTTATTAGCGAAAGAAACAGGCGCTGCTGAAGAACACGCTTCTGATTCTCTACAAAAATAGATTTATTCCGAGATGGCGGATTTGTGCAAAATCTCCCATGGGGGTCTGATGATTGCTGAGGGCGGACCAAGCGGCCTCCCGCTGCAGGGGGGGGCCGGAGCGCACCACCCGTGCAGGGCGGGGGGGGAATCAGTGCTTCAATGCGGCCGGGAGGGCCAATCCGCGGCCAGGGATTCTTGGGGGGGGCAGCGGGGGGATTCTGATTGGAGAGGCGGAGAAGCGGGGGACCTGATTGGAGGAGCCGGGAATTTCCGGGACGGGGCCACCCCAGGGAAGGCCCTGCTTCTTGGGACCCGGGGGGGGGGCGCCGGAGGGCGGGAGCAGGGGATTCTGGGGGATGGAGGGGAGAGAAGGTGGGGGGCCACCCCCGTGCAGGATGGGACAGTCCGGGGGGGTCCCAGAAGGCCGTGGTCCTCAGGGGAGGGCGCACCGGAAGAAGCCGCTCTTCTTGGGGGGCTCGGGGCTGATGGTGACGCTCTGGCTGCTGCCCTGCGGGCTGTTGCCTTCCTGGGGGAGCACAAGGGGGTCAGTCGGCAGGCGGGCTCGGGCCCACGCTTAGTCCCAGGCTTAGGCTGCCTCGGTCTGGGTCTGTTAGGCTTAGGCTGTCTTAGTCTTAGTCCGAGTTTTAGTCTTAAACCGTCTATCTGAGTCTGATTCTTAGCCCGAGTCTTAGGCTGTCTCAGTCTGAGTCTATTAGGCTTAGACTGTCTTGGTCTTAGTCCGAGTCTTAGTCTTAAGCCGTCTGAGTCTGAGTCTTAGGCTGCCTCAGACTGAGTCGGAAGATTAGGCTTAGACTGTCTGAGTCCGAGTTTTAGGCTGTCTCAATCTGAGTCTATTAGGCTTAGACTGTCTTAGTCTTAGTCCGAGTCTTAAGCTGTCTGAGTCTTAGTCTTAGGCTGCCTCAGTCTGTCAGAGTATTAGGCTTAGGCTGTCCTAGTCTTAGCCCGAGTCTTAGCCCATCTCAGTCTGAGTCTATTAGGCTTAGGCTGTCTCAGTCTGAGTCTTAGTGTGAGTCTTAGTCTTAAGCCATCTGAGTCTTAGCCTGAGTCTTAGGCTGCCTCAGTCTGTCAGAGTATTAGGCTTAGGCTGTCTTAGTCTTAGCCTGAGTCTTAGGCTGTCTCTGTCTGAGTCTATTAGGCTTAGACTGTCTTAGTCTTAGTCCAAGTCTTAGTCTTAAGCCGTCTTGAGTCTTAGGCTGCCTCAGACTGAGTCTGAGGATTAGGCTTAGGCTGTCTGAGTCCGAGTCTTAGGCTGTCTCAGTCTGAGTCTTAGTCCGAGTCTTAGTCTTAAGCCGTCTATTAGGCTTAGGCTGAGTCTGAATCTGTCACAGCCTGAGTCTCAGTCTGAGTCTTAGGTTGTCTGAGTCTTAATCTGAGTCTTCGGCTGCCTCAGTCTGAGTCAGAGTATTAGGCTGACTTAGTCTTAGCCTAAGTCTTAGTCTTAAGCTGTCTGAGTATTAGTCCGAGTACTAGGCTTAAGACTGTCTTGTCTGAGTCTTAGGCTTAGTCTTAGGCTCTGCGAGGGCAAGGCAGGAGCCTGGTCCCCCTTCATTCTTTCACTCCATGCCCTGCTACCCTGTGTGGCTGCAATCGTGGGGGTACCCCGGACCCCGGGGGTTCCCGGACTCTGCCCCCCCATCCCCCATCCCGAGGCTTGCCCCCGGGCTAGGCCGGGCCTAAAGCCAGCGGCCGGGCCCAAAGCCGGCCCCTCAGCCCCAAACATCCCTGTATTTATGGGTTTTCCCGGCCCAGAGCTGATCCCAAAGGCAGAAAACGCAAGACTGAATCAATCCAACGGGCCAGGGCGGGGAGTCCGAGGCCCAGCAAGCTGGGCCCGGGCCTGTGGGGGGACGATGGGTGCCGGAACTCACCAGCTTCTTGTCCATCTTGGCTTTGATGTCTCTGGCGAGGGTGAAGAACGCCTGGAAGGAAGGGGAGAGGAGGTGTGGGAAGGCCGGGAGCGGCTCCCCGGATACCCCTAAACTCCCCCGGGGGACAGATTAATTGCCCCAAGGGGGGCAATTACCCAGAATGCTCGAGCTGGGTGGGCGTCTGCTCCAGATTTTGATCCCCTTGACCCAAAAGGGGGTGTCAGGAGACGGGTTTGCACCCCAATCTGGTTCGTGCGCCCCAAGATCCGTGTTCTGGTCCGTGCTTCCCGGCGCCGGGTTCAAACTTATCCGTTTGTTTGCGGTTTTATTTCTTCCGGAGGTTTCCGGGCTGTCCATCTAGGCTGAGTGGGGACTAGAAGCTTGATCTGCCAGGTCCCCAACTGAATGCAGGCCTAAGCCTAAACCTCAGCCTAAACTTAAGCCTAAATCTAGGCCTAAGCCTAACGCACTCAACTATTGGCTTTATAATTCTATTTTTTTTCTCTTGTAGCTCATGCATTTTAAATGCCATAAACTTAAGCCCAAGTCAAGCCTAAAACCAAGCCTAAGCCTAAGCCAAATGTGCTCAACTATTGGCTTTATAATTCTATTTTTTTTCTCCTGTAGCTCATGCATTTTAAATGCCATAAGCCTAAACCCAAACCTAAACTTAAGCCTAAGCCTAAACCCAATATGCCCAACTATTGGCTTTATAATTGTTTTTTTCTCCTGTAGCTCATGCATTTTAAATGCCATAAGCCTAAACCTAAACATACGCCTAAATTTAAGCCTAAACCCAAACCTAAACTTAAGCCTGAGCCTAAATCCAATGTGCCCAACTATTGGCTTTATAATTCTGTTTTTTTCTCCTGTAGCTCATGCATTTTAAATGCCATAAGCCTAAGTCTAAACCCAAACCTAAATTTAAGCCTGAGCCTAAATCCAATGTGCCCAACTATTGGCTTTATAATTGTTTTTTTCTCCTGTAGCTCATACATTTTAAATGCCATAAACCTAAACCTAAGTCTAAGCCCAAGCCCAAGCCTAAAGCCAAGCCTAAGTCTACTGTGCTCAACTACTGGCTTTATAATTGTTTTTTCTTCTGTAGCTCATGCATTTAAATGCCATAAGCCTAAACCTAAACATACACCTAAATTTAAGCCTAAGCCTAAACTTAAGCCTGAGTCTAAACCCAATGTGCCCAACTATTGGCTTTATAATTCAAATTTTTTCCTTCCGGCAGCTTCTCCTCCCAGGTGGCTCCGGCCCAGCGGCAGGGTGTGCGCCTTGTGCGTTGTCATCCGTTTTGTGTTCCTCTCCCGTCGCTTCCCGGGGTGACCCATGGGGGGACGGTGGCCCCCGGAAAGCGTTTGGGGTGCCAGACTTACGTTTTCGATATTAATGTTCGCCTTTGCGCTGGTCTCCATGAATTTGACTCCGAAACTAACGGCCAGCTAAAGAAAAATGGGAGAGATGGCGGGTCGGTTAGGCAGGTCCGGTCCGGATGGACATCCAGCGAGGCAAGGAATCAATTTGAAATTATTTGAAGAAATAATAAATAAATAGAAGAAATTCCTCCACAAAGAAATCAAATAAATACATTGGAAAGGATTTCAATGAAGAATAAATAAATACATAAATGGAATAAAGGATTCCAGACAGAAATTGAAGGAAATTATTTGAAAAATAATAAATCAATAGAATAAATTCTTCAATAAAGAAATAAAATAAATACATCGGAAAGGATTTCAGTGAAGAATAAATAAATATATAAATGCAATAAAGGATTTCAGACAGAAATCGAAGGAAACTATTTGGAAAATAATAAATAAATAAAACAAATTCTTCCATAAAGGAATCAAACAAATACAGTGGAAAGGATTTCAATGAAGACTAAATAAAAACATAAATGGAATAAATTAATCCATACAGAAATCAAAGGAATCAATGTGAAATAATTCGAAGAAATAATAAAAGGAACAGAATAAATTCTTCCATAAAGAAACCAATTTGAAATTACTTTAAAAAAATAATAAATAAATAAAACAAATTCTTCCATAAAGGAATCAAATAAGTACAGTGGAAAGAATTTCACTGGAGAATAATTAAATACATAAATGGAATAAGTGAATCCAGAAATCGGAGGAATCAATGTGAAATTCTTTGAAGAAATAATAAAGGAACAGAAGAAATTCTTCCGTAATCAAATAATTACATTAAAATGATTTCAAGAAAGAAATTTCGTGAAATTCGATTTCCAGACAGAAATCGAAGGACTCAGTTTGAAATTCGGCGACGAAATGAGCAATACGAGAACCGACTGCAGAAAAATAATCCACGTTTCGGGAACGGGGCCGTGATCCCGGCTCGGGGGGGGGGGAGTGGGAGCCGAGGACTGCCCCCCCCGCCGGGAAATATTGGGGGGCCCGGCCCTCACCCCCCCCACCACCCGTGGGCCCCCTCACCTTTTCGCCCTGCTCCCGGGAGACCTGCCGCTTGTGGTTCATGTCGCACTTGTTCCCCAGGATCATCTTCTCCACGTCGGGGGAGGCATGCTGTGGGGCGGAGGAGGGGGGTCCCGGATCAGCGGCGGGGCGGCCCCCCCGGGGTCCCAGTGGCCCCCCGAAACCCCCAGAGGCGGGGGCCGGGGGGGCGTGCCGAGGGATCCCGGAGTTCGGGGAGGGTTGGGAGCCGTTGACGCGCCCAGGGAGGCGTGTGGGGGGTGCAGGGGGCTGCAGGGAGGGCCACCCGGATCCCCGCCGGCAAGGGGACAGTGCTGGGGGGTGGGTTCCTGCCCATTTGCCCTGTTCCAGGCGGCAGGGGCCTCTTCAGGGGGGTCTCTTCCAGCCCCCGAATTCCCGGTTAGAAACAGAGATGCAGAAACAGAGCGAGGCAGGAGGGGCCTCCAAGGTCATCTAGCCTGACCCCGGCTCCACTCAGAGAAGCATATAAACAGTGAGTCACAAGGGTCCTCCAGGATCATCTAGTCTGACCCTGGCTGTGCTCGGAGAAACAAAGAAACCGAGGGAGGCAGAAGGGGTCTCCCGGGCCATCCAGTCTGACCCCGGCTCTGCTCACGACGTGCCCACCAGGTGCACGTCCAGCCCCTCCTTGAACCCGCTCCCCGATGGGGCCTCAACCACCTCCGTGGAAGCCCGTTCCACACCCTCGGGGTCCGGAGAAGGACTACCTGGCATCCTCCAGCCCCGACCCTTTTGCCCCCTTCCGAAGCACTTGACACCCGCGCCCCGACCTGGGGGGCAGGCAGTCTCCAAAAAGAGAAGCCCCCGTTGCCCTCCCAACGGACCTCTTCGATGTTCCTGACCCAGTTCCGGATGTTCTCGAAGGACTTCTCGTTGGTGATGTCATACACCAGCATGATGCCCTGAGGAGGCGAAATTAAAATCAATTCAATTCAATCAATCGTTTAACGCCAATCACTTGAAAATAGTGCAAAATTTAAACATTTAAAATGGCCCCTTCCCCAAGCCTACCACTCCATGATTTCATGACCCAGGGGATGGGACTTGATGGCCTCCATGGCCCCTTCCAACTCCAATATTCCAAGATCCCATGATCCTGGGGTTGGGCTTGATGGCCTCCGTGGCCCCTTCCAACTCCAATATTCCAAGATCCCATGATCCTGGGGTTGGGCTTGATGGCCTCCATGGCCCTTCCAACTCCATTATTCCATAATCCCATGATCCTGGAGTTGGACTTGATGGCCTTCATGGCCCCTCCATGTCTAGTATTCCATGATCCACGATTCTATCATCCAGGGGGTTGTATCCCATAGAGGCCTCCAAATCCAATTCATAGCATCATGGAATAATAGACTTGGTAGGGCCCATGAAGCATATCCATCAAAACCGAACCCAACCCCAACCCTATCCCCAAACCCATAATCCCCATTCCTGAAATAGAACCCGGACTCCGGACAACCTTCGCCTTCATATAAATGCATTCTCCAAAAAATCCGGGCTGCAGTTCAAGCTTGGGCCACTTGAGGGCAGCAATGCTCCACCGCTAAAATAGCTGGCTCTTTTTCGCTGCTTTCACTGTAAGATTCTCCCCTCCCCCACCCCTCCCCGCTAAACCCATCATCCCCAGCCCTGCGCTGGGAAATGGTTTTCCATGGTGAGGATCCGGGCTCAAACAGTGTTGGAGGGGAAATTTCTGGTCCTTGGGAGCAGATGTTGACACATCACAAGAGGAATCGTGGAAACATGGAATACTAGACTGGGAAAAGGCCAGGAAGGCCATCAAGTCCAGCCTCCTGGATCAGGGGATCATGGAATAGGAGAATTGGAATGGGCCATGAAGGCCATCAAGTCCAACCACGGGATCAGGATCATGGAACCAGTGCAGTTGGAAGGGGCCATGAAGGCCATCAAGTCCAACCCCGGGATCAGGATCATGGAACAGTGGAGTTGGAAGGGGTCATGAAGGCCATCAATTCCAACCCCGGGATCAGGATCATGCAACAGAGGAGCTGAAAGAGGCCATGAAGACCATCAAGTCCAACTCCGGGATCAGGATCATGGAACAGAGGAGCTGGAAGGGGCCATGAAGGCCATCAAGTCCAGCCTCCTGGATCAGGGGATCATGGAACAGGAGAACTGCAATGGGCCATGAAGGCCATCAAGTCCAACTCCGGGATCAGGATCATGGAACAGAGGAGCTGGAAGGGGCCATGAAGGCCATCAAGTCCAACCCCGGGATCAGGATCATGGAACAGTGGAGTTGGAAGGGGCCATGAAGGCCATCAAGTCCAACCCCGGGATCAGGATCATGGAACAGAGGAGTTGGAAGGGGCCATGAAGGCCATCAAGTCCAACCTCGGGATCAGGATCATGGAACAGTGGAGTTGGAACGGGCCATGAAGGCCATCAAGTCCAACCCTGGGATCAGGATCATGGAATAGAGGAGCTGGAAGGGGCCATGAAGACCATCAAGTCCAACTCCGGGATCAGGATCATGGAACAGAGGAGCTGGAAGGGGCCATGAAGGCCATCAAGTCCAGCCTCGGGATCAGGATCATGGAACAGTGGAGTTGGAACGGGCCATGAAGGCCATCAAGTCCAACCCCGGGATCAGGATCATGGAACAGTGGAGTTGGAAGGGGCCATGAAGGCCATCAAGTCCAACCCTGGGATCAGGATCATGGAACAGAGGAGTTGGAACGGGCCATGAAGGCCATCAAGTCCAACCTCGGGATCAGGATCATGGAACAGTTGAGTTGGAACGGGCCATGAAGGCCATCAAGTCCAACCCCGAGATCAGGATCATGGAATAGAGGAGCTGGAAGGGGCCATGGAGGCCATCAAATCCAACCCCGGGATCAGGATCATGGAATAGAGGAGTTGGAAGGGGCCATGAAGGCCATCAAGTCCAACACCGGGATCAGGATCATGGAACAGAGGAGTAGGAACGGGCCATGAAGGCCATCAAGTCCAGCCTCCTGGATCAGGATCATGGAACAAAGGAGCTGGAAGGGGCCATGAAGGCCATCAAGTCCAACCCCGGGATCAGGATCATGGAACAGTGGATTTGGAACGGGCCATGAAGGCCATCAAGTCCAACCCCGGGATCAGGATCATGGAACAGTGGAGTTGGAAGGGGCCATGAAGGCCATCAAGTCCAACCCTGGGATCAGGATCATGGAACAGAGGAGTTGGAACGGGCCATGAAGGCCATCAAGTCCAACCTCGGGATCAGGATCATGGAACTGTGGAGTTGGAACGGGCCATGAAGGCCATCAAGTCCAACCCCGGGATCAGGATCATGGAACAGTGGAGTTGGAACGGGCCATGAAGGCCATCAAGTCCAACCCCGGGATCAGGATCATGGAACAGTTTAGTTGGAACGGGCCATGAAGGCCATCAAGTCCAACCTCGGGATCAGGATCATGGAACAGTGGAGTTGGAACGGGCCATGAAGGCCATCAAGTCCAACCCCGGGATCAGGATCATGGAACAGAGGAGTTGGAAGGGGCCATGAAGGCCATCAAGTCCAACCTCGGGATCAGGATCATGGAACAGTGGAGTTGGAACGGGCCATGAAGGCCATCAAGTCCAACCCCGGGATCAGGATCATGGAATAGAGGAGCTGGAAGGGGCCATGAAGGACCATCAAGTCCAACTCCGGGATCAGGATCATGGAACAGAGGAGCTGGAAGGGGCCATGAAGGCCATCAAGTCCAGCCTCGGGATCAGGATCATGGAACAGTGGAGTTGGAACGGGCCATGAAGGCCATCAAGTCCAACCCCGGGATCAGGATCATGGAACAGTGGAGTTGGAAGGGGCCATGAAGGCCATCAAGTCCAACCCTGGGATCAGGATCATGGAACAGTGGAGTTGGAACGGGCCATGAAGGCCATCAAGTCCGAACTTGGGATCAGAATCATGGAACAGTTGAGTTGGAACGGGCCATGAAGGCCATCAAGTCCAATCCCGGGATCAGGATCATGGAACAGAGGAGTTGGAAGGGGCCATGAAGGCCATCAAGTCCAACCTCGGGATCAGGATCATGGAACAGTTGAGTTGGAACGGGCCATGAAGGCCATCAAGTCCAACCCCGAGATCAGGATCATGGAATAGAGGAGCTGGAAGGGGCCATGGAGGCCATCAAATCCAACCCCGGGATCAGGATCATGGAATAGAGGAGTTGGAAGGGGCCATGAAGGCCATCAAGTCCAACACCGGGATCAGGATCATGGAACAGAGGAGTAGGAACGGGCCATGAAGGCCATCAAGTCCAGCCTCCTGGATCAGGATCATGGAACAGAGGAGCTGGAAGGGGCCATGAAGGCCATCAAGTCCAACCCCGGGATCAGGATCATGGAACAGAGGAGTTGGAACGGGCCATGAAGGCCATCAAGTCCAACCTCGGGATCAGGATCATGGAACAGTGGAGTTGGAAGGGGCCATGAAGGCCATCAAGTCCAACCCCGGGATCAGGATCATGGAACAGTGGAGTTGGAAGGGGCCATGAAGGCCATCAAGTCCAACCCTGGGATCAGGATCATGGAACAGAGGAGTTGGAACGGGCCATGAAGGCCATCAAGTCCAACCTCGGGATCAGGATCATGGAACAGTGGAGTTGGAACGGGCCATGAAGGCCATCAAGTCCAACCCCGGGATCAGGATCATGGAATAGAGGAGCTGGAAGGGGCCATGGAGGCCATCAAGTCCAACCCCGGGATCAGGATCATGGAACAGTGGATTTGGAACGGGCCATGAAGGCCATCAAGTCCAACACCGGGATCAGGATCATGGAACAGTGGAGTTGGAAGGGGCCATGAAGGCCATCAAGTCCAACCCCGGGATCAGGATCATGGAACAGTGGAGTTGGAAGGGGCCATGAAGGCCATCAAGTCCAACCCCGGGATCAGGATCATGGAACAGTGGAGTTGGAACGGGCCATGAAGGCCATCAAGTCCAACCTCGGGATCAGGATCATGGAACAGTGGAGTTGGAACTGGCCATGAAGGCCATCAAGTCCAACCCCGGGATCAGGATCATGGAACAGAGGAGTTGGAAGGGGCCATGAAGGCCATCAAGTCCAACCCCGGGATCAGGATCATGGAACAGTGGAGTTGGAACGGGCCATGAAGGCCATCAAGTCCGAACTTGGGATCAGAATCATGGAACAGTTGAGTTGGAACGGGCCATGAAGGCCATCAAGTCCAATCCCGGGATCAGGATCATGGAACAGAGGAGTTGGAAGGGGCCATGAAGGCAATCAAGTCCAACCCCGGGATCAGGGGATCATGGAACAGGAGAACTGCAATGGGCCATGAAGGCCATCAAGTCCAACTCCGGGATCAGGATCATGGAACAGAGGAGCTGGAAGGGGCCATGAAGGCCATCAAGTCCAACCCCGGGATCAGGATCATGGAACTGTGGATTTGGAACGGGCCATGAAGGCCATCAAGTCCAACACCGGGATCAGGATCATGGAACAGAGGAGTAGGAACGGGCCATGAAGGCCATCAAGTCCAGCCTCCTGGATCAGGGGATCATGGAACAGGAGAACTGCAATGGGCCATGAAGGCCATCAAGTCCAACTCCGGGATCAGGATCATGGAACAGAGGAGCTGGAAGGGGCCATGAAGGCCATCAAGTCCAACCCCGGGATCAGGATCATGGAACAGTGGATTTGGAACGGGCCATGAAGGCCATCAAGTCCAACACCGGGATCAGGATCATGGAACAGTGGAGTTGGAAGGGGCCATGAAGGCCATCAAGTCCAACCTCGGGATCAGGATCATGGAACAGAGGAGTTGGAAGGGGCCATGAAGGCAATCAAGTCCAACCCCGGGATCAGGATCATGGAACAGTGGATTTGGAAGGGGCCATGAAGACCATCAAGTCCAACCCCGGGATCAGGATCATGGAACAGTGGAGTTGGAAGGGGCCATGAAGGCCATCAAGTCCAACCCCGGGATCAGGATCATGGAACAGTGGAGTTGGAACGGGCCATGAAGGCCATCAAGTCCAACCCCGGGATCAGGATCATGGAACAGAGGAGTTGGAAGGGGCCATGAAGGCCATCAAGTCCAACCCCGGGATCAGGATCATGGAACAGTGGAGTTGGAACGGGCCATGAAGGCCATCAAGTCCGAACTTGGGATCAGAATCATGGAACAGTTGAGTTGGAACGGGCCATGAAGGCCATCAAGTCCAATCCCGGGATCAGGATCATGGAACAGAGGAGTTGGAAGGGGCCATGAAGACCATCAAGTCCAACCTCGGGATCAGGATCATGGAACAGAGGAGTTGGAAGGGGCCATGAAGACCATCAAGTCCAACCCCGGGATCAGGATCATGGAACAGTGGAGTTGGAAGGGGCCATGAAGGCCATCAAGTCCAACCGCGGGATCAGGATCATGGAACAGTGGAGTTGGAACGGGCCATGAAGGCCATCAAGTCCGAACTTGGGATCAGGATCATGGAACAGTGGAGTTGGAAGGGGCCATGAAGGCCATCAAGTCCAATCCCGGGATCAGGATCATGGAACAGAGGAGTTGGAAGGGGCCATGAAGGCCATCAAGTCCAACCCTGGGATCAGGATCATGGAACAGTGGAGTTGGAAGGGGCCATGAAGGCCATCAAGTCCAACCCCTAGGGCATTGGATCATGGAATAGTAGAGTTGGTTGGTGCCATGAAGGCATATCCACCAAAACCGAACCCAACCCCAACCCTATCCCCAAACCCATAATCCCCGTTCCTGAAATAGAACCCGGAACACGAACAACCTTCGCCTTCATATAAATACATTCTCCAAAAAATCCCTGCTGCATTTCAAGCTTTGGTCACTTGATGGCAGCAAAGCTCCACCGAGAAAACAGCTGGCTCTTTTTTGCTGCTTTCACTGTAAGATTCTCCCCTCCCCCACCCCTGCTCGGTAAACCCATAATCCCCATCCCAGCGCTGGGAAATGGTTTTCCACGGTGAGGATCCGGGCTCAAACAGTGTTGCAGGGGAAATTTCTGGTCCTTGGGAGCAGATGTTGACACATCTTTGTTCAAACACAAGAGGAATCGTGGAAACAGGGAAGACTAGATTTGGAAAAGGCCGAGAAGGCCATCAAGTCCAGCCTCCTGGATCAGGAGATCATGGAAGAGGATAATTGGAATGGGCCATGAGGCCATCCAGTCTGACCCCGTGGATCAGGGGATCATGGGACAGTTGGAATGGGCAATGAGGCCATCCAGCCCAGCCCCCTGGATCAGGATCATGGGATAGTGGAGCTGGAGGGGCCATGGAGGCCATCAAATCCAACTCCTGGATCAGGATCATGGAACAGTGGAGTTGGAAGGGGCCATGAAGGCCATCAAGTCCAACCCTGGGATCAGGATCATGGAATAGAGGAGCTGGAAGGGGCCATGGTGGCCATCAAGTCCAACCCCTGGGTCATTGGATCGTGGAATAGTAGAGTTGGTTGGTGCCATGAAGGCATATCCACCAAAACCGAACCCAACCCCAACCCCACCCCTACTCCCAAACCCATCATTCCCATTTCTGAAATAGAACCCGGAACCTGAACAACCTTCGTCTTCATATAAATGCATTCTCCAAAAATATCCGGGCTGCAGTTCAAGCTTTGGTCACTTGATGGCAGCAAAGCTCCACCGAGAAAATAGCTGGCTCTTTTTCGCTGCTTTCACTGTAAGATTCTCCCCTCCCCCACCCCTGCCCGCCAAACCCATAATCCCCATCCCCGCACTCGGAAATGGTTTTCCATGGTGAGGATCCGTGCTCAAATTGTGTTGGAGGGAAAAATTCAGGTCTTGGGGAGTAGATGTTGACTCATCTTTCCTGGCCCCCCCAAAAGTATTCCATAGTTCGATAATCCAGTGGGTTGGACCCGATGGCCTTCATGGCCCCCCCAAAAAACTATTCCATGGTTCGATAATCCAGTGGGTTGGACCCGATGGCCTTCATGGCCCCCCAAAAAGTATTCCATGGTTCGATAATCCAGGGAGTTGGACCCGATGGCCTTCATGGCCCCCCAAAAAGTATTCCATGGTTCGATAATCCAGGGAGTTGGACCCGATGGCCTTCATGGCCCCCCAAAAAGTATTCCATGGTTCGATAATCCAGGGAGTTGGACCCGATGGCCTTCATGGCCCCCCAAAAACTATTCCATGGTTCGATAATCCAGGGAGTTGGACCCGATGGCCTTCATGGCCCCCCAAAAACTATTCCATGGTTCGATAATCCAGGGAGTTGGACCCGATGGCCTTCATGGCCCCCCAAAAAGTATTCCATGATTCGATAATCCAGTGGGTTGGACCTGATGGCCTTCATGGCCCCTCCAAGTCCAGTATTCCATAATCCTATGATCCACGGCTTGGACCCGATGGCCTTCATGGCCCCCCAAAAACTATTCCATGGTTCGATAATCCAGGGAGTTGGACCCAATGGCCTTCATGGCCCCCAAAAGCTATTCCATGGTTCGATAATCCAGGGAGTTGGACCCAATGGCCTTCATGGCCCCCAAAAACTATTCCATGGTTCAATAATCCAGGGAGTTGGACCCAATGGCCTTCATGGCCCCTCCAAAAATATTCCATGATTCTATAATCCAGGGTGTTGGTTCCGACGGCCTTCATGGCCCCTCCAAAAATATTCCATGATTCTATAATCCAGGGTGTTGGTTCCAACGGCCTTCATGGCCCCTCCAAAAATATTCCGTGATTCTATAATCCAGGGTGTTGGTTCCGATGGCCTTCACGGCCCCTCCAAAAATATTCTATGATTCTATAATCCAGGGTGTTGGTTCCGATGGCCTTCATGGCCACTCCAAAACTACTCCATAATTCTATAATCCAAAGGGTTGGACTTGATGGCCTTCACGACACCTCCAACTGTAGTATTCCATGATTGTATGATCCATGGATTAGAAACGATGGCCTTCATGGCCCCCTCAAAAATAATCAATGATTCTATAATCCAGTGGGTTGGACCCGATGGCCTTCACAGCCCTTCCAACGCCAATATTCCATGACTGTATGATCCAGGGTTGGACCCAATGGCCTTCATGGCCCCTCGAAAACTATTCCACGATTCTATAATCCAGGGGGTTGGACCCGATGGCCTTCATGGCCCCTCGAAAACTATTCCACGATTCTATAATCCAGGGGGTTGGACCCGATGGCCTTCATGGCCCCCCGAAAACTATTCCACGATTCTATAATCCAGGGGGTTGGACCCGATGGCCTTCATGGCCCCTCGAAAACTATTCCACGATTCTATAATCCAGGGGATTGGACCCAATGGCCTTCACAGCCCTTCCAACTCCAGTATTCCATGCGTGTAATATCCAGGGGTTCGACTTGATGGCCTTCATGGCCCCTCCAAAAATTCTATTCCATGATTGTATAATCCAGGGGGTTGGACCCGATGGCCTTCATGGCCCCTCCAAAAATTCTATTCCATGATTTTATAATCCAGGGGGTTGGACCCAATGGCCTTCATGGCCCCTCAAAAACTATTATTCCATGATTATATGATCCAGGGGGCTGGACCCGATGGCCTTCAAGGCCCCTCGAGCTCCAGTATTCCATGATTGTAAGATCCAGGGGTTCGACTTGATGGCCTTCATGGCCCCTCCAAAACGACCATTCCAGGATTCTATAATCCAGAGGATTCGACTTGATGGCCTTCATGGCCCCTCCAAAACGACCATTCCAGGATTCTATAATCCAAAAAATTGGACCCGATGGCCTTCATGGCCCCTCGAACTCTTGTATTCCATGACTGTATGATCCAAGCGTTCGACTTGATGGCCTTCATGGCCCCTCGAACTCCAGTATTCCATGATTGTAAGATCCAGGGGTTCGACTTGATGGCCTTCATGGCCCCTCCAAAACGACCATTCCAGGATTCTATAATCCAGGGGATTGGACTTGATGGCCTTCATGGCCCCTCGAACTCCAATATTCCATCATTGTAAGATCCAGGGGTTCGACTTGATGGCCTTCATGGCCCCTCCAAAACGACCATTCCAGGATTCTATAATCCAGGGGACTGAATGGCCCCTCGAACTCCAATATTCCATCATTGTAAGATCCAGGGGTTCGACTTGATGGCCTTCATGGCCCCTCCAAAACAACCATTCCAGGATTCTATAATCCAGGGGACTGGACCTGATGGCCTTCATGGCCCCTCGAACGCCAATATTCCATGATTGTAAGATCCAGGGGTTCGACTTGATGGCCTTCATGGCCCCTCCAAAACAACCATTCCAGGATTCTATAATCCAGGGGATTGGACTTGATGGCCTTCATGGCCCCTCGAACGCCAATATTCCATGATTGTAAGATCCAGGGGTTCGACTTGATGGCCTTCATGGTCCCTCCAAAACGACCATTCCAGGATTCTATAATCCAGGGGATTGGACCTGATGGCCTTCATGGCCCCTCGAACTCCAGTATTCCACGATTGTATGATCCCGGGGGTTGAACCTGATGGGCGTCGTGACCCCTCCCAACTCTACTCTTCCATGAAGCTCTCAAAAACAGGAAAGGAAGATCAAGGAAGTTCAGGCCTGACCTGCCCAGGCGAGAACAGCACCCACCATTGCTCCTCTGTAGTATGCCGTCGTGATCGTCCGAAACCGTTCCTGCCCAGCCGTGTCCCTGGAAGAATCGGAGAAGACAGTGTGACGAGCAGCCAGGCAAAGCTGTCTTCGGAAAGGAGACCCGGGTCAGGTCAAACACTAGAAAGGGTCTCGCGTGAAGGAGAGCTCCTAGAGAGACTCGGCTTGTCGCCAGGCACGAGAGTCCCGCTGTGGTGACGGGTCGGCCACCCCGTAACTCTGGCGTTCGTCCCTGATGCTCACAAGCGGGAGATGAAGGCAGAACCTGGGGTCTCGCTATGGCTTCCCCCCTCTACGTGTGCGTTCCCTCTCCCGCTGGAGAGACCATGGCCTGACCGAGCCGCCGCCAGAGGTGCTCCTACCAGATCTGCAGCTTGATTTTCTTGCCATCCAGGTCGATCGTCCGGATTTTGAAATCGATGCCTGCAAAAGAAGAGAAGCGTCAAAGCTGCGGCGTTGTGTCTTGGCTCCCCGAGAGCCACACGGCTCTGGGTGTCCTTTTACTGAGCTGAGGGATAGTTCTGCGGGTTCATGCGAGCTTCCCCCTGCGATCTGAGGCGGAGCTCCTGCTCTGGGAGCCCGCCCTGAAGGAGATTGGGGGGGAGACACTCCCCCAGAGCGGGGCCTTCTCTGAGGTGGCACCCCGCTTGTGGAATTCACTCCCCAAAGAGTTCAATTTAGACAGATGGAGAAATAAATAGAGAAATAAATCGAAAAACAGAGACACAGATAGACAGACAGACAGAAAGGTAGATAAATAGAAAAATGGAGAAACAGAAAAATAGAGAAATAAATATAGATAGAAAAATAGAGAAACAGAAAAATAGATAGTTAAATGGAGAAAGAGAAATAAAGATATAGAGAAATAAATAGGGAAATTGAGAAATAGAGATAGAGAAATGAATAGAGAAAGAGATAGATAAATAGAAATGGTCAAACAGATAATAGAGAAAGATAAGAAAATAAATAGAGAAATAATTAGAGAGAGATAGGGAAATAAATATTGAAATAAATAGAGAAATACATAGAGAGATACAGAAACAGAGAAATAAATAAACAGCGAAATAGACAGATAAATTGAGAGATAGGGAAATAAATAGACAAAGAGATACAGAAACAGATAAACAGAGAAATAGATAGAGAAATTGATAGAGATATATAGAGAAATGGAGAATCAGATACATAAATAAATAGGAAAATAAATAGATAAGAGAAAAATAGAGTAAAAGAGAAATAGGAAAATAGATAGAAACAGATAGAGAAATAGGTAGATAGGGAAATAAATAGATAGAAAAATATATAAGGAAATAGAGAAAAAAATAGATAAGGAAATAAATAATTAGATAGCTAGAGAAGGAATAAATAGACAAAAAGATACAGAAACAGCGAAGTAGAGAAACAGAAATAGAGCTAGACAGCGAAATAAATAGACAAGCAGATACAGAAATAAAAAACAGAAATAGAGAGAGAGAAATAGATAAGGAGAGAAATAGAGAAATAAATAGATAAATAGGTAGATGGGAAAATAAACGGACAAGCAGATACAGAAAGAGAGAAACAGAACTAGGGATAGAGTAATAGATAGATAGGGAAATAAATAGAGAATTAGAGAAATAAATAGATAGGGAAATGAATAGGCAGATACTGAAACAGAGAAATAGAGAGAGAAACAGAAATAGATAAATAGATAGAAAAATAGAGAAATAAATAGATAGGGAAATAAACAGGCAAGCAGATACAGAAATAGAGATAGAGAAATAAATAAATAAATAGAGAAATAAATAAATAGGGAAATGAATAGGCAGATACTGAGACAGAGAAATCGAGAGAGAAACAGAAATAGATAGATAGATAAATAGAGAGACAGGACGAAAACAAGATAGAGAAATAAATAAATATAGAGAAATTGGTAGATTATTTCCCAGACAAGCAGATACAGAAATATATCTGTTATATAACAGACCAACAGATGCAGAAGGACAGAGAGAGAGAAATAGAGAAATAAATAGATAGGGAAATTAATAGGCAAATACTGAGACAGAGAAATCGAGAGAGAAACAGAAATAGAGAGATAGATAAATAAAGAGATAGGGCAAAAACAAGATAGAGAAATAAATAAATAAATAAATAAATAAGAATAGAGAAATTGGTAGATTATTTCCCAGACAAGCAGATACAGAAATATATCCGTTATATTCTGCTGGTCTGGTTATATAACAGACCAGCAGAGCAGATGCAGAAACAGAGAGAGAGAAACAGAGTAATAAATAGATAGGGAAATGAATAGGCAGATACTGAGACAGAGAAATCGAGAAACAAATAGGGTGAAAATGAGATAGAGGAATAAATAGAAACAAGTAGCGAAATCGGTAGATTATTTCCCAGACAAGCAGATACAGAAATATATCCGTTATATAACAGACCAGCAGATGCAGAAATAGCAAAACAGAAATAGAGAAAGAGAAATAAATAAATAAACAAATAGGGAAATGAATAGGCAGATACTGAAACAGAGAAAGAGAGAGAGAAAGAGAAAGACAGATAAAATAGAGAGGGTGAAAACGAGAAAGAGAAAGAGAAATAAGCAGAGAAATCGGTAGATTATTTCCCAGACAAGCAGATACAGAAATATATCTGTTATATAACAGACCAGCAGATGCAGAAAGAGCAAAACAGAAATGGAGACAAAAATAAATAAATAATATAAATATAAATAAATAAATAAATAATAAATAAAGGGGGGGGATGATTAGGCAGATACTGAGACAGAGAAATAAGAGAAATAAACAGAAATAGATAGATAAATAGATAGGAAGAGGACTAGAGAAGTACATATAGAGAGAAATAGGTAGATTGGGAAATAAAACAGACAAGCAGATACAGAAATAGAGAAACAGAGAGAGAGAGATAAATCGAGAAATAAATAGGGAAATAAAAAGGCAGATACTGAGGCAGAGAAATCGAGAGAGAAACAGAAATAGAGAGAAAAATCGAGAGGGCGAAAACGAGATAGCCAGATAGATAGACAAATAAATAAATAAATAAAAAATATGGTAAAAAAATCGAGAAATCGGGAGATTATTCCCCAGACCAGCAGATACAGGAATAGATCCGTTATATAACAGCCCGGCAGACGCAGAAAATGAGAAATAAATCGAGAAATAGAGCGCGAGGGGGGAGAAATGGAGAATTGCGCAGAACGAGCCCAGGCGCCTCCGCCCGGCGGCTCGCCGGCCTCGGCCTCCGGGGGGGCCGCCTGCCCCGGGGGGCCCTTCTGGCCCCCCAAAAGCCCCCCGGGGGGGCAACTGCCCCAGGGGGGCGCCCCCCCCGGGGGCAGCAGGCCGCGCGGCCTAGTCGCCCCGCAGGAGCCCGGCTCGAGTAGGGCCGCGCGTCGCCATGGCAACGCGGCCCGGGCGGGCGCGCGGCGCCAGGCGCCGGCGCACCGATGGTGGAGATGAAGGTGGCGTTGAAGGCGTCCTCGCTGAAGCGGAAGAGCGCGCACGTCTTGCCCACGCCGGAGTCGCCGATGAGCAGCAGCTTGAAGAGGTAGTCGTAGGTCTTCGCCATGTTCCCCGGCGGCCGGGCGGCCGGGAAGAAGGGCGGGCCCCTGCGGCGGCGGCGCGCCATTGGGCGGCGCGGCTGCCCGTCCCGGCGGGGCGGGGCCCCCATTGGCTGGCGCGCCCGCCCGTCCGGCGCGGCGCGCGCCCATTGGCCGCGCCCGCCCCGGCCGCGGGCGGCGCCGGGCGGCGGGGCCGCGCGCGGGCGTTGGCCGCGCGCGGGCTCGCGCCGCGCGCGGCTTTGGCGCGGCCCCGCCTCCTGCCACTCCGGCGGGGCCGGCGCTTCTATTGGCCGAGGGCGGGGGGCGGGACCGGAAGCGGAAGCCGGCGCCGCGCGGCGTTGCCCAGGCCGACGGGGGCTGAGCGAGAGGGTCGCCGCCGCCGCCGCCATCATGTCGGCCAGCGCCGTGTACGTGCTGGACCTCAAGGGCAAGGTGAGGCGGGCGCGCGGCCTCCGGGGCGGGGGGGCGGCGGCCCTGCGAGGGCAGGGGGTGGACTAGATGGCCTCCAGGGCCCCTCCAGCTCCGCTAGCCCATGATCCTGGCCCTGGGGGTGGACCAGATGGCCTCCACGGCCCCTCCAGCTCCGCTAGCCCATGATCCTGGCCCTGCGGGTGGACCAGATGCCCTCCAGGATCCCTCCAGCTCCGCTAGCCCATGATCCTGGCCCTGGGGGTGGACTAGATGGCCTCCAGGGCCCCTCCAGCTCCACTGTTCCATGATTCTATAAAATAGTAGAGTTGGAAGGGGCCATGAAGTCCATCAGGCTCAACCCGTGGATGATAGGATCATGGAATAGTGGAGTTGGAGGGGCCATGGAGGCCATCAGGCTCAACCCGTGGATGATAGGATCATGGAATAGTGGAGTTGGAGGGGCCATGGAGGCCATCAGGCTCAACCCGTGGATGATAGGATCATGGAATAGTGGAGTTGGAGGGGCCATGGAGGACATCAACTCCAACCCATGGATGATAGGATCATGGGAGAGTGGAGTTGGAAGGGGCCATGGAGGCTGTCATAAATACACATTTATTTCTATGTATATTAAATTTGTATACATACATATGTATATCTATGTTTGCATTTATACTTTTACAGATATATCTTCATTTATACATTTGTAAATATATATATATATACATTTATATGTTGTAAATATATACATTCTTTTATATGTTTATATATATATATATATATTTGCATGTATTATATGCCTATTTGTACATGTATAAGTATATGCCTATTTGTGCATTAATTAATTTGTGTATATTTGGAAATACAACTTGGAAGTGAAAGTTTTAATGCATCCCAGTATATCATTTCCACGTCCGGCGGCCGCAGCGCATATCCAGCCCGTTGTCCCGAATCGCTCCCGGATCTTCTTCCGTTCTCTCGAGCTGCGAATTCCCCTCCTCGTGTCGACACCTTGGCTTTCTTTTTGCTAGATGGAGCTTGGCTCTTGTCCTCCTTGAGTCTCGCTCTCAAGCTCGCCCTGGATCTTCCTCCTGGCCCGGCTCCGTATCTCTTCTTTTTGGAGGCTGCTTCCCTTATTTATTTATTTATGTATTTATTTATGTATTTATTTATTTTTCTATTTATTTATTTAAAGTTTTGGTATGCCGTCCCCTTGCTATATAGCCTTGGGACGGCTCACAGAAACCAATAAATGTATTTACCGTATTTTTCGCTCTATAAGACGCGCCTGACCATAAGACGCACCTAGTTTTTAGAGGAGGAAAACAAGAAAAAAATATTCTGAATCAAATGGGTACATCATCACAGGCACATTCCCCATCCCTTCCCCATGGGCTGCACATCTGACAGACTTGCTGCACACACACATTCGCTCTATGAAACGCACAGACATTTCCCCTTACTTTTGAGGGGGGGAAAGTGAGTCTTATAGAGCAAAAAATACGGTATTTATTATTATTTATTAAAACATTTATATGCCGCCCCATCGCAAGTCTCGGGGCGGCTTGCAACACATATAAAATACAATAAATACAATACAAAAAACCCGGAAACACCCTGGCTGCACAATTAAAACTTATAGACATTAAACCCTTGTTAAAATATTCTTTGAATGAAAGAATTGTTCAAATGTTCTGTGAATAAAAAGGTCAAGAAAGGTTATCTTTCTCTTGGAGCCGCTAACGTGCTTGTTTTTGTGTCCTGCCCTCTGATCCCAGGTTCTCATCTGTAGGAACTACCGCGGAGACGTCGACATGTCGGAGGTGGAGCATTTCATGCCCATCCTCATGGAGAAGGAAGAGGAAGGGACTCTCTCGCCCATCCTGTCCCACGGGGGAGTTCGTTTTATGTGGATTAAGCACAACAATTTATACCGTATCCTTTGGCAAAGCGGGAGGGACATGGAGTCTTGAGGAAGGCATGTCGGGAGCCGGGCCGGGGTCAGACTAGATGGCCCGGGCGGCCCCTTCTGCCTCGCTCTGTTTCTATGTTTCTCTGAGCAGAGCCGGGGTCAGACTAGATGGCCCTGTGTCCCTTCCTGCCTCGCTCTGTTGCTATGTGTCTCTGAGCAGAGCCAGGGTCAGACTAGATGTCCCAGAGGCCCCTTCTGCCTCACTCTCCTCCTATGTTTATGAGCAGAGCCGGGGTCAGACTAGATGCCCCTGAGATCCCATCTGCCTCGCTCTGTTTCTATGTAACTCCGAGCAGAGCCGGGGTCAGACTAGATGGCCCAGAGACCCCTTCTGCCTCGCTCTGTTTCTACGTTTCTCTGAGCAGAGCCGGGGTCAGACTAGATGCCCCTGAGGTCCCATCTGCCTCCCTCTGTTTCTATGTCCCTCTGAGCAGAGCCGGGGTCAGACTAGATGCCCCTGAGGTCCCATCTGCCTCACTCTGTTTCTATGTCCCTCTGAGCAGAGCCGGAGTCAGACTAGATGGCCCTGAGGTCCCATCTGCCTCACTCTGTTTCAACGTTTCTCTGAGCAGAGCCGGGTCAGACTAGATGCCCCTGAGGTCCCATCTGCCTCGCTCTGTTTCAAGGTTTCTCTGAGCAGAGCCGGGGTCAGACTAGATGGCCCAGAGGCCCCTTCTGCCTCGCTCACCCCCCACTCAGACCCACGGGAGCGTCCGCACTGCCGGACAAGGCCTGCTTAGCACCCTCCTCTTCCCAAATAGCTCATGTGCGGCACGCTAGGCAGCTTTGGGGCGCGGGTGCAAGAGAAAGGCCGGCGTACGCGCGAAGTCCTCAGCTTGCCTCCCAGTGGTCGCCACCTCGAAGAAGAACGCCTGCGTGTCTCTGGTCTTCTCGTTCCTCTACAAGGTTGTCCAGGTGAGGCGGGTCCGGGCTCCTGTTTCCCGTGAGCGGAGCCGGGGTCAGACTAGATGACCCTGAGGTCCCATCTGCCTCGCTCTGGTCCTATGTCCCTCTGAGCAGAGCCGGGGTCAGACTAGATGGCCCTGAGGTCCCATCTGCCTCGCTCTGGTCCTGTGTCCCTCCGAGCAGAGCCGGGTTCAGACTAGATGGCCCAGAGGTCCCATCATCCTCACTCGGTTTCTATGCATCTCCGAGCAGAGCCGGGGTCAGACTAGATGCCCCTGAGGTCCCATCTGCCTCCCTCTGTTCCTATGCCTCTCCCAGCAGAGCCAGGTTCAGACTAGATGGCCCAGAGGTCCCATCATCCTCGCTCTGTTTCTATGCATCTCCGAGCAGAGCCGGGGTCAGACTAGATGGCCCAGGAGACCCCCTTTCTCAGTCCCCGCTCTCCCTATTTCAGGTGTTTTCGGAGTATTTCAAAGAACTGGAGGAAGAGAGCATCCGCGATAACTTTGTGATCATTTACGAGCTCTTGGATGAGCTGATGGATTTTGGGTATCCGCAAACGACAGACAGCAAGATCCTGCAAGAGTAAGGATGCATGTCAGGCGCAGAGCCGGGGTCAGACTAGATGCCCTCGCAGGCCCCTCCTGCCCCTCTCTCTCTGTGTCTCTGGGCAGAGCCGGGGTCAGACTAGATGTCCCAGATGCCCCTTCTGCCTCACTCTGAGTGGAGCCAGGGTCAGACTAGGTGTCCCAGAGGCCCCTTCTGCCTCACTATGAACGGAGCCGGGGTCAGACTAGATGCCCTCACAGACCCCTTCTGCCTCGCTCTGTTTCTAGGTGTCTCTGAGCTGAGCCGGCTGGAACCAGGGTCAGACTAGATGCCCTCGTAGGACCCTCCTGCCTCGCTCTGTGTCTGTGTTTCTCTGAGCAGATCCAGCTGGAGCCGGGGTCAGACTAGATGCCCTCGCGGGCCCCTCCTGCCCCTCTCTCTCTGTGTCTCTGGGCAGAGCCGGGGTCAGACTAGATGTCCCAGATGCCCCTTCTGCCTCACTCTGAGTGGAGCCGGGGTCAGACTAGGTGTCCCAGAGGCCCCTTCTGCCTCACTCTATGAGTGGAGCCGGGTCAGACTAGCTGCCCTCGCGGGCCCCTCCTGCCCCATTTTCTTCGTGTCTCTGAGCAGAGCCGGGGTCAGACCAGATGCCCTCGTAGGGCCCTCCTGCCTCGCTCTGTGTCTATGTTTCTCTGAGCAGATCCAGCTGGAGCCGGGGTCAGACTAGATGCCCTCGCGGGCCCCTCCTGCCCCATTTTCTTCGTGTCTCCGAGCAGAGCCGGGGTCCGACTAGCTGCCCTCGCGGGCCCCTCCTGCCCCGTTCCCCGCGTGTCCCCGAGCAGCGAAGTATTCCCGGCGGGGCTCCGTTCACATCCCCAAACCCCCTCCGGCCCCTCACCTGTTGGACTCCCGCCTGTGCCCCCCCCCCCCCGGCCAGGTACATCACGCAGGAAGGCCACAAGCTGGACACGGGGGCCCCGCGCCCGCCGGCCACCGTGACCAACGCCGTCTCCTGGCGCTCCGAGGGGATCAAGTACCGCAAGAACGAGGTCTTCCTGGACGTCATCGAGTCCGTGAATCTCCTGGTGGGTGTGCGGCGGCGGCGGCGGTTGCGTGGCGCTTTGTCGGGACGCGCTTTGCGTAAACGGCGGTGCGGTTGCTCGCTCTAGGTGTAGCTCTTGTGGTGGTCCCGTCGTTGAAACGAGAGTATTGTGCGTATGGCGATAAAGCATCTACACGACCTGGAAATACTCTCATATAAATATCTAAATATTTGTATTTGTTTCACATATATGGATATATAATATAGTGTAATATAAATGTGTACTTATTTGTATATATGTATACACATTTATATAGGTGTGTGTGTGTGTGTGTGTGTATTTTTGTGTGTGTGTATATTTTTATGTGTGTATATACATATATATGTGTGTGTATATATTTTTATGTGTGTATATACATATATATGTGTATATATTTGTGTGTGTGTATATATACATATATATGTGTGTATATATTTGTGTGTGTATATACATATATATGTGTGTATATATTTGTGTGTGTATGTATATATTTGTATATTTATGTATTGTATGTGTGTGTATATATATTTGTATATTTATGTATTGTATGTGTGTGTGTATATGTGTGTGTGTATATGTTTATGTGTGTGTATATATGTATGTTTATTTGTATATATATTTTGTGTGTGTGTATATATATGTGTATGTTTATTTGTATATTTATGTATTTTATATATGTGTGTGTATATAAATGTTTGTGTATGTGTATATATATGTGTGTGTGTTTGTGTGTGTGTGTGTATATATATATTTGTATATATATTTTATGTGTGTGTGTTTATGTGTGTGTGTGTATATATATTTTATGTGTGTGTTTGTGTGTGTGTATATATTTATATATTTTATGTGTGTGTGTGTGTGTGTATGTTTATGTGTATATATGTGTTTGTGTGTGTATGTTTCTGTGTGTGTATATGTGTATATGTGTGTTTATGTGCGTGCGTGTGTGTATGTATATATGTGTGTATGTGCGTGCGTGTGTGTATGTATATATGTGTGTATGTGCGTGCGTGTGTGTATGTATGTGCGCGTGTGTGTGCGTGTGTGTATGTGTGTGTGTGTGCGCGTCTGCATGGGCTCCCTGACCCGCTCCCTCCGCCCAGGTCAGCGCCAACGGGAACGTCCTGCGCAGCGAGATCGTGGGCTCCATCAAGATGCGGGTCTTCCTCTCGGGGATGCCGGAGCTCCGCCTGGGCCTGAACGACAAAGTGCTCTTCGACAACACCGGCCGTGAGTGTGTGTCCCCTGCTGGGGGGGGGCCCACGCCCCGGGGATGCTGGGCCCGGGGAGCCCGCCGGCTGGCGGGGACGCTGGGAGGCGTAGGACCCCCAAGGAAAGCGGGCCGAGCCGGCCGAAGGGAGAGGCACAAGCATCATCCAGAAATTAGAATTTAAATTGAATTAAAGACATTTAAATTTATTTATTTACATATTTATGTGCTGCCCCCTTGCAGACGAGCCTCGGGGCGGCTCAACAACGATAAATAAACAAAATCGAACGATTTCAATAATTTAAAATAAGAAATTAAAACCGGCAAGCCAGAAATTGAAGTCGGTAGGAAAGCGGCAATTAAAGTCCGTAGAAACCCAGCAATTAAGTCAAATTCACAATTAAAATAGCGGGAGATTCAAAAGGGTTTTGCCTGGTGCCAAAAGGAAAGACGCCCGTATAATCTAGAAATTAAAGGTGGTAGAAAACCGGCAATTAAAGTCCCTAGAAAACCAGCAATTAAAGTCCGTAGAAAACCGACAATTAGAGTCTGTGGAAAACCAGCAATTAAAAAAAATTCGCAATTAAAATAGCGGGAGAATCGAAAGGGTGTTGCTTGGCGTCGTATAATCCAGAAATTCAAGTTTAAATTGAATTAAAGAAATAAATAAATATAAATCTGTAAATAAATAAAAATAAATTAATAAAATAAATATAAGAAATTAAAACCAGCAATCCAGAAATTAAAGTCGGTAGAAAAGCGGCAATTAAAGTCCACAGAAAAGCGGCAATTAAAACAAATTAGCAATTAAAATAGCCGGAGAATTAATGGGGTGCCACCTGGCGCCACAAGGAAAAAAGGAAATAATCCAGAAATTAAAAGTATAAAACCGGCAATTAAAGTCAATAGAAAACCGGCAATTTCAGTCCCTAGAAAACCGGCAATTAAGGTCCCTGGAAAACCAGCAATTAAAACAAATTAGCAATTAAAATAACGGGAGATTCAAAAGACGCCCATATAATCCGAAATTAAAGGCGGTAGAAAACCGGCAATTAAAGTCCCTAGAAAACCAGCAATTAGAGTTCGTGGAAAACCAGCAATTAAAACAAATTAGCAATTAAGATAACGGGAGGATCAAAGGGGCACCGAAGGAAAGAAGCTCGTATAATCCAGAAATTAAAGACCATGTAAAACCAGCAATGAAGGTCCATAGAAAACCGGTAATTAAGATCGGTATAAAATGGGCGATTAAGTGCCTATAAAAAAGGTGATTGTAGCTCATATAAAACTAGTCATTAAAACAAGCTAGCAATTAAATAAAATAAAATAAAATAAAATAAAATAAAATAGGCTAGCAGTAAAATAAAATAAAATAGGCTAGCAGTAAAATAAAATAAACTAGCAATAAAATAAAATAAAGCACACTAGCAATAAAATAAAATAAAGCAAACTAGCAATAAAATAAAATAAAACAAACTAGCAATAAAATAAAATAAAAAACAAAATAAAGTAAAAGAAAAGAAAAAAGAAAAGAAAGTAAAATAAAATAAAATAAAGTAAGGTAAATAAAATAAGGTAAATTAAAATAAAATAAGGTAAATTAAAATAAAATAAAATAAAATAAAATAAAATAAAATGGGTTGGCCCCCAAACCCGGAAACGAAGCCGCTTCCCTCCCGGTCCTGTGGGTCAGCAGGGGGAGGAGGGCGGGGTGGCTCCTTCCCCCCACGGCGTGTGGGTCCCTCCGTGTGCCCCCCATAGTGTCTAGATCCCTCTGGGCCCCCCCATGGTATCTGGGTCCCTCCATGTCCCCCCCATGGCGTGTGGGTCCCTCCATGTGTGTCCCCCATAGGGTCTCGATCCCTCTGGGCCCCCCATGGCGTGTGGGTCCCTCCGTGTGTGTCCCCCATAGGGTCTCGATCCCTCTGGGCCCCCCATGGCGTGTGGGTCCCTCCGTGTGTGCCCCCCCATAGTGTCTAGATCCCTCTGGGCCCCCCCATGGTATCTGGGTCCCTCCATGTCCCCCCCCATGGCGTGTGGGTCCCTCCGTGTGTGTCCCCCATAGGGTCTGGGTCCCTGTGGGTCCCTCCGTGTGTGTCCCCCATAGGCTCTCGATCCCTCTGGGCCCCCCATGGCGTGTGGGTCCCTCCGTGTGTGTCCCCCATAGGGTCTGGGTCCCTCTGGGCCCCCCCATGGTATCTGGGTCCCTCCATGTCCCCCCCATGGCGTGTGGGTCCCTCCGTGTGTGTCCCACATAGGGTCTGGGCCCCCCTGCCCCCCACGCCGTGGGGCTCCCTCCCTCTCTCCCTCCCCGGCTCGGGCCCCACGCCCCAAACACCCCCCCCCCGCCATCCGGCCGCAGCCGCCGCTCCAGCTCCAACTCGGGGGGGGGGGCCCGATGCCGGGCCGGGCCAGCCCCACGGCGGCCCCCCGAGCCTCACCCCCCGCCCCCCATCTGCCCCCCCAGGGGGCAAGAGCAAGTCGGTGGAGCTGGAGGACGTCAAGTTCCACCAGTGCGTGCGCCTCTCCCGCTTCGAGAACGACCGCACCATCTCCTTCATCCCCCCGGACGGCGAGTTCGAGCTCATGTCCTACCGCCTCAACACCCACGTGAGTCCGGGGACGATGGGACCTGGGGGGTGGTGGCGGGACGGGCACGGGGCTGATGGGCCGGCCGGCTGTGCTTCCTCCCCCCCCCCCCCCGGCCCTCCCTGCAGGTCAAGCCCCTGATCTGGATCGAGTCGGTGATCGAGAAGCACTCCCACAGCCGCATCGAGTACATGATCAAGGTGGGCTGGGAGGCGGGGGTGGGATGGATGGGCTCTGGGGGGCCCCGTCCGGCCCCGTTGGGAGGTGGGGGCGGGATGGATGGGCTCCGGGGGGCCCTGTCCGGCCCCGTTGGGAGGTGGGGGTGGGATGGATGGGCTCGGGGGGGCCCCGTCCGGCCCCGTTGGGAGGTGGGGGCGGGATGGATGGGCTCCGGGGGGCCCCGTCCGGCCCCGTTGGGAGGTGGGGGTGGGATGGATGGGCTTCGGGGCCCCTTCCGGCTCCACTATCCCATGCTCCTGACCCAGGGGTTGGACTAGATGCCCTCCATGGCCCCTCCAGCTCCACTATCCCATGCTCCTGATCCTGGGGTTGGACTTGATGGCCTCCAGCGCCCCTTCCAGCTCCTCTATCCCATGATCCTGATCCTGGGGTTGGACTAGATGCCCTCCATGGCCCCTCCAGCTCCACTATCCCATGATCCTGATCCTGGGGTTGGACTTGATGGCCTCCAGCGCCCCTTCCAGCTCCTCTATCCCATGATCCTGATCCTGGGGTTGGACTTGATGGCCTCCAGGGCCCCTTCCAGCTCCACTATCCCATCCTCCCGATCCCGGGGTTGGACTAGATGCCCTCCAAGGCCCCCTCCAGCTCCACTATTCCATGCTCCTGATCCAGGGGTTGGACTAGATGCCCTCCAAGGCCCCCTCCAGCTCCACTATTCCATGCTCCTGATCCAGGGGTTGGACTAGATGCCCTCCAAGACCCCCTCCAGCTCCACTTTTCCATCCTCCTGATCCCGGGGTTGGCCGGGACGCCCCCCCTGGCCCCGCGGCCACCCAAGCCCATCCTCCCCGCAGGCCAAGAGCCAGTTCAAGCGCCGCTCCACGGCCAACAACGTGGAGATCCACATCCCGGTGCCCAACGACGCCGACTCGCCCAAGTTCAAGACCACGGTGGGCAGCGTCAAGTGGGTGCCGGAGAACGGCGCCATCGTCTGGTCGGTCAAGTCCTTCCCGGTGAGTTTCGGGGGGTCCGGGGGGGGGCTGCCGCCCTGCTCCCCGTGCCCGGGAGGCTCGCAGTGGGCAGCCTGCCTGGTCAGGGAGTCCCCGGTGAGCTGGGGGGGGGCTGCCGCCACACTCCCCACACCAGGGAGGCTCGCAGTGGGCAGCCTGGCTGGTCAGGGCCTCCCGGGTGAGCTTGGGCAGGTCGCCGCCGCACTCTGCACACCCGGGAGGCTCGCAGTGGGCAGCCTGCCTGGTCAGGGCGTCCCTGGTGAGCTTCGGGGGGGGCACCACCACACTCCCCACGGCCGGGAGGCTCGCAGTAGGCAGCCTGCCTGGTCAGGGCCTCCCCAGTGAGCTTGGGCAGGTCGCCGCCACACTCTGCACACCCGGGAGGCTCGCAGTGGGCAGCCTGCCTGGTCAGGGCGTCCCTGGTGAGCTTCGGGGGGGGCACCACCACACTCCCCACGGCCGGGAGGCTCGCAGTGGGCAGCCTGCCTGGTCAGGGCGTCCCTGGTGAGCTTCGGGGGGGGCACCACCACACTCCCCACGGCCGGGAGGCTCGCAGTGGGCAGCCTGCCTGGTCAGGGCCTCCCCGGTGAGCTTGGGCAGGTCGCCGCCGCACTCTGCACACCCGGGAGGCTCGCAGTGGGCAACCTGCCTGGTCAGGGCGTCCCTGGTGAGCTTCGGGGGGGGGCACCACCACACTCCCCACGGCCGGGAGGCTCGCAGTGGGTAGCCTGCCTGGTCAGGGCCTCCCCAGTGAGCTTGGGCAGGTCGCCGCCGCACTCTGCACACCCGGGAGGCTCGCAGTGGGCAGCCTGCCTGCTCAAGGCCTCCCCACTGAGCCTGGGAGGGCGCCGGGCTGCCTGCGCCGGGGAGGCTCACAGTGGGCAGCCCGCCCGCCGCGAGCCCCCCGCCTCCGCCTCTGCCCCCCTGCAGGGCGGGAAGGAGTACCTCATGCGGGCCCACTTCGGGCTGCCCAGCGTGGAGGCCGAGGACAAGGAGGGCAAGCCCCCCATCAGCGTGAAGTTCGAGATCCCCTACTTCACCACCTCCGGCATCCAGGTGAGGACTCGCCACGTGGGGGGGGGCGAGGACTCGCCACGTGGGGGGCCGCCCCCCCCGATATCCGCCCTCGGGGGGCGCCACCTCCTACGGGGTGGGTGGGTGGGGAGGGACACGTGGGGACGGAGGTGCCCCCTCGGCGGGCCGGGCCGGGCCCTGCTCTGGGTAGGACTGTACCGCCTGCCTCTGCTCTCCCCCCCCCCCAGGTGCGCTACCTGAAGATCATCGAGAAGAGCGGCTACCAGGCCCTGCCGTGGGTGCGCTACATCACCCAGAACGGAGGTAGGGGGGGCACGCCGTGGGGCGGGGAATGTGGGCCTCGGGTTCCCCGCGGGCCCCGGGGCTGCCCGGGCCCGGGAGGCTCAGAGTGGGCAGCCCGCCTGCACCCCTCGCGGGCAGGGAGGGAAGGAGGGCCTCGTGCGGGGCTCGGGGCAGGGTTCGGGGGTTCGGGAGGCCCTTGGGGGGCCCAGGGGTTGGGGGGCGTGGGGGGCAGCCCCCCCCGAAGGATCCATCCCCACCTTCCTCTTCCTCTTCCTCTCCCCCCAGACTATCAGCTGCGGACACAGTGAGGAGCCCGGCTGCCCCCCGCCCAGCAGGACTGCTAGCCCGACCCCCCAAGCTGCCCCCCAACCCCCAAACTTGCCCCCTTCGACCCCAGAGCCACCCCCCAACCCCAGATCCAGCCCCCTGACCCCCAAATCCGCCCCTGAATTCACCCCCCAGCTCCCAAATCTGCCCCCTGACCCCAAACTTGCCCCCTTCGACCCCAGATCGCCCCCCAACCCCCAGATCCAGCCCCTGGCCCCCAAATCCACCCCTGAATTCACCCCCCCAGCTCCCAAATCTGCTCCCTGACCCCCAAATCCAACCCCCCAACCTTCAAATCCGCCCCTGAATTCACCCCCCAGCTCCCAAATCTGCCCCCCGACCCCAAATCTGCCCCCCAACCCCCAAATCCGACCCCCGAATCCCCCCCCATGTCATTCCCGTCCGGAGCCTCCGCCCCCGGAGCCGACCTCCGGCAACCCTTTGCCTGGCCGGAGTCCCGGCCCGCCGGGGGGCCACCCTCCCGAACCCCCCAAGTCCCCCCCCTTTATCCCCCACTTCCGAGGCTCCGGAATTCCCGCCTTCCCGCCGCTTCCCGACATCCGCCGGCTCCACAGGCCGCCGGGCCACACGCCCCCCGGGGGATCCGGCGCCGCATCGCTCCCCACGCGTCGCTTCCGGCGATCCGGGATTCCGGAATTCCGGCCCCTCCGGCGAAACCCTGCGGATCCAGCCTTCCGGCAGAGACATTCCGGGAGGGATCCCGCCCGGCGGATCCCGGCATGCCGGCGGGACTTCCGACTCCGGGGAATCGGGAGCGCCGCTTCCGGGAGCGGAATTCCGGAGCGGCCGGAAGGCTCCAAGAGGCCTGTCATTGTTACATGGAGTAAAGTTGGTTCAGCTTGGCTGGTGTCCGTGATTCCGGAGGTTTCCGGGGGTGGGTTCTGCGTCCGGGAAATGGGAATTCCGGGGGAATTCGGGGGGAATGGGAAATGGGGAATTCGGGGGGAATTCGGGGGGAATGGGAAATGGGGAATTCCGGGGGGAATTCGGGGCATTCCTTGGGGGAAATTGAGGGGAATTCCTTAGAGGGGGTTTGACTAGAGTGAAATGGAAGGGAATTTTGTGGAGGGGAAGAAGGGAATTTCTTGGGAACGGAAGGGAATTTTGTGGGGGAAAAGAAGGGAATTTTGTGGGGGGGAAAAGGGGAGTTTTGGAGGAATGGAAGGGAATTTCTTGGGAGAGATGGAAGGGAATTTCGGGGGGAATTGAAAGGAATTTGGGGATTGAAGGGAATTTCTTGGGAATGGAAGGGAATTTCGTGGGGGAAAAGGAGGGAATTTCGTGGGGGAAAAGGAGGGAATTTTGGAGGAATGGAAGGGAATTTCTTGGGAGAGATGGAAGGGAATTTCGGGGGGAATTGAAAGGAATTTGGGGGGGATTTAAGGGAATTTCATTGGGAAAGAAGGGAATTTTGGAGGAGTGGAAGGGAATTTCTTGGGAGAAATGGAAGGGAATTTCAGGGAGGAATTGAAGGAAATTTTGCGGGGGAATTGAAGGGAATTTCGTGGGGGGGAAAGAAGGGAATTTCGTGGGGGGGAAAGAAGGGAATTTCAGGGGGGAATTGAAGGGAATTTCGGGGGAATTGAAGGGAATTTCGTGGGGGGGAAAGAAGGGAACTTTGGAGGAGTGGAAGGGAATTTCTTGGGAGAAATTGAAGGGAATTTCGGGGAGGAATTGAAGGGAATTGGGGGGGGATTGAAGGGAATTTCTTGGGAAAATAAAGGGAATTCCTTCAATGGGGTTTGCTTGAAGTGAAATTGAAGGGAATTTGGTGGGTAAAATTGATGGGAATTTTGGGGGCACATTGGCGGGAATTCCTTGGGAGCAATTGGGGGAACTTCCTTGGGGAAGCTGTCGGGAACGGCTCCGGCACGGGTCAGGCCCGGCGTTGCGACTACACAACCCATCCACCCACCGGCTCAAGCCGGCAGGGAGCCAGCGGGGCCGCCGGGGCCCAATTCCGGCCCCGGAACGCCGAGGGCAAGTCCGGGGGGCTCGGGGCGAGCTGGAAGACCCCCAACGAAGACCACCGGGCCTCCCCCAAAGTGTGGGGCAGGAGCGGCCAGTGCTCCTCTAGCTCATCATCCTGACCCAGGGGTTGGACTAGATGGCCTCCGTGGCCCCTTCCAGCTCCACTATCCCATCATCCTGATCTAGGGGATGGGCCTGATGTCCTTCAAGGCCTTTCCAACTCCACTATTCCATGATCCTATCATCCACGGTTGGACCTGATGGCTTCCATGGCCCCTGCAACTCCACAATCCCATGATCCTGATCCAGGGGTTGGACTAGATGACCTCCGGGACCCCTTCCGAATCCGGTGTCCCATGTGTCAAGTTATCCCTCCTGGGTCTGACCCAAAAAGGACCAGCATCTGGGCCCAAAGACCCGATTTCCCCCTTCCAACGGCCTTTAAGCCTCCAACCCCACCATGGGAAAGCATTTCCCAGCACGGGAATGGGGATGATGGGCTCGGGAGTCGAGCTGGAGGCGCCTCTGATGTGGCACTACAGCAGCAAAAAGAGGCAGCAGCTTCTCAAGTGGATCTTGGCTGCCCCAAGTGGCCAAAGCTTGAACTGCAGCCTGGATTTTTTTATACACTGCATTTATATAACAGGGCAATGGTTGTTGTGGGTCCGAGATCTATCTCTGGGCTGGGGATTATGGGTTAGGGAGTAGGGTTAAGGCTGGGATGGCCGTGAACGTGGATGTGCCTTCATGGCACCTTCCAAGGTTTTAATTCCATGATCCTGATCCAGGGGTTCAACTTGATGGTCTTCAAGTCCCCTTCCAGCTCCACTATCCCATGATCCTGATCCCGGGGTTGGACTCGATGGCCTCCATGGCCCCTTCCAGCTCCACTATCCCATCATCCTGATCCAGGGGGTGGACTAGATGGCCTCCATGGCCCCTTCCAGCTCCTCTATTCCATCATCCTGATCCAGGGGGTGGACTTGATGGCCTCCAAGTCCCCTTCCAGCTTCACTATCCCATCATCCTGATCCAGGGGGTGGACTAGATGGCCTCCATGGTCCCTTCCAGCTCCACTATCCCATCATCCTGATCCAGGGGGTGGACTAGATGGCCTCCAGGACCCCCCTCCAGCTCCTCTATCCCATGATTCTACACTTCATACAGTATTTGAACAAAGATGTGTCAACTTCTGCTCCCAAGGACCTAATATTTTCCTTCCAACACTGTGTGATCACGGATCCCCACCACGAAAAACTATTTCCCATCGCGCGGACGGGGATGATGGGCTCGGGAGTCGAGCTGGAGGCGCCTCTGATGTGACACTAAAGCAGCAAAAAGAGGCAGCGGCTTCTCAAGTGGATCTTGGCTGCCCCAAGTGGCCAAAGCTTGAACTGCAGCCCTGAGTTTTTGGAATACGCATTTCATATGCAGGCGAAGGTGGTTCGTGTTCCGGGTTCCATGTCAGGCCTGGGGAGGATGGGTTAGGGAGTAGGGGTAAGGTTTGGGCTGGGGACGTGGTGCGATGGCCGTGAACGTGGATGTGCCTTCATGGCACCTTCCAAGGTTTTAATTCCATGATCCTGATCCAGGGGTTGGACTTGATGGCCTTCAGGGTCCCTTCCAGCTCCACTATCCCATGATCCTGGTCCAGGGGTTGGACTCGATGGCCTCCAAGTCCCCTTCCAGCTCCACTATCCCATGATCCTGATCCAGGGGGTGGACTCGATGGCCTCCATGGCCCCTTCCAGCTCCACTATCCCATGATCCTGATCCAGGGGGTGGACTAGATGGCCTCCATGGCCCCTTCCAGCCCCACTATCCCATGATCCTGATCCAGGGGGTGGACTCGATGGCCTCCATGGCCCCTTCCAGCCCCACTATCCCATGATCCTGATCCAGGGGGTGGACTAGATGGCCTCCATGGCCCCTTCCAGCCCCACTATCCCATGATCCTGATCCAGGGGGTGGACTAGATGTCCTCCAGGACCCCCTCCAGCTCCTCTATTCAATGATTCTATAATTCATAATGTGCTTGAACAGGGATGTGTCAACTTCTGCTCCCAAGGACCTGATATTTCCCCTCCAACACTGTGTGATCACGGATCCCCGCCGTGGAAAACCATTTCCCATCGCGCGGACGGGGATGATGGGCTCGGGAGTCGAGCTGGAGGCGCCTCTAACGTGCCAATAAAGCAGCGAAAAAGAGCCAGCGGCTTCTCAAGTGGATCTTGGCTGCCCCAAGTGGCCAAAGCTTGAACTGCAGCCTGGATTTTTTTATACACTGCATTTATATAACAGGGCGATGGTTGTTGTGGTTCGGAGAGCTCTCTCTGGGCTGGGGATTATGGGTTAGGGAGTAGGGTTAAGGCTGGGATTAGGGTCCGTTTAGGGGGAGCTACATTCACGCCCCCCCCCCAATCCTAGTATTCCATAATTCTATGATCCAGGGGGTTGGACATGATGACTACATGGCCCATTCCACCTGAGATAGTCCATGATCCCATCATCCACGGGTTGGACTCTACGGCCCTCCATGGCCCCTTCCCAAGCCGGCACTCCCATGATTCAATGCTTCCTCCTCATCATGACATCTCCTCCAACGGACCTGAATGCTTCCTTCCAAAGGTGTTTGAGCGCGAATCCCCACCACAGAAACCATTTTCCAGCGCTGGAATGGGGATGATGGGCTCGGGAGTCGAGCAGGAGCTGCCGCTAATGTGACACTAAAGCAGCAAACAGACCCAGCTGCTCTTCGGGGTGGATCTTGGCTGCCCCAAGTGGCCAAAGCTTGAACTGCAGGCATGATTTTCTATAGGATGCAGCTGTAGCAGGAGGATGGTTGTTGTGGATCGTAGATCTATCCCAGGACTGGGGATTCTGGGTTAGGGAATAGGGGAAACGTTGGGGTTGCTTTTCGGGGCACTGGGTTTGCCTTCACGGCCCCTTCCAGCTCCTCCATCCCATGATCCTATCATCCGCACGTTGGACCTCATGGTCTCTGTGGCCCCTTCCAGCTCCTCTATCCCATGATCCTGATCCAGGGGGTGGACTAGATGGCCTTCAGGGCCCCTTGCAGCTCCACTATCCCATGATCCTGATCCAGGGGTTGGACTTGATGGCCTTCATGGCCCCTCCAACTTCACTATCCCATGATCCTATCATCCACAGATTGGACCTGATGGCCTTCAGGACCCCTTCCAGCTCCACCATCCCATGATCCTGATCCAGGGGTTGGACTTGATGGCCTTCATGGCCCCTCCAACTTCACTATCCCATGATCCTATCATCCACAGATTGGACCTCATGGTCTCTGTGGCCCCTTCCAGCTCCTCTATCCCATGATCCTGATCCAGGGGGTGGACTAGATGGCCTTCAGGACCCCTTCCAGCTCCACCATCCCATGATCCTATCATCCACAGGTTGGACCTCATGGTCTCTGTGGCCCCTTCCAGCTCCTCTATCCCATGATCCTGATCCAGGGGGTGGACTAGATGGCCTTCAGGGCCCCTTGCAGCTCCACTATCCCATGATCCTGATCCAGGGGTTGGACTTGATGGCCTTCATGGCCCCTCCAACTTCACTATCCCATGATCCTATCATCCACAGATTGGACCTGATGGCCTTCAGGACCCCTTCCAGCTCCACCATCCCATGATCCTGATCCAGGGGTTGGACTTGATGGCCTTCATGGCCCCTCCAACTTCACTATCCCATGATCCTATCATCCACAGATTGGACCTCATGGTCTCTGTGGCCCCTTCCAGCTCCACTATCCCATGATCCTGATCCAGGGGGTGGACTAGATGGCCTTCAGGGCCCCTTGCAGCTCCACTATCCCATGATCCTGATCCAGGGGTTGGACTTGATGGCCTTCATGGCCCCTCCAACTTCACTATCCCATGATCCTATCATCCACAGATTGGACCTGATGGCCTTCAGGACCCCTTCCAGCTCCACCATCCCATGATCCTGATCCAGGGGTTGGACTTGATGGCCTTCATGGCCCCTCCAACTTCACTATCCCATGATCCTATAATCCACAGGTTGGACCTGATGGCCTCTGTGGCCCCTTCCAGCTCCACTATCCCATGCTCCTGATCCAGGGGGTGGACTAGATGTCCTCCAGGGCCCCCTCCAGCTCCTCTATTCAATGATTCTATAATTCATAAGGTGCTTGAACAGGGATGTGTCAACTTCTGCTCCCAAGGACCTGATATGTTCCTTCCAACACTGTTTGATCACGGATCCCCACCATGGAAAACCATTTTCCAGCGCTGGAATGGGGATGATGGGCTCGGGAGTCGAGCTGCCGCTGCCTCTAACGTGCCACTAAAGCAGCAAAGAGACCCAGCTGCTTTTCGAGGTGGATCTTGGCTGCCCTCGAGTGGACAAAGCTTGAACTGCAGCCTGGATTTTTTTATACGATGCATTTGTAAGAAGGCAAAGGGAGCTGCGGTTCGGCGATCTATTTCAGAAATGGGGATTATGGGTTAGGGAGTAGGGGTAAACTTGGGGTTGGGGTTCGGATTTAGTGGACATGCCTTCATGGCCCCTGCCAACTCTCCTATTCCGTGATCCCATGATCCTGGGGTTGGACTTGATGGCCTTCACGGCCCTTCCAACTCCCCTATTCCACGACCAAATAATCCAGGGGTTGGACTAGATGGCCTCTATGGCCCCCTCCGACTACACTACCCCATGATCCTGATCCAGGGGTTGGACCTGATGGCCTTCGTGGCCCTTCCAACTCCCCTATTCCACGACCAAATAATCCAGGGGTTGGACTAGATGCCCTCTATGGCCCCCTCCGACTACACTACCCCATGATCCTGATCCAGGGGTTGGACTAGATGGCCTTCATGGCCCCCTCCAGTTCACACATTCCAAGTTTCTTCCAAAATACAATCCATTGTGATTGAAGGCTTTCATGGACCCTTCCAGGACTACTATTCCATGATCCTAGGATCCTATCCTCCAGGGGGTCAGACTGGATGACCTCACTGCCCATTCCAACTGTCCTATCCCATCGTCCCCTGATCCAGGAGGATGGATTTGATGGCCTTCCTGGCCTTTTCCAACTCTACTATTCCATGTTTCCATGATTCCTCTTGTGTTCGAACGAAGACGTGTCAACATCTGCTCCCAGGGACCTGAAATCTTCCTTCCAGCAGTGATCCACCCCATGGAAAAACATATCCCAGCATGGGGCTGGGGATGATGGGTTCGGGAGTAGAGCTGGGGAAGCTGAACGTGACAGTAAAGCAGCGAAAATTATTCAGCCGCTTCTCACGGTGGATCTTGGCTGCCCCAAGTGGCCAAAGCTTGAACTGCAGCCTTGATATTTTTTTAAAATTCATTTTTATTTGAATTATAATCCTAAGAAACACCAAACTACAAGCAAAATCCATCCTGAAAAAACTTTTCCCATTTATAACAACTTTACAAACATATTTAAATCTATGCAAAGGCCTTTTCTCTCGCCAGTAATAAAACGAGCGCCAAATTTGGTAGAAGTCAATATCTTCTTCCTCCTTCAATGAACCTTTAATCCAGAATATATTTTCATTTTTGAAAATAAATTCATCCATTGGTAATTCTTCACTTTTCCAGTATTGAGTGAATAGAATCCTCACCTTAGTGATTACATGTAATATCCAATTTATTTCTTGTTTACTAATATCCTCTGGTATAAAGCCTAATATTTATATATAAATAACTCTGGTATAAAGCCTAATATTTATATATAAATAAATAAATATCAGGCTTTATACCAGAGGCCTAATATAAAATATTTATAAATATTTTATATTTTATAAATAGTATATATATATATATAAATATATATATAAATATTAGGCTTTATACCAGAGGATATTAGTGTATATAAATATATATATTAGTATATATATAATATTTATATGTATTATATAAACACTTTTCTTTATATATAAAGAAAAAATCAGGTTTAAAAGCTAAGGATTTTTACAATATTTCCACAGGCCATTAATGTATTTTAATCCAATAGTTTTTCACATTATCACAAATCCGCCACGTATAATATAACATATATGTTAATATGTTATGTTAATAAATAAAATATAGTAAAATGTGATTTTTTGTAGAATGCATATAATATGAGGGCAAAGGTTGTTTGGGTTCAGGAATGGGGATTATGGATTATTTTATTATTTTATTAATTATTTTATTGATTAAAACATTTATTAGGGAGTAGTGTGAAGGCTGGGGGTTGTGATTCGGGTCAGGTGGATACCCTTCAGGGCCCCCAGAAATGCTCCTAATCCATGATCCTATGATGCACGGCGTTGGACTTCAAGGCCATGATGGGACCTTCCAGCTCCACTATCCCATGATCCTGATCCAGGGGTTGGACTAGATGGCCTTCGTGGCCCCTTCCAGTTCACGTAATCCATGTTTCTACGATCCTATATTACACAGGGATGGACTAGATGGCCTCATTGCCCATTCCAACTGTACTATTCCATGATTCCATCATCCAGGGGTTCGACTTGATGGCCTCCATGGCCCCTCCCAGCTCCTCTATTCCATGATCCTGATCCAGGGGTTGGTTGGACTTGATGGCCTCCATGGCCCCTTCCAGCTCCTCTATCCCATGATCCTGATCCAGGGGTTGGACTTGATGGCCTTCACGGCCCCTTCCAGCTCTACTATCCCATGCTCCTGATCCAGGGGGTGGACTAGATGTCCTCCAGGGCCCCCTCCAGCTCCTCTATTCAATGATTCTAGAATTCATAATGTGCTTGAACAGGGATGTGTCAACTTCTGCTCCCAAGGACCTGATATTTTCCTTCCAACACTGTTTGATCACGGATCCCCGCCATGGAAAACCATTTCCCAGCGCGGGGACGGGGATGATGGGCTCGGGAGTCGAGCTGGAGGCGCCTCTAACGTGCCAATAAAGCAGCGAAAAAGAGCCAGCGGCTTCTCAAGTGGATCTTGGCTGCCCCAAGTGGCCAAAGCTTGAACTGCAGCCTGGATTTTTTTATACACTGCATTTAATACGAAGGCAACAGTTGTTCGTGTTCAGAGTTCTATTTCAGGAATGGGGATTATGGGTTAGGGAGTAGGGGTGGGGTCGGGGTCGGGTTTAGGTGGACGTGCCATCATGGCCCCTACCAACTCTCCTACTCCGTGATCCCATGATCCTGCGGTTGGACTTGATGGCCTCTTTGGGTCCTACCAATTTCACATATTCCAAGATCCTACGATCATGTACTCCGGGGGGTCAGACTTGATGGCCTCTTTGCCCAGTCCAGCTCCACTATCCCATGATCCTGATCAGGGGTTGGACTTGATGGCCTCCAGGGCCCCTTCCAACTCCACTATTCCATCATCCTGATCGATGGGTAGGACCTGATGTCCTTCAAGGCCCTTCCAACTCCAGTATTCCATCATCCTGATCCAGTGGTTGGACTTGATGCCCTCCATGGCCCCTTCCAGCTCCTCCATCCCATGATTCTGATCCAGGGGGTTGACTAGATGGCCTTCAGGACCCCTTCCAGCTCCTCTATTCCATGTTCCGGATCCAGGGATTGGACCTGATGGCCTTCATGGCCCCTTCCAGCTCCTCAATTCCATGATCCTGATCCCAGGGTTGGACTTGATGGCCTCCATGGCCCCTTCCAGCTCCTCCATCCCATGATTCTGATCCAGGGGGTTGACTAGATGGCCTTCAGGACCCCTTCCAGCTCCTCTATTCCATGTTCCGGATCCAGGGATTGGACCTGATGGCCTTCATGGCCCCTTCCAGCTCCTCAATTCCATGATCCTGATCCCAGGGTTGGACTTGATGGCCTCCATGGCCCCTTCCAGCTCCTCTATCCCATGATCCTGATCCAGGGGGTCGACTAGATGGCCTTCACGGCCTTCTTCATATCTTCTACTCCATGATTGTATGATTCCTATTGTGTTTGACCAAAGATGGATCCATATCTGGTCGCAAACTTCCTGTTTTCTTCCCTCCAGCGATGTTTGATCATGGATCCTCATCATGGAAAACCATTTCCCAGCATGGGAATGGGGATGATGGGCTCGGGAGTCGAGCTGGAGGCACATCTAATGTAACGCTAAAGCAGCAAAAACAACCAGCGGCTTCTCAAGGTGGATCTTGGCTGCCCCAAGTGGCCAAAGCTTGAACTGCAGCCTGGATTTTTTTATCCAATGCATTTATAATATAGGGAGGGTTGCTGTGCTTCAGGGTATTACGTAAGGAATGGGGATTATGGGTTCGGGAGTTGACGTAGGGTTGGGGTTGGGTTCGGTGGATGTGCATTCATGGCCCCGTCCAGCTCACATATTCCATGTTTCGATGATCATACAATCCAGGGGGTTGGGCATGATGGTTTCCGTGGCCCCTTCAGGGTCTGTTCTTCCATGATCTTATGATCATATACTCCAGGGGGTCAGACTGGATGGCCTCCATGGCCCCTCCAGCTCCTCTATCCCATGATCCTGATCCCGGGGTTGGACTGGATGGCCTCCATGGCCCCTCCAGCTCCTCTATCCCATGATCCTGATCCCGGGGTTGGACTTGATGGCCTCCATGGCCCCTCCAACTCCACTATCCCATGATCCTGATCCAGGGGATGGACTGGATGGCCTAATGGCCCATTCCAACTCTCCTATTCCATGATCCCCTGATCCAGGAGGATGGACTTGATGGCGTTCCCGGCCTTTTCCAATTCCATTCCATGACTCCCCGATTCCTAAACTGTTTGAACAAGGATCTGTCAACTTCTGCTCTCAAGGGCGTGAGATTTCCCTTCCAACAGTGTTTGCGCTCAAATCCCCACCATGGAAAACCATTTCCCAGCATGGGAATACGGATGATGGGCTGGGGAGTCGAGCCGGAGGTGCCTCTAATGTGGCAATAAAGCAGTGAAAAAGAGCCAGCTGCTTCTCAAGGTGGATCTTGGCTGCCCTCAAGTGGACAAAGCTTGAACTGCAGCCTTGAATTTTTGGAGACTGCATCACATATGAAGGAAAAAGTTGTTCGGCTTCAGGGTTGTATTTCAGAAATGGGGATTATGGGTTTGAGAGTAGGGGTAAGGTTGGGGTTGTGGTTCGGTTCAAGTGGATATACCTTCATGGTCCCTGGAAACACTACTATTCCATGATCCCGATCCCGTGGTTGGACTTGATGGCCTTCATGGCCCCTTCCAGCACCTCTATCCCATGATCCTAATCCCAGGATTGGACTTGATGGCCTTCGTGGCCCCTTCCAGATACTGTATCCCATGATCCTGATCCCAGGGTTGGACTTGATGGCCTTCATGACCCCTTCCAGCTCCTGTATTCCATGATCCTGATCCAGGGGTTGGGCCTGATGGCCTTCAGGGCCCCTTCCAGCTCCTCTATCCCATGATCCTGATCCCAGGGTTGGGCCTGATGGCCTTTGTGGCCCCTGCCAGCTCCTCTATTCCATGATCCTGATCCAGGGGTTGGACTTGATGGCCTTCGTGGCCCCTGCCAGCTCCTCTATCCCATGATCCTGATCCAGGGGTGGGACTTGATGGCCTTCACGGCCTTCTTCATATCTTCTATTCCATGATTCTATGATTCCTAATGTGTTTGACCAAAGATGGATCCATATCTGGTCAGAAACGGCCTGATTTCTTCCTTCAAACTGTGTTTCAGCACTTTTCCACCCCATGCAAAACAATTTCCCTGCATGGGAATGAGGATTATGGGTTAGGGAGTAGAGCTGTGAGAGGTGAATGTAACAGCAAAGCTGCGAAAAAGAGCCAGCTATTTTCACGGTGGATCTTGGCTGCCCTCGAGTGGCCACAGCCTGAACTGCAGCCCTGATTTTTTCTCGAATGCATTTATATGAAGGCGAAGGTTGTTCGGGTTCGGGGTTCTATTTCAGAAATGGGGATTATGGGTTTGGGAGTAGGGGCAGGGTTGGGGCTGGGTTCGGTTTTGGTGGATATGCCTTCATGTTGGTTGGATGTCCAACCAACTCTCCTCTTCCATGATCCTAGGATGTATGGTGTTGTATTGGGTCCTTCCAGCTCCACTATTCCATGATCCTGATCCCGGGGTTGGACTTGATGGCCTTCATGGCCCCTTCCAGCACCTCTATCCCATGATCCTGATCCCGGGGTTTTACTTGATGGCCTTCATGACCCCTTCCAGTTCATGTATTCCATATTTCTACAAAAATACAATCCAGGCAGTTGAACTTCATGGCCTTCATGTCCCATTCCAGCCCAACTATTCCATATTCCTATGATCATATACTCCAGGGGGTCAGACTGGATGTCCTCATTGCCCATTTTAACTGTAACATTCCATAATTCTATGATTCCTCATGTATTTGACCCTAGATGGGTCCAAATCTGCAATGAAGGGCATGAAATTTTCCTTCCGACACTGTTTGAGCACCGATCCACCCTATGGAAAACCATTTCCCAGCATGGGGATAAGGATTATGGGTTAGGGAGTACAGCTGGGGGAGGGTGAATGTGACAGAAAAGCAGCGAAAATGATTCAGTTGCTTCTCCCGGTGGATCTTGGCTGCCCTCAAGTGGCCAAAGCTTGAACTGCAGCCCTGATTTTTTCTCGAATGCATTTATATGAAGGCGAAGCTTGTTTGGGTTCACGGCCCTATTTCAGGAATGGGGATGATGGGTTTGGGAGTAGCGGTAAGGTTGGGGTTGGGTTCGGTTTGGTGGATATGCCTTCATGGCCCCTTCCAACTCTACTATTCCATGATCCTACCTCGCTATTGTTGGAATTAAATCTCTCTATGGGGCCTTCCAGTTCCCTTGTTCCACAATCCAATGATCCCGGGGTTGGACTTGATGGCCTCCATGGCCCCTTCCAGCTCCTCTATTCCATGATCCTGATCCCGAGGTTGGACTTGATGGCCTTCCTGGCCCCTTCCAGCTCCTCTATTCCATGATCCTGATCCAGGAGTTGGACTTGATGGCCTTCCTGGCCTTTTCCAATTCTTTTATTCCACAATTCTCCAATTTCTAAACCGTTTGAACACGGATGTGTCACCATCTGCTCCCAAGGACCTGAAATTTCCCTTCCAACAGTGAGCACAGATCCCCACCAGGAAAAACAATTTCCCAGCATGGCAATCAGGATCATGGGCTCGGGAGTCGAGCTGGAGGCGCCTCTAATGTGACACTAAAGCAGCAAAAAGAGCCAGCGGCTTTTCAAGGTGGATCTTGGCTGCCCTCAAGTGGACAAAGCTTGAACAGCAGCCTGGATTTTTTGGAGACTGCATCTCATACGAAGGAAAAAGTTGTTTGGGTTCAGGGTTTTATTTCAGAAATGGGGATTATGGGTTTTGGAATGGGGTATGGTTGGGGTCGTGGTTCGGTTCAAGTAGATATCTCTTCATGGCCCCTGGAAACACTACTATTCCAATAATCCAGGGGTTGGACTTGATGGCCTTCATGGCCCCTTCCAGCTCCTCTTTCCCATGATCCTGATCCTGGGGTTGGACCTGATGGCCTTTGTGGCCCCTTCCAGCTCCTCTATTCCATAATCCTGATCCCGGGGTTGGACTTGATGGCCTTTATGGCCCCTTCCAGCTCCTCTTTCCCATGATCCTGATCCAGGGGTTGGACTTGATGGCCTTCATGGCCCCTTCCAGCTCCTCTATTCCATAATCCTGATCCCGGGGTTGGACTTGATGGCCTTCATGGCCCCTTCCAGCTCCTCTTTCCCATGATCCTGATCCAGGGGTTGGACTTGATGGCCTTCATGGCCTTTATCATATCTTCTATTCCCTGATTCTCTGATTCCTAATGTGTTTGACAAAAGATGGATTCATATCCGGGTGGAAACGACCTGATTTGTTCCTTCAAACTGTGTTTCAGCACTGATACACCCCTTTAAAAACAATTTCCCTGCATGGGAATGAGGATTATGGGTTAGGGAGTAGAGCTGTGGGAGGTGAATGTGACAGCAAAGCAGCGAAAAAGAGCCAGCTATTTTCACGGTGGATCTTGGCTGCCCTCAAGTGGACAAAGCTTGAACTGCAGCCCTGATTTTTTGGAGAATGCATCTCATATGAAGGAAAAAGTTGTTCGGGTTCAGGGTTGTATTTCAGAAATGGGGATTATGGGTTTTGGAATGGGGTATGGTTGGGGTTCTGGTTCGGTTCAAGTGGATATACCTTCATGGCCCCTGGAAACACTACTATTCCATGATCTAATAATCCAGGGGTTGGACTTGATGGCCTCCGTGGCCCCTTCCAGCTCCTCTTTCCCATGATCCTGATCCAGGGGTTGGACTTGATGGCCTCCATGGCCCCTTCCAGCTCCTCTATCCCATGATCCTGATCCAGGGGTTGGACTTGATGGCCTCCATGGCCCCTTCCAGCTCCTCTTTCCCATGATCCTGATCCAGGGGTTGGACTTGATGGCCTCCGTGGCCCCTTCCAGCTCCTCTATCCCATGATCCTGATCCGGGGGTTGGACTTATCATATCTTCTATTCCATGAGTCTATGATTCCTAATGTATTTGACCAAAGATGGATCCATATCTGGTCAGAAACAGCCTGATTTCTTCCTTCAAACTGTGTTTCAGCACTTTTCCACCCCATGAAAAACAATTTCCCTGCATGGGAATGAGGATTATGGGTTAGGGAGTAGAGCTGTGAGAGGTGAATGTGACAGCAAAGCTGCGAAAAAGAGCCAGCTATTTTCACGGTGGATCTTGGCTGCCCTCGAGTGGCCACAGCCTGAACTGCAGCCCTGATTTTTTCTCGAATGCATTTATATGACGGCGAAGGTTGTTCGGGTTCGGGGTTCTATTTCAGAAATGGGGATTATGGGTTTGGGAGTAGGGGCAGGGTTGGGGCTGGGCTCGGTTTTGGTGGATATGCCTTCATGGTCCCTAAAACTCTGCTATTCTATGATCCTATGATGCATGGTTTTGTATTTGGAGGCCTCTATGGGTCCTTCCAACTCCACTATTCCATGATCCTGATCCCGGGGTTGGACTTGATGGCCTTCATGGCCCCTTCAAGCTCCTCTATCCCATGATCATGATCCTGGGGTTGGACTTGAAGGTCTTGTCTACGGCCATACTACCCTGAAAGTGCCCCATCTCGTCTGATCTCGGAAGCTAAGCAGGGTCAGGCCTGGTTAGTACTTGGATGGGAGACCGCCTGGGAATACCGGGTGCTGTAGGCTTGAGGAGTTTTGGTATAGACCAAAGCACTGTCCGGTGGATTAGGGCATGGCTGACTGACCGAAAGCAGAAGGTAACCATTAGCGGGGAATCGTCGGGATGGCAGCCAGTGACAAGCGGGGTCCCCCAGGGCTCTGTCCTGGGGCCGATCCTGTTTAATCTTTTCATTAACGACATGGAAGAAGGGGTGAACAGTCTGCTGATCAAATTCGCAGACGACACTAAAACTGGAGCAGTGGCCACAACTGAGGAGCAGGTACTCCGGATCCAAAAGGATCTGGACAGACTATGGAAGTGGGCAGGAGACAACAGGATGGCGTTCAATGTGGAGAAGTGCAAGGTCTTGCACTTGGGGCATAGGAATAGCTGTCATAAGTACAGGTTAGGGGACAAGTGGCTGGAGAGCAGCACTTGTGAAAGGGACCTCGGGGTACTGGTTGACCGCAGGCTGAACATGAGCCAGGCATGTGATGCGGTGGTCAAGAGGGCGAATGCCACCCTTGGTTGCATAGCCAGAAGTGTGGCTTCTAGATCAAGAGAGGTATTACTACCACTCTACACGACTCTGGTGCGCCCACAACTGGAGTATTGTGTTCAGTTTTGGGCCCCTCATTACAGAAAGGATATAGCCAGGTTTGAGTCAGTGCAGCATAGGGCCACAAGGATGGTGGCTGGTTTGCAGGGGATGGGGTATGAGGTGAGACTGAGGGAACTGGGTCTCTTCAGCCTGGAGAAGAGGAGACTCAGAGGAGATATGTTGGCAACATACAGGTATGTGAGGGGGTGTCACATGGAGATGGGGAGAGGCCTGTTCTCCCCTGCAGAGGAAGGCAGGACGCGCTCCAATGGAGCAAAGCTCAGGGAGCCAAGGTTCAATTTGGATGCCAGGAAGCACTTCCTGACAGTTAGGACCCCGAGGGCGTGGAATGGGCTTCCACGGGAGGTCGTTGAGGCCCCATCAGTGAGGGTGTTCAAAGATAGGCTGGACATGCACATGGTGGGCATGTCATGAGCGGAGCCGGCTGGTGCCGGAGGTCAGACTAGATGGCCCAGGAGGCCCCTTCTGACTCGCTCTGTTTCTATGTTTCTATGTTTCTATGTCTTCACAGCCCCCTTCCAGTTCATGTATTCCATATTTCTACAAAAATGCAATCCAGGCAGTTGGACTCCATGGCCTTCATGTCCCATTCCAGCCCAACTATTCCATATTCCTACGATCATATACTCCAGGGGGTCAGACTAGATGGCCTCACTGCCCATTCCAACTGTAATATTCCATAATTCTATGATTCCTCATGTATTTGACCCTAGATGGGTCCAAATCTGCTCTGAGGGACCTGAAATTTTCCTTCCAACACTGTTTGAGCACTGATCCTCAACTTGGAAAACCTTTTCCCAGCATGGGAATGGGGATTATGGGTTAGGGAGTAGAGCTCGGGGAGGGTGAATGTGACAGCAAAGCAGCGAAAAGGATTCAGCTGCTTCTCATGGTGGATCTTGGCTGCCCTCCAGTGGACAAAGCTTGAAATGCAGCCATGAATTTTTGGAATACGCATTTCATATGAAGGCGAAGGTTGTTCCTGTTCCGGGTTCTATTTCAGGAACGTGGATTATGGGTTAGGGAGTAGGGGTAAGCTTGGTTTGGTGTTCGGATTTGTGGGATGCGCCTTCATGGCCCCTACCAACTCTGCTCTTCCATGATCCTATCATGCACGGCCTTGTGCTTGAAGGCCTCTATGAGGCCTTCCAGCTCCACTATTCCATGATCCACTGATCCAGGGGTTGGACTTGATGGCCTCCGTGTCCCCTTCCATCACTACAATTCCATGATTCTAAGCACATATAATACAGGATGTTGGACTTGATGGTCTTCGCGGCCCCTTAGAGTTCACATATTCCATGTATATAGGAAAATACAATCCAGGTGGTTGGACTTGAAGGACTTCGTGGCTACTTCCAGGTCTTATTATGCCATGATTCTATGATCATATACTCCAGGGGGTCAGAGTGGATGGCCTTCATGAGCCCTTCCAACTGCACAATTCCATGATCCCCTGACCCAGGAGGTTGGACTTGATGGCCTTCCTGGCCTTTTCCAAATCTACTATTCTATGTTTCAATGGTTCCTCTTGTGTTTGAACAAAGATGTGTCAACTTCTTCTCCCAAGGACCTGAAATTTTCTTTCCAACAGTGTTTGAGCACAGATCCACTCCATGGAAAGCAGTTTCCCAGCATGGGAATGAGGATTATGGGTTCGGGAGTCGAGCTGTGGGAGAGGAATGCGACAGCAAAGCAGCAAAAAAGAGCCAGCTATTTTCACGGTGGATCTTGGCTGCCCTCAAGTGGACAAAGCTTGAAATGCAGCCCTGATTTTGTAATGAATGCTTTTATAAGATAGGGAGGGTTGTTGCGGTTCAGGGTTTGACGTAGGGAATGGGGATTATGGGTTGGGAGTTGACGTCAGGTTGGGGTTCGGTTTCAGTGGATGTGCATTCATGGCCCCGTCCAGTTCACATATTCCATGTTTCGATGATCATACGATCCAGGGGGTTGTGCTTGATGGCCTTCGTGGCCCCTTCAGGGTCTATTCTTCCGTGGTCCTATGATCATATACTCCAGGGGGTCAGACTGGATGGCCTCCATGGCCCCTTTCAGCTCCTCTATTCCATGATCCTGATCCAGGGGTTGGACTTGATGGCCTCCATGGCCCCTCCAACTCCACTATCCCATGATCCTGATCCAGGGGATGGACTTGATGGCCTCATGGCGCATTCCAACTGTCCTATTCCATGATCCCCTGATCCAGGTGTTGGACTTAATGGCCTTCATGGCCCTTCCAACTCCACGATCTCATGATCCCATGATCCAGGGGTTGGACTTGATGGCCTCCATGGTCCCTCCAACTCCACTATTCCATGATCCCCTGATCAAGGGGGTCAGACTGGATGGCCTCATGGCCCATTCCACTTGTGCTATTCCTTGATTCGTAATGTGCTTGAACAGAGATGTGTCCACATATACTCCAGGGGTCAGACCTGATGGCCATCATGGCCCCCTCCAACACCACTATTCCACGATCCCCTGACCCAGGAGGATGGACTTGATGGCCTTCCTGGCCTTTTCCAAATCTTTTATTCCATGATTCACGGATTCCTAATATGTTTGAGCAAAGCTGGGTCAACATCTCCTCCCAAGGACCTGAAATTTTCCTTCGAACAGTGTTTCATCATGGATCCTCACCATGGAAAACGATTCCCCAGCATGGGAATGAGGATTATGGGTTAGAGAGTAGAGCTGGGGGAGGGTGATTGTGACAGTAAAGCAGAGAACAATTCAACTGCTTTTCATGGTGGATCTTGGCTGCCCTCAGGTGGACAAAGCTTGAACTGCAGTCCTTGATGTTGTCAGAAGGCATTTTTAAGAAGGGAAAGATAGCTGCAGTTCAGAAATGGGGATTATGGGTTAGGGAGTAGGGGTAAAGTTAGGGTTCAGTGAGGTGGACATTACATTATGGCCAGGAACGTGGATGTGCCTTCATGGCACCTTCTGAGATTTGAATTCCATGATCCTATGATCCAGGGGGTCGGGGCTGATGGACCTCGTGTCCCCTTCCTGCCCTAGTATTCCATGACTGTACACACTGAGAATACAGGGGGTGGACTAAATGTCCTTCGTGGCCCCTTCCAGTTCACATAGTCCATGTTTCTACAAAAATACAATCCTGGCGGTTGGGCTTGGAGGCCTTCGTGGCCCTTTCCAAGTCGACGATTCCATGCTTCTATGATCATATCCTCCAGGGGGTTGGACTTGATGGCCTCCATGGCCCCTTCCAACGCCAGTATTCCATGATCCCCTGACCCAGGAGGTTGGACTTGATGGCCTTCCCAGCCTTTTCCATATCTTTAATTCCATGATTCTATGATTCTCATTGTGTCTGATCAAATGTGGGTCAACATCTGGCTGCAGGAGCCTGACTTCTTCCTTCCAAAGGTGTTTGAGCAGGGATCCCCACCATGGAAAACCCTTTCCCAGCACGGGAATGGGGATGATGGCCTCGGGAGTCAAGCTGTGCCTCTCATGTGACAATAAAGCAGCGAAAAAGAGCCAGCTGCTTCTCAAGGTGGATCTTGGCTGCCCTCCAGTGGACAAAGCTTGAACTGCAGCTGTGATTTTTTATAGAATGCATTTATAACAGGGCGATGGTTGTTGTGCTTCGTAGATCTATTTCAGGACTGGGGATTAGGGGTTAGGGAGTAGGGTTAACCCTGGGGGACCCCGCTTGTCACTGGCCGCCATCCCGACGATTCCCCACTAATGGTTACCTTCTGCTTTCGGTCAGTCAGCCATGCCCTAATCCACCGGACAGTGCTTTGGTGTGTCCCAAAACTCCTCAGTTTCTCCACCAGGATATCATGGGGCACTTTGTCAAAGGCCTTGCTGAAATCCAGGTATACCACATCCACCGCATCCCCTCCATCCAGCCACCTCGAAACCTTGTCATAGAATCCCACAAGGTTTGTCTGGCAGGACCTGTTTCTGCGGCAGCCGTGTTGTGTGGCTGTCAGCCTCCCTTCCCTATCTAGCATCACTAGATCTCTCTCTATTATGAGCCTTTCCATTGTTTTTCCTACAATGGACGTAAGGCTAACCGGTCTATAATTCCCCATGTCCTTCCTACTACCCTTTTTGAAAATTGGGACCAGCGATGCCACCCTCCGGTCCTCTGGAACGTCACCCGTTCTCCACGAGGCCTCAAAAATGGAGGCCAGCGGGCGTGAGAGAACCCCTGCCAACTCTCTAAGTACTCTCGGGTGTAACCCATCAGGGCCTGGCGCCTTTGTAATGTCCAATGCCCTGAGGAGCCCCTCGACTTCTAGGGGGGTGACTCTAATCTCTGCCCCTAAGTCCCCAGCCTCATCCAATCTCCTATACGGATATCCCCCGTCCTGCTTTGGGGAGAACAGAGGCAAAATAGTCATTGAGCATCTGTGCCTGTTCCCTCATGTCAGTCACTGGCTCTCCTTCCTCCTTATTTAGTGGTCCCACCACTTGTCTCCCCTTCCTCTTCCTATTTACATGCTGGAAGAAGCCCTTTTTGTTGCTCTTGATATTCTTGGCAAGTCTCAGCTCATAATCAGCCTTGGCCTAGTGAAGAATCCTTCTGCAACGGGCCTCCTCCTCCCGGTATACCCTTTTGTCTATTTCCCCCAGTACCCATTTCCTATGGAGGCTCCTCTTTCGTCTAATCCCCCTAACCACCTCCTTTCGCATCCATGGCGGCACTCTCCTCCGCCTCCCCACCTTACCGACTAGAGGTATCGTCAGGGCTTGCGCCTGCAAAACCTCCCTTTCGAGTGCCATCCACCCCTCCTCAACTCGCTTACCTATTTAGTGGCTTGTTGTTATGATTTTGTATATTGATTGTATTTTTTAGGTTGGCCGAGATGCACCGGGGGGGGGGGAATAAATAGTTGGTTTTTAATACATTGTTTGTATTTTAAATGTTGTGAGCTGCCCCGAGGCTTTGTTGCAATGGGGCGGCATATAAGTCTTTTAATAAATAATCCATGTTCCTGATCCAGGGGTTGGACTTGATGGCCTTCATGCCCCTTCCAACTCCACTAATCCATGTTCCTGATCCAGGGGTTGGACTTGATGGCCTTCATGCCCCTTCCAACTCCACTAGTCCATGTTCCTGATCCAGGGGTTGGACTTGATGGCCTTCGCATCCTGCAATCCATGATTCCAAGCTTGCTCATGTGTATGACCAACGATGGTCACCATCTGGTCCCATGGGCCTGATTTTTTTCCTTCTGACTTCGTTCAGCATGTATCGTAACCATGGAAAACCATTTCCCAGCATGGGAATGGGGATTATGGGTTAACCAGCAGGGTTGGTGGAGGGCGAATGAGACGGTAAAACAGGGAAAAGGATTCAGCTGCTTCTCAAGGTGGAGCTGTGCTGCCCTCAAGTGGGTAAAATTTGAAATGCAGCTTGATTTTTTGGACAATGAATATATCCGATGGCCTCTTTCATCAAAAGGAAAATAGATATGATGCCGGAAGATGAGCCCCTCAGGTCGAAAGGGGTCCAATGTGCTGCTGGGGAGCAGCGGAGGGGTAGTCCTAGTAGCACCAGAAAGAATTAAGCGACCGGATGAAAGCCGGAAGGATGCTCAGTTGCAGATGTATCTGGTAGTGGAAGGCGAGTCCGATGCTGGAAAGATCTATAATCCATAGGAACCTGGAGTGTAAGGTCCATGAATCAAGGCAAGCTGGATGAAAAACCATTTCTCAGCGCAGGAATGGGGATGATGGGTTAGCAAGAAGGGTTGGCGGAGAGTGAATGAGACAGTAAAGCAGTGAAAAACAGCCAGCTATTTTCACGGTGGATCTTGGCTGCCCTCGAGTGGACAAAGCTTGAAATGCAGCCCTGAGTTTTTGGAGAATGCATTTTTATGAAGGCAAAGGTTGTTCGGGTCCAGGTTTCTATTTCAGGGATGGGGATTATGGGTTAGGGAGTAGGGTAAGGGTGGGGTTTTGGTTCGGATTTGGTGGACATGCCTTCATGGCACCTACAAACACTCTTATTCCATGATCCTAGAATGCATGGCGTTGTAATTGAAGGCCTCGATGGGGCCTTCAGGCTCCACTATTCCATGATCCAGTGATCCCGGGGTTGGACTGGATGGCCTCCATGGCCCCTTCAAGCTCCTCTATTCCATGCTCCTGATCCACAGGTTGGACTAGATGGCCTTCATGGCCCCTTCCAGTTCACAAAATCCATGTTTCTAAAAAACACAATCCAGGCAGTTGGACTTGATGGCCTTCATGGCCCCTTCCAACCCTCCTATTCCATGATCCCCTGATCCAGGGGGTTAGACTTGATGGCCTTCCCAGCCTCTTCCAAATGTATTATTTCATGACTGTGTAATTCCTAATCTATCTGAACAAAGGTCTGTCAACATCTGCTCCCAAGAACCTGAAATTTTCCTTCCAACAGTGTTTGAGCCCAGATCCTCACCATGGAAAACCATTTCCCAGCAAAGGAATGGGGATGATGGGTTAGCAAGAAGGGTTGGCGGAGAGTGAATGAGACAGCAAAGCAGCGAAAAAGAGCCAGCTATTTTCACGGTGGATCTTGGCTGCCCTCAAGTGGACAAAGCTTGAAATGCAGCCCTGATTTTTCATAGAAATCCTTTTTACGAAGGCAAAGGTTGTTTGGGTTCGGGGCTGTATTTCAGAAATGGGGATTATGGGTTAGGGAGTAAGGGTAATGTTGGGGTTGGTCTTCGGATTTGGTGGATAAGGTTGGGTTGGTGTTCAGATTTGTGGGATGCACTTCCATGGCCCCTCCCAACTCGCGTATTCCATGATCCTATCATGCACGGCCTTGTACTTGAAGGCCTCTATGGGGCCCTCCAGCTCCACTATTCCATCATCCAATGATCCAGGGGTTGGACTTGATGGCCTCCGTGTCCCCTTCCATCACTACAATGCCATGATTCTACGCACATATAATACAGGATGTTGGACTTGATGGCCTTCATGGCCCCTTCTAGTTCACATATTCCATGTTTATAGGAAAATACCATCCAGGCGGTTGAGCTTGAAGGACTTCGTGGCTACTTCCTGGTCTACTATTCCATGATTCTATGATCATATACTCCAGGGGGTCAGACTGGATGGCCTTCATTGGCCCTTCCAACTCCACTATTCCATGATCCCCTGATCCAGGGGCTTGGACTTGATGGCCTTCCTGGCCTTTTCCAAATCTACTATTCCATGGATCCATGATTCCTCTTGTGCTTGAACTCAGATGTGTCAACATCTGCTCCCAAGGACCTGAAATTTTCCTTCCAGCAGTGTTTGAGCACTGATCCACTCCATGGAAAGCAGTTTCCCAGCATGGGAATGAGGATTATGGGTTAGGGAGTAGAGCTGTGGGAGGTGAATGTGACAGCAAAGCAGCGAAAAGGAACCAGCTATTTTCACGGTGGATCTTGGCTGCCCTCAAGTGGACAAAGCTTGAACTGCAGCCCTGATTTTTTGGAGAATGCATCTCATATGAAGGCGAAGGTTGTTTGGGTTCAGGGTTCTATTTCAGGAACGGGGATGATGGTTTTGGGTAGGGGTAAGGTTGGGATTGGAGTTCAGATGATGGATATGCCTTCATGGCCCCTACCAACTCTACTATTCCATGATCCCTCAACACATGGCGTTGGACTTCAAGGCCTCTATGGGGTCTTCCAGCTCCCGTATTCCATGATCCTGATCCCGGGGTTGGACTTGATGGCCGTCATAGCCCCTCCAACTCCACTGTTCCATGATCCCCTGATCCAGGGGCTTGGACTTGATGGCCTTGCTGGCCTTTTCCAAATCTACTATTCCATGGATCCATGATTCCTCTAGTGTTTGAACTCGGATGTGTCAACATCTGCTCCCAAGGACCTGAAATTTTCCTTCCAGCAGTGTTTGAGCACCGATCCACTCCATGGAAAGCAGTTTCCCAGCATGGGAATGAGGATTATGGGTTAGGGAGTAGAGCTGTGGGAGGTGAATGTGACAGCAAAGCAGCGAGAAAGATGCAGCTGCTTCTCATGGTGGATCTTGGCTGCCCTCAAGTGGACAAAGCTTGAAATGCAGCCATGTATTTTTGTAATATGCATTTCATATGAAGTCAGAGGTTGTTCGTGTTCCGGGTTCTATTTCAGGAACGGGGATTATGGGTTAGGGAGTAGGGGTAAGGCTTGGGTTGGGGTTCAGATTTGAGGGATGTGCCTTCATGGGGCCATCCAGTTCCATTATTCCAGGATCGAATGATCCCGGGGGTTGGACTTGATGGCCTTCATGGCCCCTTCCAGCCCTCCTATTCCATGATTGGACGCACATAAAATACAGGGGTTAACTTGATGGCTTTGTGACCCCGTCTAGTTCATGTATTCCACGTTTATAGGAAAATATAATCCAGGCAGTTGGGCTTGGAGCCCGTTGTGGCCCCTTCCATGTCTCCTATTCCAGGAATCCACGATCATATACTCCAGGGGGTCAGACTTGATGGCCTTCCTGTCCTTTTCCAAATCTACTATTCCATGATTCTGTGATTCCTAAAGGGTTTGAACAAGGATGTGTCAACATCTGCTCTCAGGGACCTGAAATTTTCCTTCCAGCAGTGTTTCAGCACAGATCCTCACCGTGGAAAACGATTTCGCAGCCCAGGAATGGGAATTATGGGTTAGGGAGTAGAGCTGTGGGTGCCTCGAATGTGTCCGCAAAGCAGTGAGAAAGAGCCAGCTATTTTCAAGGTGGATCTTGGCTGCCCTCAAGTGGACAAAGCTTGAAATGCAGCCCTGATTTTTTGGAGAATGCATTTTTATGAAGGCGAAGGTTGTTTGGCTTCTGGGTTCTATTTCAGGAATGGGGATGATGGGTTTTGGGTAGGGGTAAGGTTGGGATTGGAGTTCAGATGATGGATATGCCTTCATGGCCCCTACCAACTCTGCTATTCCATGATCCTACAACACATGGCGTTGGACTTCAAGGCCTCTATGGGTCCTTCCAGCTCCCGTATTCCATGATCCTGATCCCGGGGTTGGACTTGATGCCCTACATAGCCCCTCCAACTCCACTGTTCCATGATCCCCTGATCCAGAGGGTTGGACTTGATGGCCTTCCCGGCCTTTTCCAAATCTGTTCCATGATTTTATGATTCGTGATTGGTTTGAACATAGACGTGTCAACATCTGTCCAGAAGAATCTGAAAATTTCCTTCCCTCACTGCTTGAGCACGGATCCTCACCATGGAAAACCATTTCCCAGCATGGGAATGGGGATGATGGGTTCGGGAGTCGAGCTGGTGGTGCCGCTAATGTGACAATAAAGCAGCGAAAAAGAGCCAGCTATTTTCAAGGTGGATCTTGGCTGCCCTCGAGTGGCCAAAGCTTGAACTGCAGCCATGAATTTTTTTCGAATGCATTTATATGAAGGTGAAGGTTGTTTGGGTTCAAGCTTCTATTTCAGGAATGGGGATGATGGGTTATTCGTTTATCTGGAGTTCTTCTCTGCCGTCCCATTCGCATGAGCCTCGGGACGGCTCCCAACACAATAGGTAAACAGGCATAGAAACAGTGCATATTAAAATCCAGATTCCCCCTGGCTGTCAAATTAAAACCAAGAACTGGTATTAACAGGTATTAAAATATCATTTAATAAAAAGGTCTTGGCCTGGAGCTGAAAAGCAAATAACGACGGTGCCGGGCGGACCTCTCTGGGGAGCGTCTTCCGTAAGTGGGGTGTCATTGTGGAGAAGTCCCTGCTCCGGATACTCACCCTCTGGATATCTTTCCCGGGGTCTCCCGGAGAAGGGCCTCCTCCGCTGATCTCAGGAGGTGGGAGGGCAAATAGGGACGCAGGCGCTGCTTTAGGTAACGAGGTCCCAAGCCGTTAAGGGCTTTGTTGGTGATAACCAGCACCTTGAATTGGGCCCGGACTTGGATGGGGAGCCAGTGAAGCTGGTAGAGGCCTGGGGTTATGTGAGAGTAATGCCCAGTCCCCGTCAGCAACCTGGCCGCTCTGTTTTTCTGGCACCATCTGGAGCTTTGTGGCCCTTCCTGATCATGGATTCCATGTTTCTGTAAAATACAATCCAGGCGGTTGGACTTGATGGCCTTCATGGCCCTTTCCAATTCTACTATTCCATGATCCTGATCCAGGGGGTGGACTTGACGGCCTTGATGGCCCCTTCCAACTCCACTATGCCGTTATGATCCTGGGGTTGGACTTGATGGCCTTCACGGCCCCTTCCAACTCCACTATTCCATCATCCTGACTTCCATCATCCTGACATCATCCTGAGGGGTTGGACTTGATGACCTTCATGGCCCCTTCCAACTCCTCTATCCCATGATCCTGATCCAGGGGTTGGACTTGATGGCCTTCATGGCCCCTTCCAACTCTCATCACCCATGATCCCATGAGCCAGGGGGTTGGACTGGTTGGCCTTCCTGGCCTTTTGCAATCAACTATCCCATTTTTCCATGACTCCTCTTGTGCTTGAACAAAGATGTGTCAACGTCTTCTCCCAAGGACCTGAAATTTTCCTTCCAACAGTGCTTGAGCACGGATCCTCGCCATGGAAAATGATTCCCCTGCGTGGAAATACGAAATATAGGGCAGGGAGGAGCGGTCGGGTGGGTGAATGCGAAAGTAAAACAGGGAAAGGGAGCCAGTTGTTTTCATGGTGGATCTTGGCTGCCCTCAAGTGGACAAAGCTTGAAATGCAGCCCGGATTTTTCGAAGAATTCATTTTTATGAAGGCGAAGGTTGTTCGGGGCCAGGCTTCTATTCAGGAGTGGGGATTATGCATTTGGGAGTAGGGCTGGGGTCGGGGTTCAGATTTGGTGGATATGCCTTCATGGCCCCTACCAACTCTACTGTTCCATGATCCTCGGATGTAGGGCGTTGGACTTGAAGACCATTATGGGGCCTTCCAGCTCCCCTATTCCACGATCCAACGATCCAGGGGGTTGGACTTGATGCCCTTCGTGGCCCCTTCCAGTTCACTTGTTCCATGTTTCTGCAAAAATACAATCCAGGGGGTTGGGCTTGAAGGCCTCCGTGGCACTTCCAGGACTCCTATACTATGATCATATACTCCACGGGGTCAGACTGGATGGCCTCATGGCCTAGTCCAACTGTCCTATTCCATGATCCATGATCCAGGAGGTTGGACTTAATGACCTTCCTGGTCTTTTCCAGAACTAGTATTCCCGGGTTCGACCGTCATATAATCCAGGGGATCAGACTTGATGGCCTTCGTGGCCCCTTCCAGTTCATGTATTCCATGTTTCTACGAAAACATAATCCAGGGGTTGAGCTTGATGGCTTTCATGGCCCCTTCCAGGTCGACTATTCCCTGATTCTATGATCATATACTTCAGGAGGTCAGACTTGAGGGCCTCATGGCCCAGTCCAACTGTCCTATTCCATGATCCCCTGATCCAGGCGGTTGGACTTGATGGCCTTCCCAGCCTTTTCCAAATCTAGTATTCTATGATTCCATGATTCCTCTTGTGTTTGAACAAAGCTGGTCAACATCTCCTCCCAAGGACCTGAAATTGTCCTTCCAACAGTGTTTGAGCACCCATCCTCCCCATGAAAAACCATTTCCCAGCATGGGAATGGGGATGATGGGGTAGCGAGCAGGGGTGGGGGTTTGGTGAATGTGACAGTAAAGCAGCGAAAAAGAGCCAGCTGTTTTCATGGTGGATCTTGGCTGCCCTCGAGTGGACAAAGCTTGAAATGCAGGCCTGATTTCTTGGAGAATTCAATATATGAAGGCAAAGGTTGTTTCGGTTCAGGCTTTTAGTTCAGGAACAGGGATTATGGGTTTGGGAGTAGGGGTAAGGTTGGGTTTCGGTGTGGATTTGGTGCACATGCCTTCATGGCCCCTACCAACTCTACTATTCCATGATCCTCGGATGCAGGGTGTTGGACTTGAAGACCATTATGGGCCTTCCAGGTCCCTTATTTCACGATCCAATGAACCACGGGGTTGGACTTGATGCCCTTCGTGGCCCCTTCCAGCTCCTCTATTCCATGATCCTGATCCAGGGGTTGGACTTGATGCTCTTCGTGGCCCCTTCCAGGTCTCGGATTCCCTGATTCTATGATCATATACTCCAGGGGGTCAGACTGGATGGCCATCATGGCTCCCTCCAACTCCACTATTCCATGATCCCATGACCCAGGAGGATGGACTTGATGGCCTTCCTGGCCTTTTCCAAATCTAGTATTCCATGATTCATGGATTTCTAATATGTTTGAGCAAAGCTGGGTCAACATCTCCCAAGAACGTGAAATTATCCTTCCAACAGCGTTTGAGCACAGATCCTCATCATGGGAAACGATTTCCCAGCGCGGGAATGGGGATGATGGGTTCCGGAGTAGAGCTGGAGGTGACTCTAACGTGCCAATAAAGCAGCAAAAAAGAGCCAGCGGCTTCTCAAGGTGGATCTTGGCTGCCCTCAAGTGGACAAAGCTTGAACTGCAGCCTTGAATTTATTCCGAATGCGGTATATGAAGGCGAAGGTTGTTCGGGTTCGGGGTTCTATTTCAGGAATGGGGATTATGGGTTAGGGAGTAGGGGTAAGCTTGGGGTTTTGGTTCGGATTTGGTGGACATGCCATTATGGCACCTACAAACTCTACTATTCCTTGATCCTTGGATGCATTGTGCTGGATTTGGAGGCCTCTGTGGGGGCTTCAGGTTCCACAATTCCATGATCCAATGATCCAGGGCTTGGACTAGATGGCCTTCACGGCCCCTTCCAGTTCACATATTCCATGTTTCTAAAAAATACAATCCCGGCCGTTGGGCTGGAAGGCCTTCGTGGCCCCTTCCGAACCTCATCTTCCAGGATCCCATGATCCAGGGCTTGAACTTGATGGCCTTCATGGCCCGTTCCAACCCTCATCTTCCAGGATCCCATCATCCAGGGAGTTGGACTGGTTGGCCTTCCTGGCCTTTTCCAAATCTACTATTCCATGTTTCAATGGTTCCTCTTGTGTTTGAACTAAGATGTGTCAACATCTGCTCCCCAAGACCTGAAATTTTCTTTCCAACAGTGTTTGAGCACCTATCCACTCCATAGAAAGCAACTTCCCAGCATGGGAATGAGGATTATGGGTTAGGGAGTAGAGCTGGTGGAGGGTGAATGTGACAATAAAGCAGCGAAAAAGAGCCAGCTATTTTCACGGTGGATCTTGGCTGCCCTCAAGTGGACAAAGCTTGAACTGCAGCCCTGATTTTTTGGAGAATGTATTAATATGCAGGCGAATTCTGTTCGGGTTCCGAGTTCTACTTCAGGAATGGGGATTATGGGTTAGGGAGTAAGGGTAATGTTGGGGTTGGTCTTCGGATTTGGTGGATACGCCTTCATGGCCCCAACCAACTCCACCATCCCACCTTCCTGATCCAGGGGGTTGGGCTGGATGGCCTCATTGCCCATTCCAACTGCCCCATGATCCCCGGATCTAGGGAGTCAGAATGGATGGCCTCATTGCCCTTCCAACTGTCCTATTCCATGATCCCCTGATCCAGGAGGATGGACTTGATGGCCTTCCCGGCCTTTCCCAAATCTACTATTTCATGACTGTGTAATTCCAAATTTATTTGAGCAAAGGTGTGTCAACATTCGCTCCCAAGGACCTGAAATATTCCTTCCAACTTTGTTTGAGCACTGATCCTCACTAAGGAAAACAATTTCCACACATGGCAATGGGGATGATGGGTTAGCGAGCTGGGCCGGGGGCGGAGAGTGAATGTGACAGTCATGCAGTGAAAAAGAGCCGGCTATTTTCACGGTGGATCTTGGCTGCCCTCGAGTGGACAAAGCTTGAAATGCAGCCCTGAGTTTTCGTAGAAATCATTTTTATGAAGGCAAAGGTTGTTCGGGTTCCGGGTTCTATTTCAGGAATGGGGATTATGGGTTAGGGAGTAGGGGCAATGTTGGGGTTGGTGTTCTGATTTGGTGGATATGCCTTCATGGCCCCAACCAACTCTACCATGCCTTGATCCTATGATTTATTGCGTTGGACTTGAAGGCCTCTATGGAGCCTTCCAGCTCCACTATTCCATCATCCTGATCCAGGGGTTGGACTTGATGGCCTTCAAGACCCCTTCCAACTCCAATGTTCCATGATCCTGATCCCGGGGTTGGACTTGATGGCCTTCAGGGCCCCCTCCAGTTCATGTATTCCACGTTTCTAAAAAATACAATCCAGGCAGTAGGACTTCATGGCCTCATGGCCCATTCCAACTATCTTATTCCATGATCCCCTGATCCAGGAGGCTGGATTTGATGGCCTTCCTGGCCTTTTCCAAATCATGTATTCCATGATTCATGGATCCCTAATGTGTTTTGAGCAAAGCTGGCACAACATCAACTCCCAAGGACTTGAAATTATCTTTCCAACAGAGCTTGAGCACCCATCCTCCCCATGAAAATCATTTCCCAGCATGGGAATGGGGATGATGGGCTAGCGAGTAGGACTGGAGGAGGGTGAATGTGACAGTCAAGCCGCGAAAATATCCAGCTATTTTCACGGTGGATCTTGGCTGCCCTCAAGTGGACAAAGCTTGAACTGCAGCCGTGAATTTATTCCAAATGCGGTATATGAAGGCGAACGTTGTTCGGGTTCCGGGTTCTATTTCAGAAATGGGGATTATGGATTTGGGAGTAGCGGAAAGCTTGGGGTTGGTGTTCAGATTTCGGGTACGTGCCTTCAGGCACCTACCAAGTCTACCATTTCTCTATCCTGGGATGTATTGCGTTGTACTTGAAGGCCTCTAAGGGGCCTTCCAGCTCAACTATTGTATTACCAAACTTTCCAGGCAGCTGGACTTGATGGCCTCCATGGCCCCTTCCAACTCCTCTGTTCCATGATCCTGATCCCGGGGTTGGACTTGATGGCCTCCATGGCCCCTTCCAACTCCTCTATTCCATGATCCTGATCTCGGGGTTGGACTTGATGGCCTCCATGGCCCCTTCCAGCTCCTCTATTCCATGATCCTGATCCCGGGGTTGGACTTGATGGCCTCCATGGCCCCTTCCAGCTCCTCTATTCCATGATCCTGATGTCGGGGTTGGACTTGATGGCCTCCATGGCCCCTTCCAACTCCTCTATTCCATGATCCTGATCCCGGGGTTGGATTTGATGGCCTCCATGGCCCCTTCCAGCTCCTCTATTCCATGATCCTGATCTCGGGGTTGGACTTGATGGCCTCCATGGCCCCTTCCAACTCCTCTATTCCATGATCCTGATCCCGGGGTTGGATTTGATGGCCTCCATGGCCCCTTCCAGCTCCTCTATTCCATGATCCTGATCCCGGGGTTGGACTTGATGGCCTTCGTGGCCCCTTTCATTTCATGTATTCCATGTTCTAAAAATGCAATCCAGGCAGGAGGGCTTCACAGCCTCATTGCCCATTCCAACTGTCCTATCCCATCATCCCCTGATCCAGGAGGCTGGTCTTGATAGCCTTCCCGGCCTTTTCCAATTCTCCTATTCCATGATTCTTTGATTCCTAATTCCATCTGCTGTGAAGGACCTGAATTTTTCCTTCCAACTGTGTTTGAGCCCGGATCCTCACCGTGGAAAACCATTTCCCGGCGCGAGCATGGGGATGATGGGTACGGGAGTAGGGCTGGCGGATGGTGAAGGTGACTATAAAGCAAGCGAAAAAGAGCCAGCTATTTTCACGGTGGATCTTTGGTGCCCTCAAGTGGCCAAAGCTTGAAATGCAGCCCGGATTTTTTGGAATATGCATTTCATATGAGGTCCAAGGTTGTTCATGTTCCGGGTTTTATTCCAGGAATGGGGATGATGGATTTGGGAGCAGCGGTAAGGTTGTGGTTGTGGTTTGGATTTGGTGGGTTTGCCTTCATGGGGCCTACAAACACTATTATTCCATGGTCCTATGATGCACGGCTTCGGACTCGAAGGCATCTATGGAGCCTTCCAGCATGACTGTTCCATAATCACATGATCCAGGGGGATGGACTTGATGGCCTTCTTGGTCCTTCCAACTCCACTATCCCATGATCCCATAATCCAGGGGTTGGACTGGATGGCCTCATGGCCCATTCCAACCGCCCTATTCCATGATCCCCTGATCTAGGGGGTCAGACTGGATGCCTCACGGCCCATTTCAACTGTCCTATTCCATGATCCCCTGATCTAGGGGGTCAGACTGGATGCCTCACGGCCCATTCCAACTGTCCTATTCCATGATCCCCTGATCTAGGGGGTCAGACTGGATACCTCACGGCCCATTCCAACTGTCCTATTCCATGACCCCTGATCTAGGGGGTCAGACTGGATGGCCTCACGGCCCCTTCCAACTGCACTATTCCATGATCCCCTGATCCAGGAGGTGGGACATCATGGGCCTCCTGGCCTTTTCCAAATCTACTATTCCATGATCCTCGGATTGCTCATGTGTTTAAACAAGGATGTGTCAACATCTGCTCCCAAGGACCTGAAATGTTCCTTCCAGCAGTGTTTGCGCACCGATCCTCACCATGGAAAACCATGTCCCAGCCTGGGAATGGGGATTATGGGTTAGGGAGTAGAGCTGTGGGAGGTGAATGTGACAGCAAAGCAGCGAAAAGGATTCAGCTGCTTCTCAAGGTGGATCTTGGCTGCCCTCCAGTGGACAAAGCCTGAAATGCAGCCCTGAATTTTTGTAATATGCATTTCGTATGAAGTCAAAGGTTGTTCGGGTTCGGGGTTCTATTTCAGGACTGGGGATTATGGATTTGGGAGTAGGGGTAAATTTAGGTTGCTGTTCGGATTTGTGGGATGTACTTTCATGGCCTCTCCCAACTCCACTGTTCCATGATCCAATAATCCAGGGGTTGGGCTTGAAGGCCTTTGTGGCCCCTTCCACTTCACATATTCCACGAAAACATTATTATTATTATTATTATTATTATTATTATTATTATTATTATTATTATTATAACATTTATAGGCTGCCCCATCGCAACAAAACCTCGGGGCGGCTAACAGCATGATCAAAACACAATAATGATAAAACAATTTTAATTTATCCCTCCCCCCCCCCACGGTGCATCTCGGCAACTAAAAATCTAGTTAAATAAACATAACAACTAAGTAAATTATAATAAACAAAATCAACTAAAACAAATATACACAATAAACCAAATAAACAACCAACAAGCCACACAAATACACTGAAAACAAAATCTACAACTAACAATTAAAATAAGACTGAAATAAAAAGGCCATCAGAAAAGATAAAGGGACCAATTCCCCCTCAGCCCTTGTAACTTTAGATGTTAGTATAACTCTTGATGCTGGTAACCAGCCTATGCATATGCTCAAATGTGCATGTGGAATTCAGCATCAGTAAAATAATCTGGAATTCTGAATCTAGCTACCATAAATGAAATATATATATATATCTAGCTACCATAATGAAAATATAATCTATGAAAATATAATCCAGGCGGTTGGACTTCCAGGTCATTATTTCCTTTTGGCACCAGGTGAAGACCTTTTTATTTAAGAACTATTTAAATGGTTAAGTTTATTTTTGTATTGTTTAATTTTTAGATTATTATTTGTTATATATGTTGTTGATTTATATATTTACATTTTTCTATATTTATAGGTAGATTCTGAGATGGGCCAGTTTTTAAATAGGGTATTGTGCTTTTATTTGTATTTGTCATTGTTTTTAGCCGCCCCGAGGCTTTTTTGCAAGGGTGCGGCATACAAATTTGTAAAATAAATAAATAAAATACTATTCCATGATCCTATGATCATATACTCCAGGGGGTCAGACTGGATGGCCTCCTTGCCCATTCCAACTGCACTATTCCATGATCCCCTGATCCAGGGGGTTGGACTTGATGTCCTTCCAGGCCTTTTTCAATTCTGCTATTCCATGATTCTATGATTCGTAACGTGTTTGAATACGGATATGTCAACATCTCCTCCCAAGGACCTGAAATATCCATCCAGCAGTGTTTGAGCACCGATCCTCTCCAAGGAAAACGATTTTCCTGGGTGATTTTCCTGAATTATGGGTTAGGGAGTAGCGGAGGGGGAGGGTGAATGACAGTAAAGCTCAGAAAGGGATTCAGCTGCTTCTCACGGTGGATCTTGGCTGCCCCCCAGTGGACAAAGCTTGAACTGCAGCCCAGATAATTTGGGGAATGCCGTTAATATGAAGGCAAAGGTTGCTTGGGTTCCGGGTATTTTTTCGGGAATGGGGATCATGGATTTGTGAGTAGGGTGAAGGCTGGGGTGGTGGTTCGGTTCAGGTTGATTTGCCTTCATGGCCCCGAGAAACTCTTCTATTCTATGGCCCCATGATGCATGGCGTTGGATTTGAAGGCCGCTATGGGGCCTTCCAGATCCACTGTTCAATGATCCAATCATCCAGGGGGTAGGACTTGATGGGGTTCGTGAACAGTTCCATCAGTTCTATTGAATTACATGACCATCACATAATCCAGGGTCAGTAGGGTCGATGGCCTTCAAGGCCCCTTCCAGTTCACGTATTCCATGTTTCGATGAAAATACAAGCCAGGCAGTTGGGCTTGGAGGCCTCCATGGCCCATTCCTGGTCTTCCATTCCATGCTTCTATGATCATATACTCCAGGGGGTCAGGCTTGATGGCCTTCATGACCCCTTCCAGCACTATCATTCCATGAGACCACGATTATATACTCCAGGGTGTTAGACTTGATGGCCTCATGGCCCAATGCAACTGCCCATTCCATGATCCCCTGATCTAGGGGGTCAGACTCTATGGCCTCATGGCCCATTGCAACTGTCCTATTCCATGATCCCCTGATCCAGGGGGTTGGACTTGATGGCCTTCCCGGCCTTTTCCAAATCTAGTATTCTATGATTCCATGATTCCTCTTGTGTTTGAACAAAGACATGTCAACATCTGCTCCCAAGGACCAGAAATTTTCCTTCCAACAGTGCTTGAGCCCGGATCCTCACCGTGGAAAACCATATCCCAGCATAGGAACGCGGCTTATGGGTTAGGGAGTAGAGCTCTGGGAGGTGAATGTGACAGCAAAGCAGCGAAAAAGAGCCAGCTATTTTCACGGTGGATCTTGGCTGCCCTCAAGTGGACAAAGCTTGAAATGCAGCCCTGATATTTTGTGGAATTCATTATATGAAGGTGAAGGGTTCAGGGTTCTATTTCAGGAATGGGGATGATGGGTCTGGGAGTAGGGGCAGGGTTGGGGTAGAGTTTGGATTGGGTGGACATGCCTTCATGGCCCCTACAAACACGCCTATTCCATGATCCTAGGATGCATGGCGTTGTAATTGAAGGCCTCGATGGGGCCTTCAGGCTCTACTACTCCAAGATCAAATAATCCAGGGGGTGGACTAGATGGCCTTCTTGGCCCCTTCCAGTTCAAATATTCCATATTTCTAAAAAATATCATCCAGGCGGTTGGGCTTGAAGGCCTTGGTGGTCCCTTCCAGGTCTTCTATTCCATGTTTCTTTGATCATATACTCCAGGGGGTCAGACTGGATGGCCATCATGGCCCCTTCCAACTCCACTATCCCATGATCCTGATCCAGGGGTTGGACTTGATGGCCTCCATGGCCCCTCCAACTCTCGTATTTCATGAGGCTATGATCTTGGGGGAAGAGCTTGATGGCCTTCCAGGCCTTTTCCAAATCTACTATTCCATGATCGTCTGATTCGTGATGTGTTGGAACAAAGAGGAGTCAACATCTCCCCCAAGGACCTGAAATTTTCCTTCCAACAGTGCTGGAGCATGGATCCTCACCGTGGGAAACGATTTTCCGGTGTGGAAATGTGAATTATGGGTCCGAGAGTAGCAGTAGAGGAGGCTGAATGTGACAGTAAAGCAGCGAAAAAGAGCCAGCTATTTTCACGGTGGATCTTGGCTGCCCTCGAGTGGACAAAGCTTGAAATGCAGCCCTGAGTTTTCGTAGAAATCATTTTTATGAAGGTAAAGGTTGTTCGGGTTCCGGGTTCTATTTCAGGAATGGGGATTATGGGTTAGGGAGTAGGGGCAATGTTGGGGTTGGTGTTCGGATTTGGTGGATATGCCTTCATGGCCCCAACCAACTCTACCATGCCTTGATCCTATGATTTATTGCGTTGGACTTGAAGGCCTCTATGGAGCCTTCCAGCTCCACTATTCCATCATCCTGATCCAGGGGTTGGACTTGATGGCCTTCAAGACCCCTTCCAACTCCAATGTTCCATGTTCCTGATCCTGGGGTTGGACTTGATGGCCTTCAGGGCCCCTTCCAGCTCCTGTATTCCATGATCCTGATCCCGGAGTTGGCCCCTTCCAGCTCCACTATTCCATCATCCTGATCCAGGGGTTGGACTTGATGGCCTTCATGGCCCCTTCCAACTCCACTGTTCCATGATCCTGATCCTGGAGTTGGACTTGATGGTCTTCATGGCCCCTTCCAGCTCCACTATTCCATCATCCTGATCCAGGGGTTGGACGTGATGGCCTTCAACACCCCTTCCAACTCCAATGTTCCATGATCCTGATCCCGGGGTTGGACTTGATGGCCTTCAGGGCCCCCTCCAGTTCATGTATTCCACGTTTCTAAAAAATACAATCCAGGCAGTAGGACTTCATGGCCTCATGGCCCATTCCAACTATCTTATTCCATGATCCCCTGATCCAGGAGGCTGGATCCCCTGATCCATGAGGCTGCCCTCATGTGGCCAAAGCTTGAACTGCAGCCCGGATTTTTTGTAATTCCAAATCTATTTGAGCAAAGGTGTGTCAAGGACCAGAACTTTTCCCTCCGACTTTCTTTGAGCATGGATCCTCACTACGGAAAACAATTCCCATGCATGGGAATGGGGATGATGGGTTAGCGAGCTGGGCCGGAGAGTGAATGTGACAGTCAAGCAGCGAAAAAGAGCCGGCTATTTTCACGGTGGATCTTGGCTGCCCTCAAGTGGACAAAGCTTGAAATGCAGCCCTGATTTTTTGGAGAATTCATTTTTATGAAGGCAAAGGTTGTTCGGGTTCACTGTTCTATGTCTGGAATGGGGATTATGGGTTTGGGGGTAGGGGTAAGGTGGGGATTGGGGTTCGGAGAGATGGATATGCCTTCGTAGCACCTACAATTCTACTATTCAATGATACTACAACACATGGCGTTGGACTTTAAGGCCTCTAGGGGCCTTCCAGCTCCCATATTCCACAATCCAATGAACCCGGGGTTGGACTTGATGACCTCCATGGCCCCTTCCAGCTCCCCTATTCCATGATCCCAATCCTGGGGTTGGACTAGATGGCCTTCATGGCCCCTTCCAGTTCATGTATTCCATGTTTCTACAAAAATACAATCCAGGCGGCTGGGCTTGGAGGCCTTCATGGCCCCTTCCAGGTCTCGTCTTCCCTGATTCTATGATCATATCCTCCAGGGGTCAGATCTGATGGCCTCCATGGCCCCTCCAGCTCCACTATTCCATGATCCCCTGATCAAGGGGGTCAGACTGAATGGCCTCATGGCCCATTCCACTTGTGCTATTCCTTGATTCGTAATGTGCTTGAACAGAGATGTGTCCACATATACTCCAGGGGTCAGACCTGATGGCCATCATGGCCCCCTTCAACACCACTATTCCACGATCCCCTGACCCCGGAGGATGGACTTGATGGCCTTCCTGGCCCTTTCCAAATCTTCTGTTCCATGATTCACGGATTCCTAATATGTTTGAGCAAAGCTGGGTCAACATCTCCTCCCAAGGACCGGAAATTCGCCTTCCAACAGTGTTTGAGCAGGGATCCTCACCATGAAAAATGATTTCCCAGCATGAGAAAGGGGCTGATGGGTTAGGGAGTAGAGCTGTGGGAGGTGAATGTGACAGCAAAGCAGCGAAAAAGAGCCAGCTATTTTCACGGTGGATCTTGGCTGCCCTCAAGTGGACAAAGCTTGAAATGCAGCCCTGAGTTTTCGTAGAAATCATTTTTATGAAGGCAAAGGTTGTTTGGGTTCACTGTTCTATTTCTGGAATGGGGATTATGGGTTTGGAAGTAGGGGTAAGGTTGGGGTTGGGGTTCGGATTTGTTGGATATGCCTTCATGGCCCCAACCAACTCTACCATTCCTTGATCCTATGACGTATTGTGTCGGGCTTGAAGGCCCTTATGGGGACTTCATGCTCCATCATTCCAAGCTCAAATGATCCAGGGGGTTGGACTTGATGGCCTTCATGGTCCCTTCTAGTTCACATATTCCATGTTTATAGGAAAATCCAATCCAGGCGGTTGGGCTTGAAGGACTTCGTGACCCCTTCCTGGACAACCATTCCATGATACCATGATCATAGACTCTAGGGGGTCAGACTGGATGGCCTCATGGCCCCTTCCAACTGTCCTATTCCATGATCCCCTGATCTAGGGGGTCAGACTGGATGCCTCATGGCCCCTTCCAACTGCACTATTCCATCATCCTGATCCAGGGGTTGGACTTGATGGCCTCCCTGGCCCCTCCAACTCCACCATCCCATGATCCTGATCCAGGGGATGGACTTGATGGCCTCATGGCCCATTCCAACTGTCCTATTCCATGATCCCCTGATCTAGGGGGTCAGACTGGATGGCCTCATGGCCCAGTCCAACTGTCCTATTCCATGATCCTCTGATCTAGGGGGTCAGACTGGATGGCCTCTTCGCACCTTCCAACTGCACTATTCCATGATCCCCTGATCCAGGAGGATGGACTTGGTGACCTTCTTGGCCTTTTCCAAATCTCCTATTCCACGATTCTCTGATTCCTAAAGTGCTTGAACAAGGATGTGTCAACATCCAGTCGCAAGGACCTGAAATGTTCCTTCCAGCAGTGTTTGCGCACCGATCCTCACCATGGAAAACAATGTCCCAGCATGGGAATGGGGATTATGGGTTAGGTAGTAGAGCTGGGGAGGGTGAATGTGACAGCAAAGCAGCGAGAAAGATTCAGCTGCTTCTCAAGGTGGATCTTGGCTGCCCTCAAGTGGACAAAGCTTGAACTGCATCCATGAATTTTTGTCGAATGCATTTATATGTAGGCGAAGGTTGTTCGGGTTCCGGGTTCTATTTCAGGAATGGGGATTATGGATTTGGGAGTGGGGGCAAGGTTGGGGTGGTGGTTCGGTTCAAGTGGGTATGCCTCCCCGGCGCCTATAAATACTCCTATTGCAGGGTCCTATGATGCACGGCTTCGGACTTGAAGGCATCTATGGGGCCTTCAAGCTCCACTATTCCATCATCCAATGATCCAGGCGCATGGGCTTGAAGGCCTTTGTGGCGCCTTCCGGGTCTAGTATTCCAGCATTTTATGATTCCCAATGTGTTTAAACAAGGATGTGTCAAAATCTGCTCTAAAGGACCTGAAATTTACCATCCGACAGTGTTTGCGCACCGATCCTCACCATGGAAAACAATGTCCCAGCATGGGAATGAGGATTATGGGTTAGGTAGTAGAGCTGGGGGGGGGTGAATGTGACAGCAAAGCAGCGAGAAAGATTCAGCTGCTTCTCAAGGTGGGTCTTGGCTGCCCTCAAGTGGACAAAGCTTGAACTGCAGCCCTGATTTTTTGTTGAACGTATTTCTATGACGGCGAAGGTTATTCGGGTTCAGGGTTCTATTTCAGAAATGGGGATTATGGATTTGAGAGTGGGGCTAAGGTTGGGGTTGAGGTTCGGATTTGGTGGAGATGCCTTCATGGCACCTGCAAACACTACTATTCCACAATCCTCTGATCCAGGGGTTGGACTTGAGGGCCCCCATGGGCCCTTCCAGATCCTCTATCCCATGATCCTGATCCCAGGGTTGGACTTGATGGCCTTCACGGCCCCTTCCAGCTCCTCTATCCCACAATCTCGATCCCGGGGTTGGACTTGATGGCCTTCACGGCCCCTTCCAGCTCCTCTATCCCATGATCCTGATCCCAGGGTTGGACTTGATGGCCTTCACGGCCCCTTCCAGCTCCTCTATTCCATGGTCCTGATCCCAGGATTGGACGTGATGGCCTTCGTGGCCCATTCCTGCCCCTATATTTCATAATTGTACAGCGATGGCAAATCTAGACAGCATAGCAAAAAGCAGAGACATCACCCTGCCAACAAAAGTGCGTATAGTCAAGGCAATGGTTTTCCCAGTTGCAATGTATGGCTGTGAAAGCTGGACCATAAGGAAGGCCGAGCGCAAAAGGATTGCGGCCTTTGAGTTGTGGTGCTGGCGGAGACTCTGCGAGTCCCTTGGACCGCAAGGCGATCAAACCGGTCAGTCCTAGAGGAGATCAACCCCGACTGCTCTTTAGAAGGCCAGATCCTGAAGATGAAACTCAAATACTTTGGCCACCTAATGAGAAGGAAGGACTCCCTGGAGAAGAGCCTGATGCTGGGCACGATAGATGGCAAAAGAAGGAGGGGACGGCAGAGGATGAGGTGGCTGGATGGGGTCCCTGGGATGATGGGTATGGGCTTGGGTGGCCTCCGGGGAAGGTGGAGGACAGGAGGGCCTGGAGGAGTGTTGTCCATGGGGTCGCGATGGGTCAGACATGACTTTGCGACTAACAACAACAACAGTCAAGGGGGATGGAATGGATGGCCTCCGTGGACCCTTCCTGCTCTTGTAGTCCATGATGCTAGGATCCGGGGGTAGGTCTAGATGGCCTTCTGGGCCTTTTCCAAATCTATTCTTCCATGAATCTATCATTCCTGATGTGTTTGCCCACAGATGGGTCAACATCCGGTCGCAAGGACCTGACTTCTTCCTTCCCACAGTGTTTGAGCACGAATCCAAACCATGGAAAACCATTTCCCAGCATGGGAAGGGGAATTAAGGGCTGTGGATTAGGGGTGGCGGAGTGCTAATGTGACAGCAAAGCTGGGAAAGCGATTCAGCTGCTTCTCATGGTGGATCTTGGCTGCCCTCAAGTGGACAAAGCTCGAAATGCAGCCCTGAGTTTTTGGACAATGCATTTAATGTGAAGGCAAAGGTTGTTCGGGTTCACTGTTCTATTTCAGGAATGGGGATTATGGGTTGGGGAGTAGGGGTAAGGTTGGGGTTGGGGTTCGGTTCAGGGGGATATCCCTTCATGGCGCCTGCAAATACTGCTACTCCATGACCCTATGATGCTTGGCTTCAAGTCTATAGGGCATCTATGGGGACTTCAAGCCCCATTATTCCAGGATCCAATGCTCCAGGGGGTTGGACTTGATGGCCTTCAAGGCCCCTTCCAGTTCACATATTCCATGTTTATAGGAAAATACAATCCAGGCGGTTGGGCTTGAAGGACTTCGTGGCTTCTTCCAGGTCTTCTATTCCGTGCTTCTATGATCACATACTCCATGGGGTCAGACTGGATGGCCTTCATGGGCCCTTCCAACTCCGCTATCCCATGATCCCCTGACCCAGGAGGTTGCACTTGATGGCCTTCCCGGCCTTTTCCAAATCTATTCCACGATTCTCTGATTCCTGAAGTGCTTGAACAAGGATGTGTCAACATCCAGTCGCAAGGACCTGAAATGTTCCTTCCAGCAGTGTTTGCGCACCGATCCTCACCATGGAAAACAATGTCCCAGCATGGGAATGGGGATTATGGGTTAGGGAGTAGAGCTGTGGGAGGTGAATGTGACAGCAAAGCAGCGAAAAGGATTCAGCTGCTTCTCAAGGTGGATCTTGGCTGCCCTCCAGTGGACAAAGCCTGAAATGCAGCCCTGAATTTTTGTAATATGCATTTCGTATGAAGTCAAAGGTTGTTCGTGTTGCGGGTTCGATTTCAGGAATGGGGATTATGGGTTAGGGAATAGGGGTAAGGCTTGGGTTGGGGTTCAGATTTGGGGGATGTGCCTTCATAGGGCCATCCAGTTCCATTATTCCAGGATCGAATGATCCCGGGGGTTGGACTTGATGGCCTCTATGGCCCCTTCCAGCTCCTCTATCCCACAATCCCGATCCTGGGGTTGGACTTGAGGGCCTCTATGGCCCCTTCCAGCTCCTCTATTCCATGATCCTGATCCCGGGGGTTGGACTTGATGGCCTTCCTGGCCCCTTCCAGCCCTCCTATTCCATGATTGGACGCACATATAATACAGGGGTTAACTTGATGGCTTTTGTGGCCCCGTCTAGTTCATGTATTCCATGTTTATAGGAAAATATAATTCAGGCAGTTGGGCTTGGAGGCCATTGTGGCCCCTTCCAGGTCTCCTATTCCAGGGGGTCATATACTCATATACTCATATCATATACTCCAGGGGGTCAGACTTGATGGCCTTCCTGTCCTTTTCCAAATCTACTATTCCATGATTCTGTGATTCCTAAAGGGTTTGAACAAGGATGTGTCAACATCTGCTCTCAGGGACCTGAAATTTCCCTCCCAGCAGTGTTTCAGCACAGATCCTCAACATGGAAAACAATTTCGCAGCGCAGGAATGGGAATTATGGGTTAGGGAGTAGAGCTGTGGGTGCCACTAATGTGTCAGCAAAGCAGTGAGAAAGAGCCAGCTATTTTCACAGTGGATCTTTGGTGCCGTCAAGTGGACAAAGCTTGAAATGCAGCCCTGAGTTTTTGGAATATGCATTTAATATCAAGGCGAGGTTGTTCGGGTTCCGGGTTCTATTTCAGGAATGGGGATTATGGGTTTGGGAGTGGGTTAAGGTTGGGGTTGGGGTTGGTTTTGGTGGATATGCCTTCATGGCCCCTAAAACTCTCCTATTCCATGATCCTAGGATGCATGGCGTTGGATTTGGAGGCCTCTATGGGACCTTCGAGCTCCTCTATTCCATGATCCAAGAATCCAGGGGTTGGACTTGATGGCCTTCATGGCCCCTTCCAGCCCTTATATTTCCTGATTGTACAATAATAACCCTGGGATTTGGACTTGATGGTCTTTGTGGCCCCTTCCAGCTCCACTATCCCATGATCCTGATCCAGGAGGATGGACGTGATGGCCTTCTTGTCCTTTTCCAAATCTACTGTTCCATGATTTTATATTTCCTTATGTGTTTGACCATAGATGGGTCAACATTTGTTCCCACAGACCTGACCTCTTCCTTCCAACAGTGCTGAGCATGGACTCTCACCCTGGAAAACTATTTTCCAGCATGGGAATGGGGATTTTGGGTTAGGGAGTAGAGCTGGGGGTGCCTGGAATTCACAGAAAAAGCAGGGGAAAAGAGCCAGCTGCTTTTTACGGTGGATCTTTGCTGCCATCAAGTCGACAAATCCTGAACTGCAGCCCTTGCTTTTTATATACCGTATTTTTTGCTCTATAAGACTCACTTTTTCCCCCTCAAAAGTCAGGGGAAATGTCTGTGCGTCTTATAGAGCGAAAAATATGGTAATTCTTTTCTAAGGCGGCACGAGAATTAATGTGGTTCGTGTTTCTCTTTCCACAATGGGGACTGAAGTGTGAAACTTAAATATAAATAGGTATATACACTTCATAAATATTGATCTCAAAACTGAAGGGAGAATTGAATTAACTGCTGGGAATATACATGGATCCAACTCTCCCCCTACGTGGAAAAGTATTTTTTCTCTCCTTCCAAAATTGACAGTAGGTGTAACTTGTCCACAAGAAAAAGACAGCATTATAACCTTCTGGAATGCCCAAAATTTTGCAAATTATGTATATCAGTTATATATATATGCCCATCAAAATAAAATATATAAGGCCATTCATGGACCTATATATTTGGCCTTATATATTACAGAAAACCTGAATCCTAACCATATTTTTTCAGATGAAGGTGGTAGAATTTTACTGGCCTACATGACAATAAAACAAAAGAAGTTGCTTTTGGTAGCAATTTAGATACCTAATGATCATCGAGAAGTTTTAAATCAAAAATTACATACCTTACTTCTATAAACTAAATAGCAAACTCTTTGCTTCAGGGGAGATTTTAATACAATTGTTGAAAAAAATGGACTTTAAGAGTGATACTAATGGGAAGAGAGGAAGGAGAATACTTTCAAAGTCCTTTTTATATTTTTTGATTTTCGGATGTCTGGAGACATAAAAACACAACCACAGCTAAATATATTTTTTATTTGAATAGGTGAAACCTAAATATGAATATGTATATATACTTTACAAATATGGATGCCAAAATGTCGCATGTCACAGAGTTGAAACAGCAAAGTCAACACAAGAGGAGCCCGGTAGAGAGAGTAGGAAAATGAGGGATTTGGGATCAGCAAAGCACAGCACACGGGGAAGCCGCACTTTGCATCAGGGGGATAAGTCCTAAATCACAAGGTGACAGTAAATTCCTGAATCCAGAGCAAAATCAAGCAAGGGAAGTCGGCAGAGCTGAGATACTGAATTGACTATTTATACTTACAGTTTATGAGGAAGAGGTCTTCTTCCTGCCTGCACATGCGTGGGGCTGCACCCAAAGCAATCCAGAGGATTCTGGCACTGCTGTTTCTGTATTTGACCTCCTTCGACCACCCGGGACATGCAACAGCAGGGTTGTTGTTGTGAGCATCAAATTGGGCCAAGCGTTGTGCAAGCCGCCTTGAGTTCTTCACAAAAGGCATGGGACCCATGGAGAATACACAAGCCTCTGTCTGCACGAATTCTGCACCTCTCCCAATGGTGATCACTAATAAAACAGTAGCCTTTTTAGAGACTTCAAGGGCCAATAGCTATCGAGAAGAGACGCCTTCCACTCAGCATCCTCTGCTTTCTGCAACAGCGCTGCAGATCCATTTGCCCACTCAATGCAGGGCTTGTCTCGTTGGTCCCCGACCTGCCTCTAGTGTTTTATTCTGGTTTTCTCTTGCCATTTTAATGTTGCATTGCTTTTAAGTGTGATTTTATTGAGAACTGCTGAATGCGTTGCCATTTCATCAGTCCTTGTTGCAAAGCGCTAGGACTGGGACGGTATAAAAGCTAATTTGTGACACCGGGCCCGTGTTGCATATGCCGCAGGGTGGGCTGCAGCCCCCGCTCCCCAGGCTGCTGTGGGCAACGAAAGGGAAGGGCAAAAATAATTGTGACCTCCATATAAGTGCATGCTGCAAGGATTGCTCAGCCAATAAGCTGATAAACTCTCTCCAATACAGAAAATATTCATCATACTACAACGTGTTACCTAAAGGTTCATAACACTAAGAAAAGGAGCAATGTCAAGCATTAGTGCTGAGAAAAAGGGTTGCCACGTACAACTTCATCTCCCCACTGGAACCACCTTGGAAGCAGGTCAAAGGCATTTCCAAGGTGGAAAGGGGATGGGACACCTGTCCCCCGGGGGGGGGGGGGTTGCCTTAAACTTCAACTGCAAATACGGCCTCCTGGAACGAAGCAAGTTCGAGCTTACAAACAAGGTGTGGTTAAAAACAGGTGAATGTCTGAATTAATGAAAAATACAGGAAAGGACACATTACCGTTAATGCTCGGAAAATACTCTCCCTCTTCCAACATCCACCCAAAAGCGAAGCCCCAAGATCAATGAATTTGTATCAAAAAGGCGCGACGAGCTGATGGAGGAATAATGGATTGCCCGCAAGGCGCGACGAGCTGATGGAGGAATAATGGATTGCCCGCAAGGCGCGACGAGCTGATGGAGGAATAATGGATTGCTGGCAAAGGCACGACGAGCTGATGGAGGAATAATGGATTGCCCGCAAGGCACGACGAGCAGATGGAGGAATAATGGATTGCCCGCAAGGCACGACGAGCTGATGGAGGAATAATGGATTCCCGCCAATTCTGGACGAGCCAACCGGGAAGGAGAGAAGCGGGGGGGCAACAGAACACGGACGGGGGGAGCAGCCCTTCCCTTCCCTTCCCTTCCCTTCCCTTCCCTTCCCTTCCCTTCCCTTCCCTTCCCTTCCCTTCCCTTCCCTTCCCTCGGGCGGCGACGGCAGGAGAGGCAGGAAGGGCAGCAAGAAGCCTCCGTCGCCTTCAGGCAGCCATGCTGGGCGTGACGTCAAAAGCACGGTGCCCGCGGCGCGGAGAAGTGATGCTCTCTCGGCCCCGCCATGTTGAGAGCGTCCGAGCCAGGGAGGGGCCTCGCCCGGCAGCCATGTTGGGAGGGGCCTTCTCCGCGCAGGCCATGGAAGCGAAGAGCCGGAGTGGAGTGCGGCGCCCGCAAAGTGCCGCGCAGCCCGAGCCCCAGCCCGTGTCCCGGGGGGCGAAGGGGCTCCGTCGCCGAGATTCCCAGAAGGGGGGGCGGCGGCAGCGTGCAGGCCTTGCTTGGGGGGGCTCCGTGCAGCCGGGGGGGGGGGCGTGTGGCCCTAGCGCAGCAACGGGGGCATCAAGCGCGCCTGGAGTGCCCTCCTGTGGCCACTGCCGGGAATTGCGGCCTGAAGGCGTTCAGTGGGAATGCAAACATCAACCTGGTCCTTCTTATCCCGTGTGCTGGACTTTTTATTATTGCCTAGGAAGACGGGACTATATGCGTAGATTGGAATATGCCTATAGATTGCTATTAGAAATAATGGGGAGGGGCTGACCCAGCAGTTCTGATGTCTCTGGTGATTGGTCTTTTTATTTTTTTATTTTTTTTAACTTGTAGAAAATAATAATAATAAAACTTATTTCTTTTTTAAAAGGAAATGCTTTCTACCAGCCTTTTCTCTCAAGAGACATCCTGTCTTCTGAGCGGTTTGTCACGGCAGAGGAGAAGGAAATGAGAAAAGAAGAATGAGAGCCGAGTGGGGAGAAGGCAGGCACCCATGGGCATCAGGGCCAGCCCTTCCCACACAATACTTGCAGCTCTTCTGTCCCTTGATGGTAGCATACGTGAAAATGGTCTGGGAGATCATCCTAGCCCCAAGGCAGCGCCCACGATTCCCATTCTCCCCGTTCTATCCTCACAACAGCCCTGCGAGGCAGGGCAGCTGCGAGGCAGAGCCTGGAGAATCCAATCCCTACTTCGAGTAGACGCGGAGCAGGAGGAGGAGGAGGAGATTGCGTCCTGGGGGCAGGCGCCCAGGGCAGGAGCGGCGCCTCTTCCCCTTCGCAGGCAGTGCCGACGTGCTGCTAGCAGGCGGAACGTTTCTCCCGCGCTGCCTGACCCGGCCCGTCGCAATAAGTGGGTGCAGAGCGGGCTTGGCAGCGCCCCGCTTGCTGCCTCTCCACCTCGGGGCCCCCGGCCCCGTCCCTCCTGCCCCAGTTCCCCCTGCTGGGACAGGCCCGGTGCCTGCCCAGGAAGTGCCCCCCTGCCCTGCTATGCACCCCCCCGGCCCTGATCTGGAGGAGCAGCCCTGCAGGCGCTCCCCCTTCCCGCTCGCTTGGATGCCTTGCACTGGCCAGACGAGGCCTCTGAGTGTAGGGACCGGGCGAGGCGTCGAGGCTCCCCCAGCGGTGGGGCAGTGATCCAGAGTGTGGGGCTGGGGCTGGGGCAATCCGGCTTCTCCTCCCTGCCTGGCCACACAGAGTCTCGGCCTGTCCTACCCCACAGGGTGGTTGTTGTGTGCATCAAATTGGGCCAAGCATTGTGCAAGCCGCCTTGACTTCAAGAGAAAAAGGCACGGTACACATGGAGAATACACGAGTCTCTGTCTGCAGAAATTCTGCGCCTCTCCTAATGGTGATCACTAACAAAACAGTAGCCTTTTTAGAGACTTCAGAGGCCAGTAGCTATCGAGAAGACACGCCTTCCGCTCAGCATCCTCCGCTTTCTGCAACAGCGCTGCAGATCCATTTGCCCACTCAGTGCAGGGCTTGTCTTGTTGGTCCCCGACCTGCCTTTAGTGTTTTATTCTGGTTTTCTCTTGCCATTTTAATGTTGCATTGCTTTTAAGTGTGATTTTATTGTGAACTGCTGGATGCGTTGCCATTTCATCAGTCCTTGTTGCAAAGCGCTAGGACTGGGAGGGTATAAAAGCTAATTTGTGACACCGGGCCTGTGTTGCGTATGCCGCAGGGTGGGCTGCAGCCCCCGCTCCCCAGGCTGCAGCAGGTAACGAAAGGGAAGGGCAGGAAGGCCCCTTCCTCCGGCTAATGCCCTTTCTTGCTGTGCTGCAGTTAGAACAGGTCACAGAGCTAAAATGGCAAAGTCAACACAATAGGAGCCCGGTACGTGACAGCAGGAAAATGAGGAGGGGTCCAGGATGAGCAAAGCGCAGCACACAGGGAAGCCGCAGTTTGCATCAGGGCGATAAGTCCTAAATCACAAGATGACAGTAAACTCCTGGATCCAGCGCAAAATAAAGCAAGGGAAGCCGGCAGAGGTGTGATACTGAATTGACTTTTTATACTTACAGTGTATGAGGAAGAGGTCAGAATAAACTCATTAACTAACAAAGGACCATCAAGCCCCAAAGATATATTACAAGTTCAATTAATAAGAGCTTATTTGAACAGTAAAATTTCAGCAACAATGAATGTTCAACTTCGTTGTGAGGGGTCACCCCGGCCCCATGTCCGCCCAAGCTCACAGTGTGAATATATACAACTCTGCAGGCTCAGTGATGGCTCGTGGAGTGGTGTTCAGGTATGGCACTCTAATCTCATGAAACTCGGCCGTTCCAGGGAAGCTCTATTTCCACCCGCTCAGGCAACATCCATACGTCCCACTTGGTCCTTTGTTTTTCTGGGTGGCTCCAAGGTTAGCAAGTTCATAGCTAATTTTAGGACTCACCAGAAAACCTCACACCATGATTTAATACTGATTTCTAGAGATACGGTGGCACACATTGGATGGACCGACAGAGCAGCACCCGTTCCAATTTTAGATACGGGCCTGTTTTTCATTGGTACAAGGTTTGTTTCAGCGACGGCTGAAGATTTCTGCCTCAGATAAAATGACACGAGAAGCTGCAAAAATAACCGCCGAGGAAAAATCCGCTGCAAACAGGCTTCACACCGTGAGGGTCATCAGCTCACTTTCAATGAGTCACCCAGTATGCTGCAAAGAAAGTCCCTGCGCTCATGCAGGAGGGTGGTGGGTCCTGTCACGGGCTGCGTTCAGGTGTGATTCGACCCGTGGGACCCCTGTTTGGACTGCGGGTTCCCCCTTCTCGGCACAGCTAGCACCCGTTGACGGTCCCACGCAGCTCCTTCCTGGCATCTGCCTCACGAATGACGGGACTGCCGGCATCTCCCTGAAACGTCAAAACATAAGAGGGGTGGTTAGTATTCTCCAGTTGTCATCAGCACAGGCTGCACAAAATCACAGCCTGGATAGCGGTGGAGCAGGATCATGAAAGGCGAGGAAAATGAATTGCGGTGGAACCCTACCCATGTTGAGCCACACGTGATTCCCCAGCCCGCTGTGGAACCATGGGGCTTGCAGGCCCTCTTCCTGCCCGCACATGCGTGGGGCTGTGCACAAAGCAATCTAGGGGATTCAGGCACTGCTGTTTCTGTATTTGGACTGGTGGCCTCCTTCGACCACCCGGGACACGGAAGGAGTGACGGCAGCTCCAGCAGGTGCATCAGGGAACCCATCCCCACCCAACTCACTCATAAGAGGATGCTGCATCGGAAAAGTCGACGGGAAAGGTTTAAGGGAGGTGCCAGGGGTATCCTCTCACACGGGCTGCGTCCGCAGAGACCATCCTGCTGCCAAGGTCTTTGGCAGCAGCACATCAGACACTTACTATGCGTGAATCGGTCTGTCTGCCGCTCCCCATCTCCAGCAGGGAACATGTCGTCGATCACGGTCTGATGCTCGTCGTTTCTCTGACAAATGCTGTGGGATCTCAAGTGCGTGGTTGTTGTCTTCGGAGTCCTGGAGCAGTTGACCCCAGCTGCAGACAAGACGTCGCCTTCGTGTGATACTCTTCTCGGGTCTCTCTGAGGCGGACCGTCTACTGCATGGGGGAAGACAAAGGAAGAACGTCGGGCTCTATCCCACCAAGTGACTTCGTGCTCAACATTGCGCTCCCAAATTTAGCTCAGATGGATGGCCCCCACCAAAAAACAATGATTGGTAAAACTCCCTGCAGATTGAGAAGCTAAGGGAAAGGTTTTCTCAGGCGGCTCTTGCCTGAGGCAGGCTTCACGAGAACGACGCTGCCACAGGCCATGAAGCCACCCTTTGCATGAAGAGAGAGATGGAAATAGATGTACTTACTCCTGTGATCTCTTCCGTAGTCAGAATCTTCACACTGGAAATTATCTCTCAGTGACGGTCCTTGGGATGGCAAACAGATGATTTTGACAGCGTCGGTCCCTCAGGTACATCAGGCAAAGGAAGATCCGATCTATACGAAGGCTAAAAGTGTCATAAAGAGGAAATGCTAAGTAAGCTTTCCAACGTGGACTCTGATCAAAACAAGAGCAGCCGTTCAGAACCGGCCATTCCAACTCTTTTCCCAGATAACAACACGCATGTGCGTGTTTCCTCATCTCTCTCCATTTTACCCTTCCTGGTGTTCCTCCCAAAAATAATTGTGACCTCCATATAAGTGCATGCTGCAAGGATTGCTCAGCCAATAAGCTGATAAACTCTCTCCAATACAGAAAATATTCATCATACTAGAACGTGTTACCTAAAGGTTCATAACACTAAGAAAAGGAGCAATGTCAAGCATTAGTGCTGAGAAAAAGGGTTGCCACATACAACTTCATCTCCCCACTGGAACCACCTTGGAAGCAGGTCAAAGGCATTTCCAAGGTGGAAAGGGGATGGGACACCTGTCCCCCGGGGGGGGGGGGTTGCCTTTCCCATACCTGAGTCCCCTCGTGTATTTCAGAAGAGAGATGGGATTCTCGCCAATTGCAGCAGCCCAAAACACCCCAAAAGGAATTGGCCAGAGAAAGGCCCCAAAAGTAGTTGGCCAGAGGAAGGCCACATAGTAAAAATTCCAGTTAAGCTGTCCCAGGAGGGAGGGCAGATTAGAACAAAATGAACTTTGTGTAACCCACAGCTAACACGCAAGCCTGACCTGGAATACAGTCATCAAAGGGACAGTGGAAACTGGTTGGAGCCGCCATGAACGTTGCAAATGTGCAGGGACTAAGAACATGGCAAGCCTGTGTGAATCTGGAGCAGATAACAAATAGACATGGGAAACGTCTGGTCCTTGGCAGAAGAAAGGACTCTTCCTCCAGCACGGGAGGGGGCATACATTGATGTATCGATGCATCAGGTGTGTATTAGGTGACCTAATTGGCTACCTAGGGTCTAAAACGCATGTACTGGGGTGCAGCTTTTGAGACACTGCTTTGGGCTGAATGTCCCCTCTTGTCTCCCGTTATTCCATAGTGCACTGGAATAAAGCTGGTTTTGGCTCGAAGTCTCGTCTCGGGCTGCTCCTGGCTCGGGTCTGGGGTCCACCCGGGTTTGCCCCAGCTGTTGCCTGGCTGTGTCCGGCAACGGGCTCATCCCTCGTCCTCAAGAGGAAGCCAGGGCTGGGCTATACCAGCGGGAGCAAGATTGGTCCTCAGTCGCATCCCTGTGATTCGAGTGAACAAATCGCAACTTGGAGGGGAGAAATCTGACAGGCAAACCTGATTTTGCAAGGAAGAAGCAGGACCCGGGGAGCCTCGTACTTCACACTTAGCTCGTTTCAGGAGGCGGCATGAGCTCCGAATTGTTTGACGTCTGAAGCAATTTTCCCCTTTAGAAACAATGCAAAGGGAATAGATCCGAAACGATCCCCATTTTGGTAAACTTCAACTGCAAATACGGCCTCCTGGAACGAAGCAAGTTCGAGCTTACAAGCAAGGTGTGGTTAAAAACAGGTGAATGTCTGAATTAATGAAAAATACAGGAAAGGACACATTACCGTTAATGCTCGGAAAATACTCTCCCTCTTCCAACATCCACCCAAAGGCGAAGCCCCAAGATCAATGAATTTGTATCAAAAAGGCGCGACGAGCTGATGGAGGAATAATGGATTGCCGGCAAGGCGCGACGAGCTGATGGAGGAATAATGGCTTGCCCGCAAGGCGCGACGAGCTGATGGAGGAATAATGGATTGCCGGCAAAGGCACGACGAGCTGATGGAGGAATAATTGATTGCCGGCAAGGCACGACGAGCTGATGGAGGAATAATGGATTGCCGGCAAGGCGCGACGAGCTGATGGAGGAATAATGGATTGCTGGCAAGGCGCGACGAGCTGATGGAGGAATAATGGATTGCCCGCAAGGCACGACGAGCTAATGGAGGAATAATGGATTTAAGCAAAGGCACGACGAGCTGATGGCAGATTAATGGATTCACTCCAAGGCACGACGAGCTGATGGAAGAATAATGGATTCCCGCCAATTCTGGACGAGCCAACCGGGAAGGAGAGACGCGGGGGGGCAACAGAACACGGACGGGGGAGAGCAGCCCTTCCCTTCCCTTCCCTTCCCTTCCCTTCCCTTCCCTTCCCTTCCCTTCCCTTCCCTTCCCTCGGGCGGCGACGGCAGGAGAGGAAGGAAGGGCAGCAAGAAGCCTCCGTCGCCTTCAGGCAGCCATGCTGGGCGTGACGTCAAAAGCACGGTGCCCGCGGCGCGGAGAAGTGATGCTCACTCGGCCCCGCCATGTTGAGAGCGTCCGAGCCAGGGAGGGGCCTCGCCCGGCAGCCATGTTGGGAGGGGCCTTCTCCGCGCAGGCCATGGAAGCGAAGAGCCGGAGTGGAGTGCGGCGCCCGCAAAGTGCCGCGCAGCCCCAGCCCCAGCCCGTGTCCCGGGGGGCGAAGGGGCTCCGTCGCCGAGATTCCCAAAAGGGGGGGCGGCGGCAGCGTGCAGGCCTTGCTTGGGGGGGCTCCGTGCAGCCGGGGGGGGGGGCCGTGTGGCCCTAGCGCAGCAACGGGGGCATCAAGCGCGCCTGGAGTGCCCTCCTGTGGCCACTGCCGGGAATTGCGGCCTGAAGGCGTTCAGTGGGAATGCAAACATCAACCTGGTCCTTCTTATCCCTGTGCTGGACTTTTTATTATTGGCTAGGAAGACGGGACTATATGCGTAGATTGGAATATGCCTATAGATTGCTATTAGAAATAATGGGAGGGGCTGACCCAGCAGTTCTGATGTCCCTGATGATTGATCTTTTTATTTTTTTTTAACTTGTAGAAAATAATAATCATAATAATAATAAAACATTTTTTTTTCTTTTAAAAAGGAAAGGCTTTCACCAGCCTTTTCTCTCAAGAGACATCCTGTCTTCTGAGCGGTTTGTCACGGCAGAGGAGAAGGAAATGAGAAAAGAAGAATGAGAGCCGAGTGGGGAGAAGGCAGGCACCCTTCCCACACAATACTTTCAGCTCTTCTGTCCCTTGATGGTAGCATACGTGAAAATGGTCTGGGAGATCATCCTAGCCCCAAGGCAGCGCCCACGATTCCCATTCTCCCCGTTCTATCCTCACAACAGCCCTGCGAGGCAGGGCAGCTGCGAGGCAGAGCCTGGAGAATCCAATCCCTACTTCGAGTAGACGCGGAGCAGGAGGAGGAGGAGGAGATTGCGTCCTGGGGGCAGGCGCCCAGGGCAGGAGCGGCGCCTCTTCCCCTTCGCAGGCAGTGCCGACCTGCCGCTAGCAGGCGGAACGTTTCTCCCGCGCTGCCTGACCCGGCCCGTCGCAATAAGGGGTTGCAGAGCGGGCTTGGCAGCGCCCCGCTTGCTGCCTCCCCACCTCGAGGCCCCCGGCCCCATCCCTCCTGTCCCAGTTCCCCCTGCTGGGACAGGCCCGGTGCCTGCCCAGGAAGTGCCCCCCTGCCCTGCTATGCACCCCCCCGGCCCTGATCTGGAGGAGCAGCCCTGCAAGCGCCCCCGCTTCCCGCTCGCTTGGACGCCTTGCACTGGCCAGACGAGGCCTCTGAGTGTGGGGACCGGGCGAGGCAGCGATCCAGTGTGTGGGGCTGGGGCTGGGGCAATGTGGCTTCTCCTCCCTGCCTGGCCACACAGTCTCGGCCTGTCCTACCCCACAGGGTGGTTGTTGTGTGCATCAAATTGGGCCAAGAATTGTGCAAGCCGCCTTGACTTCCTTTCAAGACAAAAAGGCACGGTACACATGGAGAATACACGAGTCTCTGTCTGCAGAAATTCTGCGCCTCTCCTAATGGTGATCACTAATAAAACAGTAGCCTTTTTAGAGACTTCAGGGGCCAGTAGCTATCGAGAAGACACGCCTTCCGCTCAGCATCCTCCGCTTTCTGCAACAGCGCTGCAGATCCATTTGCCCACTCAGTGCAGGGCTTGTCTTGTTGATCCCCGACCTGCCTCTAGTGTTTTATTCTGGTTTTCTCTTGCCATTTTAATGTTGCATTGCTTTTAAGTGTGATTTTATTCTGAACTGCTGAATGCGTTGCCATTTCATCAGTCCTTGTTGCAAAGCGCTAGGACTGGGACGGTATAAAAGCTAATTTGTGACACCGGGCCTGTGTTGCGTATGCCGCAGGGTGAGCTGCAGCCCCTGCTCCCCAGGCTGCAGCAGGTAACGAAAGGGAAGGACAGGAAGGCCCCTTCCTCCGACTAATGCCCTTTCTTGCTGTGCTGCAGTTAGAACAGGTCACAGAGCTAAAATGGCAAAGTCAAGACAATAGGAGCCCGGTATGTCTTCCGCTCCCCATCTCCAGCAGAGAACATGTCGTCGATCACGGTCTGATGCTCGTTGTTTCTCTGACGAATGCTGTGGGATATCAAGTGCGTGGTTGTTGTCTTCGGAGTCCTGGAGCAGTCGACCCCAGCTGCAGACAAGACGTCGCCTTCGTGTGAAACTCTTCTCGGGGCTCTCTGAGGCGGACCATCTACTGCATGGGGGAAGACAAAGGAAGAACGTCGGGCTCTATCCCACCAAGTGACTTCGTGGTCAACATTGCGCTCCCAAATTTAGCTCAGATGGATGGCCCCCACCAAAAAACAATGAGTGGTAAAACTCCCTGCAGATTGAGAACCTAAGGGAAAGGTTTTCTCAGGCGGCTCTTGCCTGAGGCAGGCTTCACGAGAACGATGCTGCCACAGGCCATGAAGCCACCCTTTGCATGAAGAGAGAGATGGAAATAGATGTACTTATTCCTGTGATCTCTACCGTAGTCAGAATCTTCACACTGGAAATTATCAGTCAGTGACGGTCCTTGAGATGGCAAACAGATGATTTTGACAGCGTCGGTCCCTCAGGTACATCAGCCAAAGGAAGATCCGATCTATACGAAGGCTAAAAGTGTCATAAAGAGGAAATGCTAAGTAAGCTTTCCAACGTGGACTCTGATCAAAACAAGAGCAGCCGTTCAGAACCGGCCATTCCAACTCTTTTCCCAGATAACAACACGCATGTGCGTGTTTCCTCATCTCTCTCCATTTTACCCTTCCTGATGTTCCTCCCAAAAATAATTGTGACCTCCATATAAGTGCATGCTGCAAGGATTGCTCAGCCAATAAGCTGATAAACTCTCTCCAATACAGAAAATATTCATCATACTACAACGTGTTATCTAAAGGTTCATAACACTAAGAAAAGGAGCAATGTCAAGCATTAGTGCTGAGAAAAAGGGTTGCCACGTACAACCTCATCTCCCCACTGGAACCACCGTGGAAGCAGGTCAAAGGCATTTCCAAGGTGGAAAGGGGATGGGACACCTGTCCCCCGGGGGGGGGGGGTTGCCTTTCCCATACCTGAGTCCCCTCGTGTATTTCAGAAGAGAGATGGGATTCTCGCCAAGTGCAGCAGCCCAAAACACCCCAAAAGGAATTGGCCAGAGAAAGGCCCCAAAAGTAGTTGGCCAGAGGAAGGCCACATAGTAAAAATTCCAGTTAAGCTGTCCCAGGAGGGAGGGCAGATTAGAACAAAATGAACTTTGTGTAACCCACAGCTAACACGCAAGCCTGACCTGGAATACAGTCATCAAAGGGACAGTGGAAACTGGTTAGAGCCGCCATGAACGTTGCAAATGTACAGGGAGTAAGAACATGGCAAGCCTGTGTGAATCTGGAGCAGATAAGAAACAGACATGGGAAATGTCTGGTCCTTGGCAAAAAAAAAGGACTCTTCCTCCAGCACGGGACGGGTGCATACATTGATGTATCGATGCATCAGGTGTATGTTAGGTGACCTAATTGGCTACCTAGGGTCTAAAACGCATGTACTGGGGTGCAGCTTTTGAGACACTGCTTTGGGCTGAATGTCCCCTCTTGTCTCCCGTTATTCCATAGTGCACTGGAATAAAGCTGGTTTTGGCTCGAAGTCTCGTCTCGGGCTGCTCCTGGCTCGGGTCTGGGGTCCACCCGGGTTTGCCCCAGCTGTTGCCTGGCTGTGTCCGGCAACGGGCTCATCCCTCGTCCTCAAGAGGAAGCCAGGGCTGGGCTATACCAGCGGGAGCAAGATTGGTCCTCAGTCGCATCCCTGTGATTCGAGTGAACAAATCGCAACTTGGAGGGGAGAAATCTGACAGGCAAACCTGATTTTGCAAGGAAGAAGCAGGACCCCGGGGAGCCTCGTACTTCACACTTAGCTCGTTTCAGGAGGCGGCATGAGCTCCGAATTGTTTGACGTCTGAAGCAATTTTCCCCTTTAGAAACAATGCAAAGGGAATAGATCCGAAACGATCCCCATTTTGGTAAACTTCAACTGCAAATACGGCCTCCTGGAACGAAGCAAGTTCGAGCTTACAAGCAAGGTGTGGTTAAAAACAGGTGAATGTCTGAATTAATGAAAAATACAGGAAAGGACACATTACCGTTAATGCTCGGAAAATACTCTCCCTCTTCCAACATCCACCCAAAGGCGAAGCCCCAAGATCAATGAATTTGTATCAAAAAGGCGCGACGAGCTGATGGAGGAATAATGGATTGCCGGCAAGGCGCGACGAGCTGATGGAGGAATAATGGCTTGCCCGCAAGGCGCGACGAGCTGATGGAGGAATAATGGCTTGCCCGCAAGGCGCGACGAGCTGATGGAGGAATAATGGATTGACCGCAAGGCACGACGAGCTGATGGAGGAATAATGGATTGACCGCAAGGCACGACGAGCTGATGGAGGAATAATGGATTCAAGCAAAGGCACGACGAGCTGATGGAGGAATAATGGATTGACCGCAAGGCACGACGAGCTGATGGAGGAATAATGGATTCAAGCAAAGGCACGACGAGGTGATGGCAGATTAATGGATTCACTCCAAGGCACGACGACCTGATGGAAGAATAATGGATTCCCGCCAATTCTGGACGAGCCAATCGGGAAGGAGAGACGCGGGGGGGCAACAGAACACGGACGGGGGGGAGCGGCCCTTCCCTTCCCTTCCCTTCCCTGCCCTCGGGCGGCGACGGCAGGAGAGGCAGGAAGGGCAGCAAGAAGCCTCCGTCGCCTTCAGGCAGCCATGCTGGGCGTGACGTCAAAAGCACGGTGCCCGCGGCGCGGAGAAGTGATGCTGGTTCGGCCCCGCCATGTTGAGAGCGTCCGAGCCAGGGAGGGGCCTCGCCCGGCAGCCATGTTGGGAGGGGCCTTCTCCGCGCAGGCCATGGAAGCGAAGAGCCGGAGTGGAGTGTGGCGCCCGCAAAGTGCTGCGCAGCCCCAGCCCCAGCCCGTGTCCCGGGGGGCGAAGGGGCTCCGTCGCCGAGATTCCCAAAAGGGGGGGGGGCGGCGGCAGCGTGCAGGCCTTGCTTGGGGGGGCTCCGTGCAGCCGGGGGGGGGGGGCCGTGTGGCTCTAGCGCAGCAACGGGGGCATCAAGCGCGCCTGGAGTGCCCTCCTGTGGCCACTGCCGGGAATTGCGGCCTGAAGGCGTTCAGTGGGAATGCAAACATCAACCTGGTCCTTCTTATCCCGTGTGCTGGACTTTTTATTATTGCCTAGGAAGACGGGACTATATGCGTAGATTGGAATATGCCTATAGATTGCTGTTAGAAATAATGGGAGGGGGGCTGACCCAGCAGTTCTGCTGTCCCTGATGATTGATCTTTTTTTTTTTTTAACTTGTAGAAAATAATAATCATAATAATAAAACATTTTTTTTCTTTTAAAAACGAAAGGCTTTCACCAGCCTTTTCTCTCAAGAGACATCCTGTCTTCTGAGCGGTTTGTCACAGCAGAGGAGAAGGAAATGAGAAAAGAAGAATGAGAGCCGAGTGGGGAGAAGGCAGGCACCCTTCCCACACAATACTTTCCGCTCTTCTGTCCCTTGATGGTAGCATACGTGAAAATGGTCTGGGAGATCATCCTAGCCCCAAGGCAGTGCCCACGATTCCCATTCTCCCCGTTCTATCCTCACAACAGCCCTGTGAGGCAGGGCAGCTGCGAGGCAGAGCCTGGAGAATCCAATCCCTACTTCGAGTAGACGCGGAGCAGGAGGAGGAGGAGGAGATTGCGTCCTGGGGGCAGGCGCCCAGGGCAGGAGCGGCGCCTCTTCCCCTTCGCAGGCAGTGCCGACGTGCCGCTAGCAGGCGGAACGTTTCTCCCGCGCTGCCTGACCCGGCCCGTCGCAATAAGGGGGTGCACAGCGGGCTTGGCAGCGCCCCGCTTGCTGCGTCCCCACCTCGGGGCCCCCGGCCCCGTCCCTCCTGCCCCAGTTCCCTCTGCTGGGACAGGCCCGGTGCCTGCCCAGGAAGTGCCCCCCTGCCCTGCTATGCACCCCCCCCCGGCCCTGATCTGGAGGAGCAGCCCTGCAGGCGCTCCCCCTTCCCGCTCGCTTGGATGCCTTGCACTGGCCAGACGAGGCCTCTGAGTGTGGGGACCGGGCGAGGTGGTGAGGCTCACCCAGCGGCGGGGCAACGATCCAGCGTGTGGGGCTGGGACTCGGGCACTGTGGCTTCTCCTCCCTGCCTGGCCGCACAGAGTCTCGGCCTGTCCTACCCCACAGGGCGGTTGTTGTGTGCATCAAATTGGGCCAAGCATTGTGCAAGCCGCCTTGACTTCCTTTCAAGAGAAAAAGGCACGGTACACATGGAGAATACACGAGTCTCTGTCTGCAGAAATTCTGCGCCTCTGCTAATGGTGATCACTAATAAAACAGTAGCCTTTTTAGAGACTTCAGGGGCCAATAGCTATCGAGAAGACACGCCTTCCGCTCAGCATCCTCCGCTTTCTGCAACAGCGCTGCAGATGCATTTGCCCACTCAGTGCAGGGCTTGTCTTGTTGGTCCCCGACCTGCCTCTAGTGTTTTATTCTGTTTTTGTCTTGCCATTTTAATGTTGCATTGCTTTTAAGTGTGATTTTATTGTGAACTGCTGGATGCGTTGCCATTTCATCAGTCCTTGTTGCAAAGTGCTAGTAATGGGACGGTATAAAAGCTGTCTTGTAATACGGGGCCTGTGTTGCGTATGCCGCAGGGTGGGCTGCAGCACTCGCTCCCCAGGCTGCCGTGGGCAACGAAAGGGAAGGGCAGGAAGGCCCCTTCCTCCGGCTAATGCCCTTTCTTGCTGTGCTGCAGTTAGAACAGGTCACAGAGCTAAAATGGCAATATCAACACAACAGGAGCCCAGCATGTGAGAGCAGGAAAATGAGGAGGGGTCCAGGATCAGCAAAGGGCAGCACACAGGGAGTCCGCACTTTACAGCAGGGGGATAAGTCCTAAATCACAAGATGACAGTAAACTCCTGAACCTAGTACAAAATAAAGCAAGGGAAGCCGGCAGAGGTGTGATACTGAATTGACTTTTTATACTTACAGTGTATGAGGAAGAGGTCAGAATAAAATCATTAACTAACAAAGGGCCATCAAGCCCCAAAGATATATTACAAATTCAATGAATAAAAGCTTATTTGAAAAGTAAAATGTTCAGCAACAATGAATTTTCAACTTCATTGTGAGGGGTTGCCCCTGCCCCATGTCCGCCCAAGCTCACAGTGTGAATATATACAACTCTGCAGGCTCACTGAGGGTTTGTGGAGTAGTTTTCAGGTATACGGGCAAAGGCCGGACATCCCTGAGAATGAAGGAACCTGACTCCAAGAGGACGGCACTCTAATCTCATGAATCTCGGCCGTTCCAGGGAAGCTCTATTTCCACCCGCTCAGGCAACATCCATACGTCCCACTTGGTCCTTTGTTTTTCTCGGTGGCTCCAAGGTTAGCAAGTTCATAGCTAATTTTAGGACTCACCAGAAAACCTCACACCATGATTTAATACTGATTTCTAGAGATACGGTGGCACACATTGGATGGACCGACAGCAGCACCCGTTCCAATTTTAGATACGGTCCTGTTTTTCATTGGTACAAGGTTTGTTTCAGCGACGGCTGAAGATTTCTGCCTCAGATAAAATGACACGAGAAGCTGCAAAAATAACCGCCGAGGAAAAATCCGCTGCAAACAGGCTTCACACCGTGAGGTTCATCAGCTCACTTTCAATGAGTCACCCAGTATGCTGCAAAGAAAGTCCCTGCGCTCATGCAGGAGGGCGGTGGGTCCTGTCACGGGCTGCGTTCAGGTGTGATTCGACCCGTGGGACCCCCGTTTGGACTGCGGGTTCCCCCTTCTCGGCACAGCTAGCACCCGTTGACGGTCCCACGCAGCTCCTTCCTGGCATCTGCCTCACGAATGACGGGACTGCCGGCATCTCCCTGAAACGTCAAAACATAAGAGGGGTGGTTAGTATTCTCCGGTTGTCATCAGCACAGGCTGCACAAAATCACAGCCTAGATAGCGGTGGAGCAGGATCATGAAAGGCGAGGAAAATGAATCGCGGTGGAACCCTACCCATGTTGAGCCACACGTGATTCCCCAGCCCGCTGTGGAACCATGGGGCTTGCAGGCCCTCTTCCTGCCTGCACATGCGTGGGGCTGTGCACAAAGCAATCTAGGGGATTCAGGCACTGCTGTTTCTGTATTTGGACTGGTGGCCTCCTTCGACCACCCGGGACACGGAAGGAGTGACGGCAGCTCCAGCAGGTGCATCAGGGAACCCATCCCCACCCAAGTCACTCATAAGAGGATGCTACATCGGAAAAGTCGACGGGAAAGGTTTAAGGGAGGTGCCAGGGGTATCCTCTCACACGGGCTGCGTCTGCAGAGACCATCCTGCTGCCAAGGTCTTTGGCAGCAGCACATCAGACACTTACTATGCGTGAATCGGTCTGTCTGCCGCTCCCCATCTCCAGCAGAGAACAGGTCATTGATCATGGTCTGATGCTCGTCGTTTCTCTGACGAATGCTGTGGGATATCAAGTGCGTGGCTGTTGTCTTCGGAGTCCTGGAGCAGTCGACCCCAGCTGCAGACAAGAGACGCCGCCTTCGTGTGAGACTCTTCTCGGGGCTCTCTGAGGCGGACCATCTACTGAGGCGCAAATCCGGTCCGGCCGGAGTCGCTGGAGAAGGCCTTGGGTTCGAGCGAAGAAAAACACAGGAGACTACGATCCTTGGGAGGTGTGCGCGAGCTGCTTCTCCGCCACGTCACCGTTTATTTTTTTATATCCCTTTTTCTCCTTTGTCCCATGTCCCCCAATCATTCACCTTTTTGCTCTCTCCTCCACGCCCCTTCGAGATACAAACTCTCCAATCAGTACATACGGCATACATACTTTCCTTATATGGTAATGTAACCTATACTTTCCTTATATGGTAATGTAACCTATACTTTCCTTATATGGTAATGCTACTCATATGAGCTAAGCACATCCTTTAGCTATAGTGAATACACATCCGGGTTCATGAGATAAGTTATGCCTACATGTCCCCTTTCATGATTATATAAAAATGTTAATATAAATTCAATAAAAACAAACCTTAAAACAGATTACTATTCTTGAGCAATTGCTATATTTTCCCAATTATAGTAGGCATCTGACCAGTCTTTAAAACCATCGTTCTTCCCTTGTGTCATAAAATGTTCTTCCTCTTCCATTTGCACTGGTGCATATTTTGCCGCGAAGACCGCGTGGGCGCCGCGGCGTTTTTCTACTCTTGACTCGAAGCAATTACGACACATGGCCATCAGCGAAGGGACACATTGAATACAGCAGCAAAGTGTGGTCAAGCACACTACAATGATCACGAGGTACATCAACATAGCCTTAACATCCATCTGCCAAATCTGATTAGCAGACGCACCTCGCGGGTTAACCGCATCGAAAGGTATGCTGCTTATTGGAGACAGTGCACATACGGGACAAGAAGACACAATTTCCCTGGCCTCCTTGATCGGAATCTGAAAACGTTTGTGCAGCGCGTTAGCAGGCAAATGCAGCATCTGATGCGCCTCCAGCGCTGTGTCCAGTACCGCAGCGCATACTAGCGGCTCCGGTAAATCCTCCTCTCGAAGGGCCTCGTCTGCGTGGGCGTTGCCCTCCGTCAGAGGTCCTGGAAGAGTAGTGTGGGATCGTATGTGCGCTATGAAAAACGGATGCCTGCGTAAAGAAAGTTCCTGCTGAAGCTGACAAAACAAAGACATCATGTTAGTATCAAGTGCAGGGGTGATGTATGCATTTGTGAGGGACAGAAGAGCTCTGTAGACATACTGAGTGTCCACTATAAGGTTAAAACTATAGTCCCGAAAACAGGCGAATGCCAAAATCACAGCAGCCAACTCTGCCCGTTGAGCAGACAATTGTTCAGTGGTAAATTTAACTTGCCACTGACCCTCCTCATTCTGCCATGTAACAACCCCCCTGGTTTTACTCCCATCAGTGAAGAGGGTGAGTGCAGAGGATATGGGCTGCTGAGCCTGCATGGTCCGCAAAGTATAGAGGACCCCTTTTAGCAAAGCAAGTCTGGGGTCCTTGGGTAAGTTGTAGATAAAGGAGCCGACAAAGCCGGCCAATGCTATTTGAAACGGAGTACTGTTGGCAAGCAGTTGTTCCACTTGTTCCCTTGAAAAAGGCACGTATATTTCTGCAACATCCTGCCCACTGAGCACCAAGCTTCGCCGCCGTCCTCTCTGAACCAAGTCTGATGTAGCTTCCACGTCAGAGTAGAGGTTTCGTGGTGGCGTGCTTGGGAGATGAAGCCACTCCACAATGGCGATGACAGACTGAATAGCGGAAGGTGGTAGCGGTGCGAAGAGCATAGCTGTAGGCAGCTGTTTTGTGGGAAGCACCGCGAGAGACAGTTGTTGGGTAGAGGATGACAGACGATCCACAGCTCTTTGTCTCAGGGCTTTGTTAACTGTCTCAATCGCTGCTCGCATGGCAGGAGTTACGGGAATGACATCTGCTGGATGTTTGGTTCCTTTAAGGCTGTGAAATAGCGGCGATAACTGTGCCGTGGTGAGTTGCAAAAATGGTCGAGCCCAGTTAATATTTCCTAAGATCTGCTGCATTTTTACTAAGGTGAGTGTTGGTGGAAGGCAGATCTGGGGCAGTTCTGGTGCAGACGTTGTTTCCAAGAGCAAATGTCCCAAGTAATGATATGGTGAATGTCTCTGAACCTTTTCCGGTGCAACACATAAGCCTCTTTTTGTCAGGTCTTTGATGAGCTCGACAAGCATTTCCTCAGTGACAGTGGGGGCTGCTAGAAGAATGTCATCCATGTAATGATAGAGCATAACCTGAGGGTGAGCATCACGAAAGGTCCTCAGGGCTGATGCTACAAACATCTGACACATGGTAGGGCTGTTAGCCATCCCGTGAGGTAGTGTCTTCCACTCGAATCGGCGAGTTGGACCGCTGTTGTTGATGACAGGAACCGTGAAGGCAAAATATTTGCTGTCCTCTGGATGGAGTGGAATGGTGAAGAAACAGTCCTTGAGGTCAATGACAACAAGCTGCCACTCTCGTGGTATCATGTTTGGATTTGGCATACCCATCTGCAAGGCTCCCATCAGTTCCATTCTGGCATTGACTTGCCTAAGATCCTGCAGCAGCCTCCACTTGCCTGATTTCTTTTGTATGACAAAAATGGGCGTATTCCATGGAGAAGTAGAAGGCTGGATATGTCCCAGTTCCAGTTGCTCCTTTACTAGGGCCTCCGCTGCACGGAGCTTGTGCACTGGCAGTGCCACTGATCTACCCAGACAGGAGGTCCAGGTAACCAAGTGATCTTCTCTGCCACAGCGGATTGGGTTGCGAAGGCCCCTATCAAAAATTTGTATGAAGCTTTGCTGTCCCTTGCGCCAGCAAATCCCTCCCCCATAGGGAGCAAGGCACGTCAAGAACATGTGGTTGCAGGCAAACAGTCTTACCGGAGGGTGATTTGAAGGATACGGGTTTGGCGGCCTTCCGTGCAAGTGAAGTGCCGCCCACACCTTGCACTGCTGGAGCAGGGAAGGTAGACCAATCCGGTGGCCAGTCCTTTTCCGCTACGATGGTGACATCCGCTCCTGTATCAATGAGTCCTGCAACTGGGCGGCCGCCCATGTCCAGGACCAAAGAAGGCCGTTCCTGCGGGGTTATGGAGTACACTGGAAAAGCTGCCGTGCCAAGAGGAGAAACTGCTTCTGTTTTCAGAAATACAACATATGCCATCAGATCTCCTCTTCTGACAAAGTCAGGCTGGTTGGACCACACTGCTAGGTAAAAGGCATCAGTGGCAGGATCAGTAACGACCGCTGGAGCAACATGCATTCCCGCAAAGGTCACTTCGGACCTGGGAATTATCACACCCACGGTCCCTTTTGGCATGGAGCCGTGGAAGCGGACTTTGACACTATAAACGAGTCCCGGTTGCGGCATAGACACTGCCTCTTCCGCCCACAATTGCAGCGCTGGCCAAGGTGGGCCACTGTCGTGCGGTGAAGACTGTGGAGCGATGGCGGAGGATGGATCAAATGCTGCCACAGTTTGCCCTACTGTTTCACCGGGGCCGGGGCACGGCCCGTTGTTCCGTTTCCCGCCTCAGGGCGTTTCTGGTAAGTCTCGCCTCCGCCCCCTGGGCGGGACCGGCATTGGTTCGCCCAATGGAACCCCTTTTTACAAATGGGGCATTTGGTGGGTGGCGTTTGTGGGCGACGCTCGTTCTGAGGACAGGCAGAGCGGAAATGGCCCATTTTGTTGCATCTGAAACAGCGTTTTTCGGCCCCGCCATTTTGTGGCGCTCCACCCTGCGCCATCATGGCTGAAGCGGTGGCGGCGGCCATGAGCTGCGCTTTGTGAGTCAGAGTACCGACGTTCTGACACACCCTAATCATTTTTGTTAAATCTGTGCCATTATCCGGGTAGACTGGTGCTAAGGCTGCTTTACAATCGGCATTCGCGTTCTCATATGCGAGCTGTTTCAAGAGCAGCCTCCTAGCATCCTCGTTCTCAACCTGCCTCTCTGCTGCCGTCATGAGCCTGTTCACAAAATCACTGTACTGCTCTTTGGGGCCCTGGTGAATGGAGGAAAATGCTCCCGCCGCCATATCGCCTTTCACTGGGATTTTGGCCCACGCCCTCACGACCAGTTCCCCAATAGTTTGCAGATCCACATCATTTAAGGCAAACTGTGCCGTGGGCAAAGCATGCTGTCCCTCCCCCAGCCACCGCTCCAAGTTGATTGCAGCTCCAGCGCCCCGTGCAGCAATGTGATCAATCGTAGCCTGCCGCCAGGCCTGGAGGAATACTAGATTGTCGGCTGGTTGAAGGACCGCCTGAGCGAGGTGTATCCAGTCGTACGGTAGCATAAGTCGGGTACTTAACGCAGTTAGAAGAGCCCTAGTGAAAGGGGCATGGTGGCCGTGCTGACGAACACTATCCGCAAAGTCCTTAATTAACTTGTATCCCAGGGACTCATACCAATCTGGCTGACCTGGGTGATTTCCCCTTCCTGCGACTCCCGCACGTATCGGGGAAACATAGACGTCTGCCGGTTGTGGCACCGGGGGAGCAGACGGGTAGGCGGGAGGGAACGGGGCACATTCCGGCAAGTCCTTTTCTTGCGAGTCGGGCGGTCTGTCTTTGACGGAGACCACTCCCTGCAGGTCTTTTATCCCCTTTTCAGGGCCTCCCAACATGATGGCGTCCTTCCCCAAGGGCGGGAGGATTTGCGGAAGAGGCGGAAGATTAACGGCCGCCTCAATTTTTCCCGTCCAGTAGATGTTTGCCGGGGTAAGGTCACTCAAACAGGAGCGTATTTTGCACCAAGTAAAAAGGTGGGTGGGGGAAACTTTTGGATGTCCTTGTAGGTTGGCTCCAACTCTCATCCAGTCCTTTAAACTATACGTTCCCTCCCTTGGTAGCCAAGGACAGTAATTGTCAAGCACTCTAACAAGTTCTATGACCTCCTGATGAGAACAACTATGTCCACTTTTCATCAGGAGGCGGTGCAGTTCAGCCGCGTAGTTGGTTTGCTCAGAGGAAAGACCCGAACCCATTTTTCAAAGAGGAGAGGGAGTCACTCACGATTTTCCATTGTCAGAATGAATGTCAGGCGCCTGGAGACCATAAACCGGTCGGTGAGGACTGAACTGGGAGATGGCGACGGCTTTAAACAAGCATCACGTCGGGGTCACCACCTGAGGCGCGAATCTGGTCTGGCTGGAGTCGCTGGAGAAGGCCTTGGGTTCGAGCGAAGAAAAACACAGGAGACTATGATCCTTGGGAGGTGTGCGCAAGCTGCTTCTCCGCCACGTCACCGTTTATTTTTTTATATCCCTTTTTCTCCTTTGTCCCATGTCCCCCAATCATTCACCTTTTTGCTCTCTCCTCCATGCCCCTTCGAGATACAAACTCTCCAATCAGTACATACGGCATACATACTTTCCTTATATGGTAATGTAACCTATACTTTCCTTATATGGTAATGTAACCTATACTTTCCTTATACGGTAATGCTACTCATATGAGCTAAGCACATCCTTTAGCTATAGTGAATACACATCCGGGTTCATGAGATAAGTTATGCCTACAATCTACTGCATGGGGGAAGACAAAGGAAGAACGTCGGGCTCTATCCCACCAAGTGACTTCGTGCTCAACATTGCGCTCCCAAATTTAGCTCAGATGGATGGCCCCCACCAAAAAACAATGATTGGTAAAACTCCCTGCAGATTGAGAAGCTAAGGGAAAGGTTTTCTCAGGCGGCTCTTGCCTGAGGCAGGCTTCACGAGAACGACGCTGCCACAGGCCATGAAGCCACCCTTTGCATGAAGAGAGAGATGGAAATAGATGTACTTACTCCTGTGATCTCTTCCGTAGTCAGAATCTTCACACTGGAAATTAGCAGTCAGTGATGGTCCTTGGGATGGCAAACAGATGATTTTGACAGCGTCGGTCCCTCAGGTACATCAGGCAAAGGAAGATCCGATCTATACGAAGGCTAAAAGTGTCATAAAGAGGAAATGCTAAGTAAGCTTTCCAACGTGGACTCTGATCAAAACAAGAGCAGCCGTTCAGAACCGGCCATTCCAACTCTTTTCCCAGATAACAACACGCATGTGCGTGTTTCCTCATCTCTCTCCATTTTACCCTTCCTGGTGTTCCTCCCAAAAATAATTGTGACCTCCCCAAAAGTGCATGATGCAAGGATTGCTCAGCTCATTCTCTCTCCAGTACAGAAAATATTCATCATACTAGAAAGTGTTACCTAAAGGTTCATAACATTAAAAAAGGGAGCAATGTCAAATGGTGAGAAAAAGGGTTGCCACGTACAACCTCCTCTCCCCACTGGAGCCACCTTGGAAGAGGGGCAAAGGCATTTCCAAGGTGGAAAGGGGATGGGACACCTGTCCCCAGGGGGGGTTGCCTTTCCCATACCTGAGTCCCCTCGTGTATTTCAGAAGAGAGATGGGATTCTCGTCAATTGCAGCAGCCCAAAACACCCCAAAAGGAATTGGCCTGAGAAAGGCCACGCAGTAAAAACACCACAGTTATGCTGTCCCAGGAGGGAGGGCAGATTAGAACAAAATGAACTTTGTGTAACCCACAGCTAACACGCAAGCCTGACCTGGAATACAGTCATCAAAGGGACAGTGGAAACTGGTTGGAGCCGCCATGAACGTTGCAAATGTGCAGGGACTAAGAACATGGCAAGCCTGTGTGAATCTGGAGCAGATAAGAAACAGACATGGGAAACGTCTGGTCCTTGGCAGAAGAAAGGACTCTTCCTCCAGCACGGGAGGGGGCATACATTGATGTATCGATGCATCAGGTGTGTATTAGGTGACCTAATTGGCTACCTAGGGTCTAAAACGCATGTACTGGGGTGCAGCTTTTGAGACACTGCTTTGGGCTGAATGTCCCCTGTTGTCTCCCGTTATTCCATAGTGCACTGGAATAAAGCTGGTTTTGGCTCGAAGTCTCGTCTCGGGCTGCTCCTGGCTCGGGTCTGGGGTCCACCCGGGTTTGCCCCAGCTGTTGCCTGGCTGTGTCCGGCAACGGGCTCATCCCTCGTCCTCAAGAGGAAGCCAGGGCTGGGCTATACCAGCGGGAGCAAGATTGGTCCTCAGTCGCATCCCTGTGATTCGAGTGAACAAATCGCAACTTGGAGGGGAGAAATCTGACAGGCAAACCTGATTTTGCAAGGAAGAAGCAGGACCCCGGGGAGCCTCGTACTTCACACTTAGCTCGTTTCAGGAGGCGGCATGAGCTCCGAATTGTTTGACGTCTGAAGCAATTTTCCCCTTTAGAAACAATGCAAAGGGAATAGATCCGAAACGATCCCCATTTTGGTAAACTTCAACTGCAAATACGGCCTCCTGGAACGAAGCAAGTTCGAGCTTACAAGCAAGGTGTGGTTAAAAACAGGTGAATGTCTGAATTAATGAAAAATACAGGAAAGGACACATTACCGTTAATGCTCGGAAAATACTCTCCCTCTTCCAACATCCACCCAAAGGCGAAGCCCCAAGATCAATGAATTTGTATCAAAAAGGCACGACGAGCTGATGGAGGAATAATGGATTGGTGGCAAGGCACGACGAGCTGATGGAGGAATAATGGATTGCCTGCAAGGCACGACGAGCCGATGGAGGAATAATGGATTCCCGCCAATTCTGGACGAGCCAACCGGGAAGGAGAGACGCGGGGGGGCAACAGAACACGGACGGAGGGGAGCAGCCCTTCCCTTCCCTTCCCTTCCCTCGGGCGGCGACGGCAGGAGAGGCAGCAAGGGCAGCAAGAAGCCTCCGTCGCCTTCAGGCAGCCATGCTGGGCGTGACGTCAAAAGCACGGTGCCCGCGGCGCGGAGAAGGGATGCTCGTTCGGCCCCGCCATGTTGAGAGCGTCCGAGCCAGGGAGGGGCCTCGCCCGGCAGCCATGTTGGGAGGGGCCTTCTCCGCGCAGGCCATGGAAGCGAAGAGCCGGAGTGGAGTGCGGCGCCCACAAAGTGCCGCGCAGCCCCAGCCCCAGCCCGTGTCCCGGGGGGCGAAGGGGCTCCGTCGCCGAGATTCCCAGAAGGGGGGGCGGCGGCAGCGTGCAGGCCTTGCTTGGGGGGGCTCCGTGCAGCCGGGGGGGGGGCCGTGTGGCTCTAGCGCAGCAACGGGGGCATCAAGCGCGCCTGGAGTGCCCTCCTGTGGCCACTGCCGGGAATTGCGGCCTGAAGGCGTTCAGTGGGAATGCAAACATCAACCTGGTCCTTCTTATCCCGTGTGCTGGACTTTTTATTATTGCCTAGGAAGACGGGACTATATGCGTAGATTGGAATATGCCTATAGATTGCTATTAGAAATAATGGGGAGGGGCTGACCCAGCAGTTCTGATGTCTCTGATGATTGATCGTTTTATTTTTTTTTAACTTGTAGAAAATAATAATCATAATAAAACTTAAAAAGGAAAGGCTTTCAGCAGCCTTTTCTCTCAAGAGACATCCTGTCTTCTGAGCGGTTTGTCACGGCAGAGGAGAAGGCAATGAGAAAAGAATGAGAGCCGAGGGGGGAGAAGGCAGGCACCCTTCCCACACAATACTTTCCGCTCTTCTGTCCCTTGATGGTAGCATACGTGAAAATGGTCTGGGAGATCATCCTAGCCCCAAGGCAGCGCCCACGATTCCCATTCTCCCCGTTCTATCCTCACAACAGCCCTGCGAGGCAGGGCAGCTGCGAGGCAGAGCCTGGAGAATCTAATCCCTACTTCGAGTAGACACCGAGCAGGAGGAGGAGGAGGAGATTGCGTCCTGGGGGCAGGCGCCCAGGGCAGGAGCGGCGCCTCTTCCCCTTAGCAGGCAGTGCCGACGTGCCGCTAGCAGGCGGAACGTTTCTCCCGCGCTGCCTGACCCGGCCCGTCGCAATAAGGGGGTGCAGAGCGGGCTTGGCAGCGCCCCGCTTGCTGCGTCCCCACCTCGGGGCCCCCGGCCCCGTCCCTCCTGCCCCAGTTCCCCCTGCTGGGACAGGCCCGGTGCCTGCCCAGGAAGTGCCCCCCTGCCCTGCTATGCACCCCCCCGGCCCTGATCTGGAGGAGCAGCCCTGCAGGCGCTCCCCCTTCCCGCTCACTTGGATGCCTTGCACTGGCCAGACGAGGCCTCTGAGTGTGGGGACCGGGCGAGGCGGTGAGGCTCCCCCAGCGGCGGGGCAATGATCCAGCGTGTGGGGCTGGGACTCGGGCAATGTGGCTTCTCCTCCCTGCCTGGCCGCACAGAGTCTCGGCCTGTCCTACCCCACAGGGTGGTTGTTGTGTGCATCAAATTGGGCCAAGCATTGTGCAAGCCGCCTTGACTTCCTTTCAAGAGAAAAAGGCACGGTACACATGGAGAATACACGAGTCTCTGTCTGCAGAAATTCTGCGCCTCTCCTAATGGTGATCACTAATAAAACAGTAGCCTTTTTAGAGACTTCAGGGGCCAGTAGCTATCGAGAAGACACGCCTTCCGCTCAGCATCCTCCGCTTTCTGCAACAGCGCTGCAGATCCATTTGCCCACTCAGTGCAGGGCTTGTCTTGTTGGTCCCCGACCTGCCTCTAGTGTTTTATTCTGTTTTTGTCTTGCCATTTTAATGTTGCATTGCTTTTAAGTGTGATTTTATTCTGAACTGCTGAATGCGTTGCCATTTCATCAGTCCTTGTTGCAAAGTGCTAGGACTGGGACGGGATAAAAGCTAATTTGTGACACCGGGCCTGTGTTGCGTATGCCGCAGGGTGGGCTGCAGCCCCTGCTCCCCAGGCTGCAGCAGGTAACGAAAGGGAAGGGCAGGAAGGCCCCTTCCTCCGGCTAATGCCCTTTCTTGCTGTGCTGCAGTTAGAACAGGTCACAGAGCTAAAATGGCAAAGTCAACACAATAGGAGCCCGGTACGTGACAGCAGGAAAATGAGGAGGGGTCCAGGATCAGCAAAGGGCAGCACACAGGGAGTCCGCACTTTACAGCAGGGGGATAAGTCCTAAATCACAAGATGACAGTAAACTCCTGAACCTAGTACAAAATAAAGCAAGGGAAGCCGGCAGAGGTGTGATACTGAATTGACTTTTTATACTTACAGTGTATGAGGAAGAGGTCAGAATAAAATCATTAACTAACAAAGGGCCATCAAGCCCCAAAGATATATTACAAATTCAATGAATAAAAGCTTATTTGAAAAGTAAAATGTTCAGCAACAATGAATTTTCAACTTCATTGTGAGGGGTTGCCCCTGCCCCATGTCCGCCCAAGCTCACAGTGTGAATATATACAACTCTGCAGGCTCACTGAGGGTTTGTGGAGTAGTTTTCAGGTATACGGGCAAAGGCCGGACATCCCTGAGAATGAAGGAACCTGACTCGAAGAGGACGGGCACTCTAATCTCATGAATCTCGGCCGTTCCAGGGAAGCTCTATTTCCACCCGCTCAGGCAACATCCATACGTCCCACTTGGTCCTTTGTTATTCTGGGTGGCTCCAAGGTAGCAAGTTCATAGCTAATTTTAGGACTCACCAGAAAACCTCACACCATGATTTAATACTGATTTCTAGAGATACGGTGGCACACATTGGATGGACCGACGGAGCAGCACCCGTTCCAATTTTAGATACGGGCCTGTTTTTCATTGGTACAAGGTTTGTTTCAGGTTTGTACAAGGAGGCGGTGCAGTTCAGCCGCGTAGTCGGTTTGCTCAGAGGAAAGACCCGAACCCATTTTTCAAAGAGGAGAGGGAGTCACTCACGATTTTCCGTTGTCAGAATGAATGTCATGCGCCTGGAGACCATAAACCGGTCGGTGAGGACTGAACTGGGAGATGGCGACGGCTTTAAACAAGCATCATGTCGGGGTCACCACCTGAGGCGCGAATCCGGTCCGGCCGGAGTCGCTGGAGAAGGCCTTGGGTTCGAGCGAAGAAAAACACAGGCGACTACGATCCTTGGGAGGTGTGCGCGAGCTGCTTCTCCGCCACGTCACCGTTTATTTTTTTATATCCCTTTTTCTCCTTTGTCCCATGTCCCCCAATCATTCACCTTTTTGCTCTCTCCTCCACGCCCCTTCGAGATACAAACTCTCCAATCAGTACATACGGCATACATACTTTCCTTATATGGTAATGTAACCTATACTTTCCTTATATGGTAATGTAACCTATACTTTCCTTATATGGTAATGCTACTCATATGAGCTAAGCACATCCTTTAGCTATAGTGAATACACATCCGGGTTCATGAGATAAGTTATGCCTACAATCTACTGCATGGGGGAAGACAAAGGAAGAACGTCGGGCTCTATCCCACCAAGTGACTTCGTGCTCAACATTGCGCTCCCAAATTTAGCTCAGATGGATGGCCCCCACCAAAAAACAATGATTGGTAAAACTCCCTGCAGATTGAGAAGCTAAGGGAAAGGTTTTCTCAGGCGGCTCTTGCCTGAGGCAGGCTTCACGAGAACGACGCTGCCACAGGCCATGAAGCCACCCTTTGCATGAAGAGAGAGATGGAAATAGATGTACTTACTCCTGTGATCTCTTCCGTAGTCAGAATCTTCACACTGGAAATTATCTCTCAGTGACGGTCCTTGGGATGGCAAACAGATGATTTTGACAGCGTCGGTCCCTCAGGTACATCAGGCAAAGGAAGATCCGATCTATACGAAGGCTAAAAGTGTCATAAAGAGGAAATGCTAAGTAAGCTTTCCAACGTGGACTCTGATCAAAAGAAGAGCAGCCGTTCAGAATCGGCCATTCCAACTCTTTTCCCAGATAACAACACGCATGTGCGTGTTTCCTCATCTCTCTCCATTTTACCCTTCCTGGTGTTCCTCCCAAAAATAATTGTGACCTCCCCAAAAGTGCATGCTGCAAGGATTGCTCAGCTCATTCTCTCTCCAGTACAGAAAATATTCATCATACTAGAATGTGTTACCTAAAGGTTCATAACATTAAAAAAGGGAGCAATGTCAAATGGTGAGAAAAAGGGTTGCCACGTACAACCTCCTCTCCCCACTGGAGCCACCTTGGAAGAGGGGCAAAGGCATTTCCAAGGTGGAAAGGGGATGGGAGACCTGCCTTTCCCATACCTGAGTCCCCTCGTGTATTTCAGAAGAGAGATGGGATTCTCGTCAATTGCAGCAGCCCAAAACACCCCAAAAGGAATTGGCCTGAGAAAGGCCACGCAGTAAAAACACCACAGTTATGCTGTCCCAGGAGGGAGGGCAGATTAGGACAAAATGAACTTTGTGTAACCCACAGCTAACACGCAAGCCTGACCTGGAATACAGTCATCAAAGGGACAGTGGAAACTGGTTGGAGCCGCCATGAACGTTGCAAATGTGCAGGGACTAAGAACATGGCAAGTCTGTGTGAATCTGGAGCAGATAAGAAACAGACATGGGAAACGTCTGGTCCTTGGCAGAAGAAAGGACTCTTCCTCCAGCACGGGAGGGGGCATACATTGATGTATCGATGCATCAGGTGTGTATTAGGTGACCTAATTGGCTACCTAGGGTCTAAAACGCATGTACTGGGGTGCAGCTTTTGAGACACTGCTTTGGGCTGATTGTCCCTTTTGTCTCCTGTTATTCCATAGTGCACTGGAATAAAGCTGGTTTTGGCTCGAAGTCTCGTCTCGGGCTGCTCCTGGCTCGGGTCTGGGGTCCACCCGGGTTTGCCCCAGCTGTTGCCTGGCTGTGTCCGGCAACGGGCTCATCCCTCGTCCTCAAGAGGAAGCCAGGGCTGGGCTATACCAGCGGGAGCAAGATTGGTCCTCAGTCGCATCCCTGTGATTCGAGTGAACAAATCGCAACTTGGAGGGGAGAAATCTGACAGGCAAACCTGATTTTGCAAGGAAGAAGCAGGACCCCGGGGAGCCTCGTACTTCACACTTAGCTCGTTTCAGGAGGCGGCATGAGCTCCGAATTGTTTGACGTCTGAAGCAATTTTCCCCTTTAGAAACAATGCAAAGGGAATAGATCCGAAACGATCCCCATTTTGGTAAACTTCAACTGCAAATACGGCCTCCTGGAACGAAGCAAGTTCGAGCTTACAAGCAAGGTGTGGTTAAAAACAGGTGAATGTCTGAATTAATGAAAAATACAGGAAAGGACACATTACCGTTAATGCTCGGAAAATACTCTCCCTCTTCCAACATCCACCCAAAGGCGAAGCCCCAAGATCAATGAATTTGTATCAAAAAGGCGCGACGAGCTGATGGAGGAATAATGGATTGCCGGCAAGGCGCGACGAGCTGATGGATGAATAATGGATTGCCCGCAAGGCACGACGAGCCGATGGAGGAATAATGGATTCCCGCCAATTCTGGACGAGCCAACCGGGAAGGAGAGAAGCGGGGGGGCAACAGAACACGGACGTGGGGGAGCAGCCCTTCCCTTCCCTTCCCTTCCCTTCCCTTCCCTTCCCTTCCCTTCCCTTGGGCGGCGACGGCAGGAGAGGCAGTAAGGGCAGCAAGAAGCCTCCGTCGCCTTCAGGCAGCCATGCTGGGCGTGACGTCAAAAGCACGGTGCCCGCGGCGCGGAGAAGTGATGCTCTCTCGGCCCCGCCATGTTGAGAGCGTCCGAGCCAGGGAGGGGCCTCGCCCGGCAGCCATGTTGGGAGGGGCCTTCTCCGCGCAGGCCATGGAAGCGAAGAGCCGGAGTGGAGTGCGGCGCCTGCAAAGTGCCGCGCAGCCCCAGCCCCAGCCCGTGTCCCGGGGGCGAAGGGGCTCCGTCGCCGAAATTCCCAAAAGGGGGGGCGGCGGCAGCGTGCAGGCCTTGCTTGGGGGGGCTCCGTGCAGCCGGGGGGGGGGGGCCGTGTGGCTCTAGTGCAGCAACGGGGGCATCAAGCGCGCCTGGAGTGCCCTCCTGTGGCCACTGCCGGGAATTGCGGCCTGAAGGCGTTCAGTGGGAATGCAAACATCAACCTGGTCCTTCTTATCCCGTGTGCTGGACTTTTTATTATTGCCTAGGAAGACGGGACTATATGCGTAGATTGGAATATGCTTATTGATTGTTATTAGAAATAATGGGAGGGGGGGCTGACCCAGCAGTTCTGCTGTCCCTGATGATTGATCTTTTTATTTTTTTTTAACTTGTAGAAAACATTAATAATAATAAAACTTATTTTTTTTCTTTTAAAAAGGAAAGGCTTTCAGCAGCCTTTTCTCTCAAGAGACATCCTGTCTTCTGAGCGGTTTGTCACGGCAGAGGAGAAGGAAATGAGAAAAGAAGAATGAGAGCCGAGTGGGGAGAAGGCAGGCACCCATGGGCATCAGGGCCTGCCCTTCCCACACAATACTTGCAGTTCTTCTGTCCCTTGATGGTAGCATATGTGAAAATGGTCTGGGAGATCATCCTAACCCCAAGGCAGCGCCCACGATTCCCATTCTCCCCATTCTATCCTCACAACAGCCCTGCGAGGCAGGGCATCTGCGAGGCAGAGCCTGGAGAATCCAATCACTACTTCGAGTAGACGCGGAGCAGGAGGAGGAGGAGGAGATTGCGTCCTGGGGGCAGGCGCCCAGGGCAGGAGCAGCGCCTCTTCCCCTTCGCAGGCAGTGCCGACGTGCCGCTAGCAGGCGGAACGTTTCTCCCGCACTGCCTGACCCGGCCCGTCGCAATAAGGGGGTGCACAGCGGGCTTAGCAGCGCCCCGCTTGCTGCCTCCCCACCTCGAGGCCCCCGGCCCCGTCCCTCCTGCCCCAGTTCCCCCTGCTGGGACAGGCCCGGTGCCTGCCCAGGAAGTGCCCCCCTGCCCTGCTATGCACCCCCCCGGCCCTGATCTGGAGGAGCAGCCCTGCAAGCGCCCCCCCTTCCCGCTCGCTTGGACGCCTTGCACTGGCCAGACGAGGCCTCTGAGTGTGGGGACCGGGCGAGGCAGCGATCCAGTGTGTGGGGCTGGGGCAATGTGGCTTCTCCTCCCTGCCTGGCCACACAGAGTCTCGGCCTGTCCTACCCCACAGGGTGGTTGTTGTGTGCATCAAATTGGGCCAGGAATTGTGCAAGCCGCCTTGACTTCCTTTCAAGACAAAAAGGCACGGTACACATGAAGAATACACGAGTCTCTGTCTGCAGAAATTCTGCGCCTCTCCTAATGGTGATCACTAATAAAACAGTAGCCTTTTTAGAGACTTCAGGGGCCAGTAGCTATCGAGAAGACACGCCTTCCGCTCAGCATCCTCCGCTTTCTGCAACAGCGCTGCAGATCCATTTGCCCACTCAGTGCAGGGCTTGTCTTGTTGATCCCCGACCTGCCTCTAGTGTTTTATTCTGGTTTTCTCTTGCCATTTTAATGTTGCATTGCTTTTAAGTGTGATTTTATTCTGAACTGCTGAATGCGTTGCCATTTCATCAGTCCTTGTTGCAAAGCGCTAGGACTGGGAGGGTATAAAAGCTAATTTGTGACACCGGGCCTGTGTTGCGTATGCCGCAGGGTGAGCTGCAGCCCCCGCTCCCCAGGCTGCAGCAGGTAACGAAAGGGAAGGGCAGGAAGGCCCCTTCCTCCGACTAATGCCCTTTCTTGCTGTGCTGCAGTTAGAACAGGTCACAGAGCTAAAATGGCAAAGTCAACACAATAGGAGCCCGGTATGCCTTCCGCTCCCCATCTCCAGCAGAGAAGATGTCGTCGATCACGGTCTGATGCTCGTTGTTTCTCTGACGAATGCTGTGGGATATCAAGTGCGTGGTTGTTGTCTTCGGAGTCCTGGAGCAGTCGACCCCAGCTGCAGACAAGACATCGCCTTCGTGTGAAACTCTTCTCGGGGCTCTCTGAGGCGGACCATCTACTGCATGGGGAAGACAAAGGAAGAACGTCGGGCTCTATCCCACCAAGTGACTTCGTGGTCAACATTGCGCTCCCAAATTTAGCTCAGATGGATGGCCCCCACCAAAAAACAATGATTGGTAAAACTCCCTGTAGATTGAGAACCTAAGGGAAAGGTATTCTCAGGCGGCTCTTGCCTGAGGCAGGCTTCACGAGAACGACGCTGCCACAGGCCATGAAGCCACCCTTTGAATGAAGAGAGAGATGGAAATAGATGTACTTACTCCTGTGATCTCTTCCGTAGTCAGAATCTTCACACTGGAAATTATCTCTCAGTGACGGTCCTTGAGATGGCAAACAGATGATTTTGACAGCGTCGGTCCCTCAGGTACATCAGCCAAAGGAAGATCCGATCTATACGAAGGCTAAAAGTGTCATAAAGTGGAAATGCTAAATAAGCTTTCCAACGTGGACTCTGATCAAAACAAGAGCAGCCGTTCAGAACCAGCCATTCCAACTCTTTTCCCAGATAACAACACGCATGTGCGTGTTTCCTCATCTCTCTCCATTTCACCCTTCCTGCTGTTCCTCCCAAAAATAATTGTGACCTCCCCAAAAGTGCATGCTGCAAGGATTGCTCAGCCAATAAGCTGATAAACTCTCTCCAATACAGAAAATATTCATCATACTACAACGTGTTATCTAAAGGTTCATAACACTAAGAAAAGGAGCAATGTCAAGCATTAGTGCTGAGAAAAAGGGTTGCCACGTACAACCGCATCTCCCCACTGGAACCACCTTGGAAGCAGGTCAAAGGCATTTCCAAGGTGGAAAGGGGATGGGACACCTGTCCCCCGGGGGGGGGGTTGCCTTTCCCATACCTGAGTCCCCTCGTGTATTTCAGAAGAGAGATGGGATTCTCGCCAAGTGCAGCAGCCCAAAACACCCAAAAGGAATTGGCCAGAGAAGGCCCCAAAAGTAGTTGGCCAGAGGAAGGCCACATAGTAAAAATTCCAGTTAAGCTGTCCAGGAGGGAGGGCAGATTAGAACAAAATGAACTTTGTGTAACCCACAGCTAACACGCAAGCCTGACCTGGAATACAGTCATCAAAGGGACAGTGGAAACTGGTTGGAGCCGCCATGAACGTTGCAAATGTGCAGGGACTAAGAACATGGCAAGCCTGTGTGAATCTGGAGCAGATAAGAAACAGACATGGGAAACGTCTGGTCCTTGGCAGAAGAAAGGACTCTTCCTCCAGCACGGGAGGGGGGCATACATTGATGTATCGATGCATCAGGTGTGTATTAGGTGACCTAATTGGCTACCTAGGGTCTAAAACGCATGTACTGGGGTGCAGCTTTTGAGACACTGCTTTGGGCTGATTGTCCCCTTTTGTCTCCTGTTATTCCATAGTGCACTGGAATAAAGCTGGTTTTGGCTCGAAGTCTCGTCTCGGGCTGCTCCTGGCTCGGGTCTGGGGTCCACCCGGGTTTGCCCCAGCTGTTGCCTGGCTGTGTCCGGCAACGGGCTCATCCCTCGTCCTCAAGAGGAAGCCAGGGCTGGGCTATACCAGCGGGAGCAAGATTGGTCCTCAGTCGCATCCCTGTGATTCGAGTGAACAAATCGCAACTTGGAGGGGAGAAATCTGACAGGCAAACCTGATTTTGCAAGGAAGAAGCAGGACCCGGGGAGCCTCGTACTTCACACTTAGCTCGTTTCAGGAGGCGGCATGAGCTCCGAATTGTTTGACGTCTGAAGCAATTTTCCCCTTTAGAAACAATGCAAAGGGAATAGATCCGAAACGATCCCCATTTTGGTAAACTTCAACTGCAAATACGGCCTCCTGGAACGAAGCAAGTTCGAGCTTACAAGCAAGGTGTGGTTAAAAACAGGTGAATGTCTGAATTAATGAAAAATACAGGAAAGGACACATTACCGTTAATGCTCGGAAAATACTCTCCCTCTTCCAACATCCACCCAAAGGCGAAGCCCCAAGATCAATGAATTTGTATCAAAAGGCACGAAGAGCTGATGGAAGAATAATGGATTGCCGGCAAGGCACGACGAGCTGATGGAGGAATAATGGATTGCCGGCAAGGCGCGACGAGCTGATGGAGGAATAATGGCTTGCCCGCAAGGCGCGACGAGCTGATGGAGGAATAATGGATTGACCGCAAGGCACGACGAGCTGATGGAGGAATAATGGATTGACCGCAAGGCACGACGAGCTGATGGAGGAATAATGGATTGCCCGCAAGGCACGACGAGCTGATGGCAGATTAATGGATTCACTCCAAGGCACGACGAGCTGATGGAAGAATAATGGATTCCCGCCAATTCTGGACGAGCCAACCGGGAAGGAGAGACGCGGGGGGGCAACAGAACACGGACGGAGGGGAGCAGCCCTTCCCTTCCCTTCCCTTCCCTTCCCTTCCCTTCCCTTCCCTTCCCTTCCCTTCCCTCGGGCGGCGACCGCAGGAGAGGCAGGAAGGGCAGCAAGAAGCCTCCGTCGCCTTCAGGCAGCCATGCTGGGCGTGACGTCAAAAGCACGGTGCCCGCGGCGCGGAGAAGGGATGCTCGTTCGGCCCCGCCATGTTGAGAGCGTCCGAGCCAGGGAGGGGCCTCGCCCGGCAGCCATGTTGGGAGGGGCCTTCTCCGCGCAGGCCATGGAAGCGAAGAGCCGGAGTGGAGTGCGGCGCCCGCAAAGTGCCGCGCAGCCCCAGCCCCAGCCCGTGTCCCGGGGGGCGAAGGGGCTCCATCGCCAAAATTCCCAAAAGGGGGGGCGGCGGCAGCGTGCAGGCCTTGCTTGGGGGGGCTCCGTGCAGCCGGGGGGAGGGGGCGTGTGGCTCTAGCGCAGCAACGGGGGCATCAAGCGCGCCTGGAGTGCCCTCCTGTGGCCACTGCCGGCAATTGCGGCCTGAAGGCGTTCAGTGGGAATGCAAACATCAACCTGGTCCTTCTTATCCCGTGTGCTGGACTTTTTATTATTGGCTAGGAAGACGGGACTATATGCGTAGATTGGAATATGCCTATAGATTGCTATTAGAAATAATGTGGGGGGGGGCTGACCCAGCAGTTCTGATGTCCCTGATGATTGATCTTTTTATTTTTTTTTTAACTTGTAGAAAATAATAATCATAATAATAATAAAACTAATTTTTTTTCTTTTAAAAAGGAAAGGCTTTCACCAGCCTTTTCTCTCAAGAGACATCCTGTCTTCTGAGCGGTTTGTCACGGCAGAGGAGAAGGAAATGAGAAAAGAAGAATGAGAGCCGAGGGGGGAGAAGGCAGGCACTCTTCCCACACAATACTTGCAGCTCTTCTGTCCCTTGATGGTAGCATACGTGAAAATGGTCTGGGAGATCATCCTAACCCCAAGGCAGCGCCCACGATTCCCATTCTCCCAGTTCTATCCTCACAACAGCCCTGCGAGGCAGGGCAGCTGCGAGGCAGAGCCTGGAGAATCTAATCCCTACTTCGAGTAGACGCGGAGCAGGAGGAGGAGATTGCGTCCTGGGGGCAGGCGCCCAGGGCAGGAGCGGCGCCTCTTCCCCTTCTCAGGCAGTGCTGAAGTGCCGCTAGCAGGCGGAACGTTTCTCCCGCGCTGCCTGACCCGGCCCGTCGCAATAAGGGGGTGCACAGCGGGCTTGGCAGCGCCCCGCTTGCTGCCTCCCCACCTCGGGGGCCCCCGGCCCCGTCCCTCCTGCCCCAGTTCCCCCTGCTGGGACAGGCCCGGTGCCTGCCCGGAAGTGCCCCCTGCCCTGCTATGCACCCCCCGGCCCTGATCTGGAGGAGCAGCCCTGCAGGCGCTCCCCCTTCCCGCTCGCTTGGAGGCCTTGCACTGGCCAGACGAGGCCTCTGAGTGTGGGGACCGGGCGAGGCGGCGAGGCCCCCCCATCAGCGGGGCAGCGATCCAGCGTGTGGGGCTGGGACTCGGGCAATGTGGCTTCTCCTCCCTGCCTGGCCGCACAGAGTCTCGGCCTGTCCTACCCCACAGGGTGGTTGTTGTGTGCATCAAATTGGGCCAAGCATTGTGCAAGCCACCTTGACTTCCTTTTAAGAGAAAAAGGCACGGTACATATGGTGTATACACGAGTCTCTGTGTGCAGAAATTCTGCACCTCTCCTAATGGTGATCACTAATAAAACAGGAGCCTTTTTAGAGACTTCAAGGGCCAATAGCTATCGAGAAGACACGCCTTCCACTCAGCATCCTCCGCTTTCTGCAACAGCGCCGCAGATGCATTTGCCCACTCAATGCAGGGCTTGTCTTGTTGGTCCCCAACCTGCCTCTAGTGTTTATTCTATTTTTCTCTTGCCATTTTAATGTTGCATTGCTTTTAAGTGTGATTTTATTGTGAACTGCTGGATGCGTTGCCATTTCATCAGTCCCTGTTGCAAAGTGGTAGTAATGGGACGGTATAAAAGCTGTCTTGTGACACGTGGCCTGTGTTGCGTATGCCGCAGGGTGGGCTGCAGCACTCGCTCCCCAGGCTGCCGTGGGCAACGAAAGGGAAGGGCAGGAAGGCCCCTTCCTCCGGCTAATGCCCTTTTTTGTGGTGCTGCAGTTAGAACAGGTCACAGAGCTAAAACGCCAAAGTCAACACAATAGGAGCCCAGTAAGTGAGAGCAGGAAAATGAGGAGGGGTTCAGGATCAGCAAAGCGTAGCACACAGGGAAGCCGCACTTTACAGCAGGGGGATAAGTCCTAAATCACAAGATGACAATAAACTCCCGAACCTAGTACAAAATAAAGCAAGGGAAGCCGGCAGAGGTGTGATACTGAATTGACTTTTTATACTTACAGTGTATGAGGAAGAGGTCAGAATAAAATCATTAACTAACAAAGGGCCATCAAGCCCCAAAGATATATTACAAATTCAATGAATAAAAGCTTATTTGAAAAGTAAAATGTTCAGCAACAATGAATTTTCAACTTCATTGTGAGGGGTTGCCCCTGCCCCATGTCCACCCAAGCTCACATTGTGAATATATACAACTCTGCAGGCTCACTGACGGTTCGTGGAGTGGTTTTCAGTTAAACGGGCAAAGGCAGGACATTCCTGAGAATGAAGGAACCTGACTCCAAAAGCACGGCACTCTAATCTCATGAATCTCAGCCTTTCCAGGGAAGCTCTATTTCCACCCGCTCAGGCAACATCCATACGTCCCACTTGGTCCTTTGTTTTTCTGGGTGGCTCCAAGGTTAGCAAGTTCATAGCTAATTTTAGGACTCACCAGAAAACCTCACACCATGATTTAATACTGATTTCTAGAGATACTGTGGCACACATCGGATGGACCGACAGAGCAGCACCCGTTCCAGTTTTAGATATGGGCCTGTTTTTCATTGGTACAAGGTTTGTTTCAGCGACGGCTGAAGATTTCTGCCTCAGATAAAATGACACGAGAAGCTGCAAAAATAACCGCTGAGAAAAAATCAGCTCCAAACAGGCTTCACACTGTGACGTTCATCAGCTCACTTTCAACGAGTCGCCCAGTAAGCTGCAAAGACAGTCCCTGTGCTCATCCAGGAGGGCGGTGGGTCCTGTCACGGGCTGCGTTTAGGTGTGATTCGACCCGTGGGACCCCCGTTTGGACTGCGGGCCCCCCCTTCTCGGCACAGCTAGCACCCGTTGACGGTCCCACGCAGCTCCTTCCTGGCATCGGCCTCACGAATGACGGGACTGCCGGCATCTCCCTGAAACGTCAAAACATAAGAGGGGTGGTTAGTATTCTCCGGTTGTCATCAGCACAGGCTGCACAAAATCACAGCCTGGATAGCGGTGGAGCAGGATTACAAAAGGCGAGGAAAATGAATCGCGGTGGAACCCTACCCATGTTGAGCCACACGTGATTCCCCAGCCCGCTGTGGAACCATGGGGCTTGCAGGCCCTCTTCCTGCCCGCACATACGTGGGGCTGTGCACAAAGCAATCTAGGGGATTCAGGCACTGCTGTTTCTGTATTTGGACTGGTGGCCTCCTTCGACCACCCGGGACACGGAAGGAGTGACGGCAGCTCCAGCAGGTGCATCAGGGAACCCATCCCCACCCAAGTCACTCATAAGAGGATGCTGCATCGGAAAAGTCGACGGGAAAGGTTTAAGGGAGGTGCCAGGGGTATCCTCTCACATGGGCTGCGTCCGCAGAGACCATCCTGCTGCCAAGGTCTTTGGCAGCAGCACATCAGACACTTACTATGCGTGAATCGGTCTGTCTGCCGCTCCCCATCTCCAGCAGAGAACACGTCGTCGATCACGGTCTGATGCTCGTTGTTTCTCTGACAAATGCTGTGGGATATCAAGTGCGTGGTTGTTGTCTTCGGAGTCCTGGAGCAGTCGATCCCAGCTGCAGACAAGAGACGTCGCCTTCGTGTGAGACTCTTCTCGGGGCTCTCTGAGGCGGACCGTCTACTGCATGGGGGAAGACAAAGGAAGAACGTCGGCCTCTATCCCACCAAAGTGACTTCGTGCTCAACATTGCGCTCCCCCATTTAGCTCAGATGGATGGCCCCCATCAAAAAACAATGATTGGTAAAACTGCCTGCAGATTGAGAACCTAAGCTAAGGGAAGGGTTTTCTCAGGCGGCTCTTGCCTGAGGTAGGCTTCACGAGAACGACAGTGCCGCAGGCCATCAAGCTGCCCTTTGCATGAAGAGAGAGATGGAAAATGGATGTACTGACTCCTCTGTTCATTTCTGTAGCCAGAACCTTCACACTGGAACTTATCTCTCAGCGACGGTCCTTGAAATGGCAAACAGATGATTTTGACAGGGTCAGTCTCTCAGGTACGTCAGCCAAAGGAAGATTCGATCTATACGAAGGCTAAAAGTGTCATAAAGAGGAAACGCTAAGTGAGCGTTCCAACGTGGACTCTGATCAAAACAAGAGCAGCTGTTCAGAACCGGCCATTCCAACTCTTTTCCCAGATAATGACACGCATGTGCGTGTTTGCTCATCTCTATCCATTTTACCCTTCCTGATGCTCCTCCCAAAAATAATTGTGACCTCCCCATAAGTGCATGCTGCAAGGATTGCTCAGCCAATAAGCTGATAAACACTCTCCAATACAGAAAATATTCATCATACTAGAATGTGTTACCTAAAGGTTCGTAACACTAAGAAAGGGAGCAATGTGAAGGATTACTGGAGAGAAAAAGGGTTGCCACGTACAACCTCCTCTCCCCACTGGACCCACCTTGAAAGCGGGTCAAAGGCATTTCCAAGGTGGAAAGGGGATGGGACACCTGCCCCCCAGAGGGGGTTGCCTTTCCCATACCTGAGTCCCCTCATGTATTTCAGAAGAGAAATGGGATTGTTGCCGATTACAGCAGCCCAAAACACCCCAAAAGGAATTGGCCAGAGAAAGGCCTCAAAAGTAGTTGGCAAGAGGAAGGCCACATAGTAAAAACACCACAGTTCTGCTGTCCCAGAAGGGATGGCAGATTAGAACAAAATGAACTTTGTGTAACCCACAGCTAACACGCAAGCCTGACCTGGAATACAGTCATCAAAGGGACAGTGGAAACTGGTTGGAAATGTGCAGGGAGTAAGAACATGGCAAGGCTGTGTGAATGTTGAGCAGATAAGAAATAGAAATGGGAAATGTCTGGTTCTGACAGAAGAAAGGACTCTTCCTCCAGCACGGGAGGGGGGCATACATTGATGTATCGATGCATCAGGTGTGTATTAGGTGACCTAATTGGCTACCTAGGGTCTAAAACGCATGTACTGGGGTGCAGCTTTTGAGACACTGCTTTGGGCTGATTGTCCCCTTTTGTCTCCCGTTATTCCATAGTGCACTGGAATAAAGCTGGTTTTGGCTCGAAGTCTCGTCTCGGGCTGCTCCTGGCTCGGGTCTGGGGTCCACCCGGGTTTGCCCCAGCTGTTGCCTGGCTGTGTCCGGCAACGGGCTCATCCCTCGTCCTCAAGAGGAAGCCAGGGCTGGGCTATACCAGCGGGAGCAGATTGGTCCTCAGTCGCATCCCTGTGATTCGAGTGAACAAATCGCAACTTGGAGGGGAGAAATCTGACAGGCAAACCTGATTTTGCAAGGAAGAAGCAGGACCCGGGGAGGCTCGTACTTCACACTTAGCTCGTTTCAGGAGGCGGCATGAGCTCCGAATTGTTTGACGTCTGAAGCAATTTTCCCCTTTAGAAACAATGCAAAGGGAATAGATCCGAAACGATCCCCATTTTGGTAAACTTCAACTGCAAATACGGCCTCCTGGAACGAAGCAAGTTCGAGCTTACAAGCAAGGTGTGGTTAAAAACAGGTGAATGTCTGAATTAATGAAAAATACAGGAAAGGACACATTACCGTTAATGCTCGGAAAATACTCTCCCTCTTCCAACATCCACCCAAAGGCGAAGCCCCAAGATCAATGAATTTGTATCAAAAAGGCACGAAGAGCTGATGGAAGAATAATGGATTGCCGGCAAGGCACGACGAGCTGATGGAGGAATAATGGATTGCCGGCAAGGCGCGACGAGCTGATGGAGGAATAATGGATGGGGCAAGGCACGACGAGCTGATGGCAGATTAATGGATTCACTCCAAGGCACGACGAGCTGATGGAAGAATAATGGATTCCCGCCAATTCTGGACGAGCCAATCGGGAAGGAGAGACGCGGAGGGGGCAACAGAACACGGACGGGGGGAGCGGCCCTTCCCTTCCCTCCCTTCCCTTCCCTTCCCTCGGGCGGCGACGGCAGGAGAGGCAGGAAGGGCAGCAAGAAGCCTCCGTCGCCTTCAGGCAGCCATGCTGGGCGTGACGTCAAAAGCACGGTGCCCGCGGCGCGGAGAAGTGATGCTCTGTCGGCCCCGCCATGTTGAGAGCGTCCGAGCCAGGGAGGGGCCTCGCCCGGCAGCCATGTTGGGAGGGGCCTTCTCCGCGCAGGCCATGGAAGTGAAGAGCGGAGTGGAGTGCGGCGCCCGCAAAGTGCCGCGCAGCCCCAGCCCCAGCCCGTGTCCCGGGGGGCGAAGGGGCTCCGTCGCCGAGATTCCCAAAAGGGGGGGCGCGGCAGCGTGCAGGCCTTGCTTTGGGGGGGGGCTCCGTGCAGCGGGGGGGGGCCGTGTGGCTCTAGCGCAGCAACGGGGGCATCAAGCGCGCCTGGAGTGCCCTCCTGTGGCCACTGCCGGGAATTGCGGCCTGAAGGCGTTCAGTGGGAATGCAAACATCAACCTGGTCCTTCTTATCCCGTGTGCTGGACTTTTTATTATTGGCTAGGAAGACGGGACTATATGCGTAGATTGGATATGCCTATAGATTGCTATTAGAAATAATGGGAGAGGGGGCTGACCCAGCAGTTCTGATGTCCCTGATGATTGATCTTTTTATTTTTTTTTAACTTGTAGAAAATAATAATCATAATAATAATAAAAAACTAATTTTTTTTCTTTTAAAAAGGAAAGGCTTTCACCAGCCTTTTCTCTCAAGAGACATCCTGTCTTCTGAGCGGTTTGTCACGGCAGAGGAGAAGGAAATGAGAAAAGAATGAGAGCCGAGTGGGGAGAAGGCAGGCACCCATGGGCATCAGGGCCAGCCCTTCCCACACAATACTTTCAGCTCTTGTGTCCCTTGATGGTAGCATACGTGTAAATGGTCTGGGAGATCATCCTAGCCCCAAGGCGCGCCCACGATTCCCATTCTCCCCGTTCTATCCCACAACAGCCCTGCGAGGCAGGGCAGCTGCGAGGCAGAGCCTGGAGAATCTAATCCCTACTTTGAGTAGACGCGGAGCAGGAGGAGGAGGAGGAGATTGTGTCCTGGGGGCAGGCGCCCAGGGCAGGAGCGGTGCCTCTTCCCTTAGCAGGAAGTGCCGACGTGCCGCTAGCAGGCGGAATGTTTCTCCCGCGCTGCCTGACCCGGCCCGTCGCAATAAGGGGGGTGCTGAGCGCGCTTGGCAGCGCCCCGCTTGCTGCCTCCCCACCTCGGGGCCCCCGGCCCGTCCCTCCTGCCCCAGTTCCCCCTGCTGGGACAGGCCGGTGCCTGCCCAGGAAGTGCCCCCCTGCCCTGCTATGCACCCCCCGGCCCTGATCTGGAGGAGCAGCCCTGCAGGCGCTCCCCCTTCCTGCTCGCTTGGATGCCTTGCACTGGCCAGACGAGGCCTCTGAGTGTGGGGACCGGGCGAGGCGGCGATCCAGCGGTGGGGCTGGGGTGGGGCAATGTGGCTTCTCCTCCCTGCCTGGCCACACAGAGTCTCGGCCTGTCCTACCCCACAGGGTGTTGTTGTGTGCATCAAATTGGGCCAAGCATTGTGCAAGCCGCCTTGACTTCAAGAGAAAAAGGCACGGTACACATGGAGAATACACGAGTCTCTGTCTGCAGAAATTCTGCGCCTCTCCTAATGGTAATAACTAATAAAACAGTAGCCTTTTTAGAGACTTCAGGGGCCAGTAGCTATCGAGAAGACACGCCTTCCGCTCAGCATCCTACGCTTTCTGCAACAGCGCGCAGATCCATTTGCCCACTCAGTGCAGGGATTGTCTTGTTGGTCCCCGACCTGCCTCTAGTGTTTTATTCTGTTTTTGTCTTGCCATTTTAATGTTGCATTGCTTTTAAGTGTGATTTTATTGTGAACTGTGGATGCGTTGCCATTTCATCAGTCCTTGTTGCAAAGTGCTAGGACTGGGACGGTATAAAAGCTAATTTGTGACACCGGGCCTGTGTTGCGTATGCCGCAGGGTGGGCTGCAGCCCCTGCTCCCCAGGCTGCTGTGGGCAACGAAAGGGAAGGGCAGGAAGGCCCTTCCTCCGGCTAATGCCCTTTCTCGCTGTGCTGCAGTAGAACAGGTCACAGAGCTAAAACGCCAAAGTCAACACAACAGGAGCCCGGCAAGTGAGAGCAGGAAAATGAGGAGGGGTCCAGGATGAGCAAAGCATAGCACACAGGGAAGCCGCACTTTGCATCAAAAGTTTGTATCAAAAGGCACGATGAGCAGATGGAAGAATAATGGATTGCTGGAAAGGCACGAGGAGCTGATGGAAGAACAGTGGATTGCCAGAGGCACAACGAGCTGATGGAAGAATAATTTGATTTGCGCCAAGGAACGAACTGATGGAAGATTAAGGCACGACGAGCAGATGGAAGAATAATGGTTTCCCGCCAATGCTCGACGAGCAAATCGGGAAGGGATTTAACTGGGAGTTAACTGGGATTTAATTCGGAGTTAACTGGGAGTTAACTAGGAGTTAACTGGGAGTTAACTGGGATTAAATTGGATTTAACTGGATTTAACTGGAGTTAACTGGGATTAAAGTGCATTTAGCTGGGAGTTAAGTGGGATTAAAGTGGATTTAACTGGGAGTTAACTGGGAGCTAACTGGGATTTAATTCGGAGTTAACTGGGAGTTAACTGGAGTAAATTGGATTTAACTGGGAGTTAAGTGGGATAAATGGATTTAACTGGGAGTTAACTGGGATTAAATTGGTTTTAACTGGGATGTAACTGGGTGTTAATTGGGAGTTAACTGGGATTACTTGGATTTAACTGGGATTTAACTGGAGTTAACTGGAGTAAATTGGATTTAGCTGGGAGTTAATGGGGATTTAATTCGGATTAATTGGGATTAAACTGGGAGTTAACTGGGAGTAACTGGGAGTTAATCGGAGTTAATTCAGAGTTAACTGGGAGTTAGCACGGAGTTAATTCGGAGTTAACTCGGAGTTAACTCGGAGTTATTGGGAGTTAATTCGTGGTCAATTCAGGTTAATTCAGAGTTAAATTGTGGTTAATTTGTGGTTAATTCGGGGTGAAATCGTGGTTAATTCGTGGTTAAAGCGTGGTTAATCCGTTGTTAAAGCGTGGTTAATTCGGTTCGAGTTAATTCGTGGTAAAGCATGGTTAATCCGTGGGTTAAAGCGTGGTTAATCGGTGGTTAAAGCATGGTTAAAGTGTGGTTAATCCGTGGTTAATACGTTGTTAAAGCGTGGTTAATCGAGTTAATTCGTGGTTAAAGCGTGGTGAATCCGTGGTCAAAGCGTGGTTTAATCCGTGGTTAATTCGGAGTCAATTCGTGTTTAAAGCGTGCTTAAAGTGTGGTTCAAGCGTGGTAAAGCGCGGTTAATTCGGAGTTAATTCACGGTTAAAGCGTGGTTAATCCGTTGTTAAAGCGTGGTTAAAGCGTGGTTAATTTGTTACTCCGTGGTTAAAGCGCGCTTAATCCGTGGTTAATTCGGAGTTAATCCGTGGGTAAAGCGTGGTCAAACCGTGGGTAAAGCGTGGTTGATCCGTGGTTAAAGTGTGGTTAATCCGTGGTTAATCCGTGGTTAAAGCGTGGTTATTTCGTCGTGAATCCGTGGTTAAAACGTGGTTAATCCGTGGTCAAAGCGTGGTTAATCCGTGGTTAATCTGTGGTGAAAGCATGGTTAATTTGGAGTTAATCCGTGGGTAAAGCGTGGTAAAACCGCAGGTAAAGCGTGGTTAATCCGTGGTTAAAGCGTGGGTAAAGCGTGGTTAATCCGTGGTTAAAGCGTGGTTAATCCGTGGTTATTTCGTCGTGAATCAGTGGTTAATCCGTGGTTAAAGTGTGGTTAATCCGTGGTTAATCCGTGGTTAAAGTGTGGTTAATCCGTGGTTAAAGCGTGGTTATTTCGTCGTGAATCCGTGGTTAAAACGTGGTTAATCCGTGGTCAAAGCGTGGTTAATCCGTGGTTAATCTGTGGGAAAGCGTGGTTTAATTGGAGTTAATCCGTGGGTAAAGCGTGGTAAAACCGCAGTAAAGCGTGGTTAATCCGTGGTTAAAGCGTGGGTTAAAGCGTGGTTAATCCGTGGTTAAAGCGTGGTTAATCCGTGGTTATTTCGTCGTGAATCAGTGGTTAAAGCGTGGTTAATCCGTGGTCAAAGTGTGGTTAATCCGTGGTTAAAGCGTGGTTAATCCGTGGTTAATACGTTGTTAAAGCGTGGTTAATTTGGAGTTAATTCGTGGTTAAAGCGTGGTTCAAGCGTGGTTAAAGCGTGGTTCAAGCAGTTAATTCGGAGTTAATTCGTGGGTAAAGCGTGGTTATTTGAAGTTAATCCGTGGTTAAAGCGTGGTTAAAGCGTGGTTAATTCGGAGTTATCCGTGGTGTAAGCTTGGTTAATTGGAGTTAATCCGTGGTTAAAGCGTGGTTAAAGCGGGTTAAAGCGTGGTTAAAGCGTGGTTAATCCGTGGTTAAAGCGTGGTTAATCCGTGGTTAATTCGGAGTGAATTCATGGTGGAAGCGTGGTTAATCCGTGGTTAAAGCGTGGTTAATCCGTGGTCAAAGTGTGGTTAATCCGTGGTTAATCCGTGGTTAAAGCGTGGTTAATCCGTGTTTAAAGCGTGGTTAATTTGAAGTTCATCCGTGGTTAAAGCGTGGTTAATTCGGAGTTAATCCGTGGTGTAAGCTTGGTTAATTTGGAGTTAATCCGTGGTTAAAGCGTGGTTAAAGCGTGGTTAATCCGTGGTTAAAGCGTGGTTAATCCGTGGTTAAAGCGTGGTTAAACCGTGGTTAATTCGGAGTGAATTCATGGTGGAAGCGTGGTTAATCCGTGGTTAAAGCGTGGTTAATCC